>JARHVA010006802.1:0-600000 GCA_037957365.1 Torreya grandis | reverse complement strand
TGGGGTTCATGTTACACTTTAAAACTTTGTAAAGTTGTAAAGTGTAATCAGAGTTTTGATTCTCATTGATCTTAGGTCAGAGTGGAAAGTGGGGTCTCAAATGCATTTTTTAATTTTCAAATTTTCAAGTGTAATTCAACTTATGATTTCCACTAAGAATAGGGTAAAAGGGAAAGTGGAGGCTTGGGTGTACTTTACAACTTTGCAAAGTTGCAAAATGCATAAAAATCTTTGGTTTCTACTAGGCATTGGGTAAAAGGTATTTAGGTCACTTTTAAATCCTTTTTTCAAAAATTTAATGGTATCCCTTAGGGTATAAGGTGTTTTGATATTTTTGGCACAAAAATATCAACATTTTTTGTGACCTCTATGGGGTGATTGCCTACTAATCAATTTCTTCCCAATAGCCTTCTAGTTCATTAGGCATGGAGGCATTTTAAGTTTAACACACTCTACTAGGAGAAGAATAAATTTTGGAATTGCCTAAACAAGAACAAAATAGGGAAAACAAAATAGAAACAAACTAAGGAAATAAAACTCTTAATGAGTTGTAGACTTTTACGAAATCACTTATTTGGGGAAACAAACTAAACATAACATATATAATGTTTAAAAAGAGTTCCAACCTTAGAAGCAATATTTGAGGTATATCTCATTGACTGGGATAGGTAGCTCTAATCCATCAAGCCTAGATAAATGGAATGCATTGGCTCCTTTACACTGAATTATGATATATGGACCACTCCATATTACATCAAACTTTGTATGCTTGCCTAGATTGGCTCTTTTAGCATCCCATTTTAGAACCATGTCTCCTTTGTTGAAGCTCCTATCAGATGATTTTTTGTCAATATTTCTCTTTATTTGATCTTAACTTACTTCCAAAACTTGCATTGACTGGTTCCTAACTTTTTCTAGCTCTATGAATTATGTCAATTGCATGATCATTGTATCATTTTTAATCAATTCAAACTAATGATTGAGCTCAAAATATGGTAACTCTATTGATAGTGGAAGTCTATCTTCCCTTTCATAGACCAAAATGAATTTATAATTTCCAATGGCTCTCTTAAGAGTGATCCTATTGGGCAAAAGTGTTGATTTCAACTTGGTGTGCCATATCCTTTGTTTATCCTCCATTATCCTTTTAATAATCTTTATGATATTTTTATTGGTGAATTTCTCAATCCATTACCTTGTGGGTAATAACTGGATGAAGTCTTCAATTATACATTATGTCTCACCACCCATTCACTCACTTGAGATCCCACAAAAGCTTTGGTATTATCTGAGATAATGGTATAAGGAACACCAAACCTAGTGACAATGTCATCCATGAATTCCAAGATAGATGAGTTCATGCCATCTTTCAATGTAATCACTTCAATCCATCTATTGAAATAATTATTTATTTTAAGGACCCATTTACGGTCAGCACTTGATAATGGATTGATCTTGTTAATTAAATCCAATCCCCACTGAGCAAATGGTTGGTCAACTTAGATTGGTTGGAGAGGGAGTATTGTTAATCTTTACTTGCCTAAAAAGTAGGCACATTTCTCATAATTTTTCACACATTTATGCACATATTTAAATAGTTTAGGCCAATAGTATCCTAACCTCATTATTTTGATGGTAGTTGTCCTTATAGAGAAATGGCAACCTGATTATCCATTATGAAACTCCTTGAGCACCTTGGGGATTTGATCATGATCTATGTACCTAAATATAAATCTATTAATATATTTCCTAAAAAAGATCCCATAAAAAAGAGCATAAGGAATGTATTGGAGTATAAAGTACCTCTTTTTGGACTGTTGGAGCTCATGTGGGTATTCACTAGTCTATAGGAAGGTATTCATGTCATTGATCTAGTTGTTAAGAAGATGTAGAGTGGTTGGTTGGAATGCTTGTTGAACGTATACTACATCAAATACTATATCAAAAAACTTTATATCAAAATCAAGCTACTCACATAAGCCCTTTCCCTTTACAATCTTAGTTATTTTGATGATCAAATCATATTCCATGACTTTCATGATCTAGCTCACCCTCTTTGCATGTATCTCTCAGCTTAAAAGGAACTCCTTGACACTTTGGTGACTAACCATTAGATGAATTTTTTTATTTGAGAGCACGTGATTTAACTTTTTAAGAGCTTTTATTACTGTGTATACTTGCTTCTCAATGAAACTATATGTTTCCTCATAATCCTTCAAGGACTGACTAAAAAGGGCTATAGGTTGCTCTAATTTTTCTTCATTTTAAAAGGTCAAAATAGATGATACCCTACCCTCTCCTTAAAAATCATAGAGAATGAAATCATTCTCATAGTTGGGGTTTACAAGGGTAAGATCTTGAGAAATAGCCTACTTGATGGCTTCAAAACTATCATTTCCTTTCCTTTTTCATCTAAAATTGAACCCCTTTTTAAGCATAGTAGTAAGGGGTTTGGCCATGGAGGAAAAATTTTGAATTAACCTCCTTATGAAATTGATCTTCCCTAAGAAACTTTGTAAACCCTTTTTATAGATCAAAAGTCCTAATGAAGAGATAGGACTTACTCTCTCTAGATCTATTACAAGACCTTCTTTTGAAACTACATATCCCATTATTTTCCCTTCACGAACTATGAAAATGCACTTTTTTGGGTTGATGGAAATTCCAAATGCCCTACAACTTTCAAAACCTTTCCTAAGGTGATCTAGTTGGTCACCATCCTATTTTAAATAAACAATGATGTCATCTAGATACACTAAAATCATTTCATTTATCAAATCCCTAAAATCCATATCCATGGCCCTTTGGAATGTATCACCAATATTGGTTATGCTGAAAGGCATATTTTTATAGGCATATGTGCCCCATTTTGTAGTGAAAGCAATATTGAACTAGTCAAATTCTTGAACTAGTATTTGGTTATATCTAGAATAACCATCTAGAAGGGAAAACCTTTCAAATCTAGATACAGTTTGAAGGATTTACTCCATGGGTGGAAAGGGATAATGATCCTTCAATTTTTCTTTGTTTAGGTCCTAGAAATATACACAAATCCTAATTTTGTAGTTCTTTTTCCTAATAGGGACCAAGTTAGCAACCCAAGATGATTATTTGATAGGGAAAATGATGCTATCTTCTATCAATTTAGATATCTCACTCTTCATCAAGGGATTTAGTTTTGGATTGATTGGTCTCTATTTTTATCTAACATGCTTAGTATTTGGGTCAAGTTATATTATGTGTTGGGATAAGCTAAGGTCAAAACCCTATAGATATTTATAACTCTAAGTGAAGTTATCATCAAATTCTTGACACAATACAATAAAATATTGCTTTTTAGAAGTATTGCATACCTTTTTATCTTCAATGATTTGCCTTCTAAGATGATTAATATCTCATAGTCTACTTTTTTTACCATGAGATTTTTCTTCTCACCCTTCATCTAATCATCAGAGTTAAAGATACTTTCTAAATTAACAAGACCCATGGGCAATTTGTTTGTCTTCAACTAAATTATTTGCTCCCCATATTGTTCTTAGAGTCTTGACTAATTTTTGTCCAAGAATTCAACCTCATCTCATAGAAAATTAATAATTTGTTGATCACTATCAAAAACTTACTAGTTGGTTGTATTGTTAAGAATAGATGGTCTCGCTATTAATTTTACATGATGATTATTATCCTTCTCAATCTCTTTTGGTATATTATATTGAGAAATTGCTAATTCCATGTGATTAGCATCCTTTTTCTATGCTTTTAGTATCACTTGAATGTTTAAAGTGATAAAATATTCCAATAGGTCCCAAACCCTATGTTTTTAAGATCTCAACAATTTATTCTTGGTTGTGCATTTTGATCTTACTTGGTGAATAATCATTTCACTATCACCAAACACTTATAGGGATTGTATTCCCCTTTATTTGGACAACTAGAGACCTTAAATCAATGTTGCATAGTCAGCCACATTGTTAGTGTAGCTAAACAAAAGTTTGAAATAATAGAAATAACTTTCCTTTTGGGGAGATATCAAAACAATACCTGCACCTGCACCATTCCTACTCCTTGATACATCAAAGTACAATTATCATATTCCCTTATGATTCTCAATTGGTTTTACAATATTTGATATGATTGCATCATCTTCATGAATATAATACATACCCAACCTATCTCCTTTACACAATCATAAGTATCAAATTAGAGAGTTGATCCCATTCATCCAGTTGAGTGTCTAGGATTTATTCCATGGGTGTTGTAACCTCATGGTCAAGTTCATCGTCCTAATCTTGTAATGTGTAATTCATATCCATAGGGATAGGAGTGTATCATTCAATGTGGTCTTTAGTAATTGTATCTACTTTTATTTTTACTCTAGTCACATATCTTGTCTTGAGAAACATTTTTTACCAATTGGCAGAATAGGTACCCTCCCATTTTTGTAGTGAAGTCTTGGGAAATGCAAATAGAAAAATAGGGGTAGGTCAATAACTAAGATATATTGGGATATGGATAATATTATACATACATGGATGGTAAGGTTCAAACCTTTTATAGTCCCAACTATTTAGATAGCAGTCCTATCTAATTGAACCATGCTTTTTATTACAGGTGTATATTTAATACCAAGGGCCTCCACTATTTTTTTGGACATAACAAAACTTCATGCCCTAGAGTCTATCATGCATTTATGGACAATATTTTTCCAAACTATGAGTGAAAGGTAAAAAGGGGGAGGCTTACCATTTCTATTTAATTTTGTGTCCATTTGAGGTTGACACAAGTTAACCATAGTAGTAGGTCCCTTAACAGTGACCTTCACTATTAGTTAGAATTTTTTTAGAGCTTCCTACAACAAGTCCCTTTATGTTGGGATAGATAGTGCTTCCTACATGGTAACATTCAAGTTAGTCTTTTTTATTTACTCTACAATATTAAATGGAATGCTACCAACCTTTATTGGTGCCTTTGTGGGATTTATGTCTAATTCATGAGATTTGGGGTTAGTAGTTTTGATGTTGGCTAACCAAATGGCACATAGGGTGGTTTTTGAACTATTTTTCTTTTTGAAACCTCTTGTAAAACTTTAGAAGTTGTAGCCTAGTCAAACCTAGGGGTTTGATCACCTTCTATTATTCTCTTCTTAGAGCATGTATTTGTGGCCATTGAAATACCACCATTAGTTGGTGTTTCCTCCTGATTCACTCCACAAAAATCCTCTTCTTACCAGTTCAAAAGAGTGGTCTGATTTTGATCAGGCACTTGTGCATCTTCCTATTGAGAAATAGTTTCCTCTTCCTACCTTTAGGGGTTTGATATGCTATGTACCATCAAGTCTTGATTAATGATACCATGAGTGAAAGCATTATAATTATGTGGTTGAGCACAAGGATAGAACCACTCATATTCTTGAGCCATGTTGTTCTGAATAGGAACAATGGATTTAGAAGTATTTGGTATAGGTAGAGCATGGAATTTGGAGGATTTACTTGCATGGTTTGAATTTAGGGTTATGAGTTGCCTTAGAATGGCCACCTATTGGGCTGATATGTTTGGTTAGTTGGCTGATAAAGCCTATAATTTTGGGATTATTTCCTTTTCATAGCTACCAACTCATTACCAAAGTTTTTAAGCAATGGCTTAACCTCATACAAATAATCAAAAGGGGTAGGAGATAAATTTGGTGTATTTCTTGTGGTGGGATTTGGGGATATAGTGGGTTGCATGGGAGGTAACTCTAGAAATAATAGTATTGGAGGCTGAGGGGTAATTTTTCCAGCTTGAATGAGGTAATTTTTTATTCTTATTACTATGTCATAAACACTGGGGAGTGGGGTTCCATCTGTCAACTGAATCATGATAGATATATCACTATTTAAATATCTCAAATAATATAAGAAAGCATTGTTCGAGGTTGGCTTGACCAACATCAATATTTTATTCCATGTCTTTTGAAGTGAAAATTAAAATCACTCATGAACTCATGAGGAGCCCATATAATAATGTTTATTTGTTTAAATAGTGAAAGGTGGTCACTCTTATCCTCAAACTGCATGCATAGGGTAGATCTAGATCATCTCAAACATGGATGGAATTGGGAAGTAAACTTATGTACCACTATAAGACTTTACCCTTAAATAAGGAGGCAAAATGTTTGATATCAACATTTTATTATGTTATGTTATGAACTAAATAGATATTAGAAACATCCTAAATGTTTTCAATAGGTGTGGTGGAAGTTTCAATAGTTAAATACGGAAGGATTTTCTAAGATGAGGTGGGTATATTATCATGTTGGGCCAACATAAGTGGGTTGCCTCCAGTGAATGCTATGAAATTCTAATTTCTTAGGGCCATAGTGGGAGGTATGAAATAAATGTGGGTATTTGTGGGAAATGTGGATATACTTATAGGATTTATTCTAGTATAAGATATAACTGATCTTGATTTATTTTTATATGGAAAGGATAGTTCTTATAATTTATTCCTCTTACCTTTAGTATATGATCCTGTTTTTATCTTTGGTATAAATAAACTTGGAATTCCTAAATTTTTAAGCCAACAAATTCACCAAGTGATTTTGAAATGTCTACAAGGTTCAAACAATGCTTGTTGAGAATAGTACTAATCTCTTCACTATGATCTTCATGTCCCACTGGGCATGTCAAAAACTGTTATCAGTTAGATTTTGCACCCATCTTTATGTTTGTAGTATTATGAATAGTGTGAATTATAGTACATGGAAAATCTAATGACACAATGGGATCACCTGTAAGCTATGAGTCCTTAGTGAATTGAAGTGAGCCTCTAGAAAGGGATGACTTCCTTTCACTAAGCTTAGTGCAACTGATATATGACCAATTCACTTCAAACTACAGCTTCTTAGTGATCTTGTTCCTAACTGGGGTTTTGACTTATGAGGAAAAGAGTTTTAGAATGAATATTATAACTATAAAATGGTGATTACACCAAGTGATTATAGTGGGAATTAATATTTGCTTTATTTGAACACAGTTAAATATTTAATATAATAAAATGTATTGAAGCGTAATCTTATACAAAAATGAGATTAAAGGTAATATTAGCCATTTATCATATAAGGAATAGAGTTATTTATCTTTCATCAACAAGCTTTTAAAAGGGTAAAAATAATACCACAAATGAATTTATATGACTGAAACAAGACTCAAAGCATTCACAAATTTAATAAATAACCATATATACACAAAGATAACATAATACAAAGAATTCTCCAGCTTACAACATGTAGATCAATTATTTAAAGGTAGAATAATTTCTCTAATAGTAAAAAGATCAATGGGCTATGTAGGGAACCCATATTTATACAAAAATAACTCCCTTGAGAGAGAGGAAGATAACAAAACCTTATGCTCAGTTCCAGAGTAAGAAATGAATAAACTTCATGCAATTGTCATCCTTTTCAACTTGAAATGGAATCTTTAGTGAAGTAGATGGAGGAAAAAAAATTACAACTATTACATGCTTCACCAGGTGTTGAAAGAGGAGAGAAATGTATTGGATTCTTTCAGTTGAACCATTTCTACTTTAGTTTAGTTGAGGAAGTCTCTCCACAAAAATGGGGTGCCAAAATGAAGAATGACTTGGTAAAATTGAATGCTTTTAGATATTTTAAGTTAGAACTTACAATTTTTAGTTGAGACTTTTACAACTTTTAAGTCATTGAACTTGAAAAAAAGGAAAGTGCATATTACAACATGATTTTTTACAACTTAAGCAATTCAAACTTGTCAAAAGGAAAAGTGTGATAAACAAGTTACACTTTTTCAACTTAAAGTCTGGTAAAAAGATAATTGAAAATTACAAGTAGTTCTTTATCAACTTAAAGATAAGATCTATAAAATGATAGTTGGAATTTACAACTTGCAACTTTACAATGTATCTTACAACAATTATAGTTTATAGAATGTGTTTCAAATAATCAAAATAATCAATCTACAATAGTGATTTATAAAGATTCATTGTCCTTTTTTGTTTGTATCTTATCAATATAAGCATCAAAGTTGTTGAACATATCTTGAAGGTGCTCTTCTTTAAGACCAAATGTGTAAATATTGTTGATTTCACATTTTTTTATTACCTTAGATATCTCTCTAAAAATAGCCATGTAGACTTGAATGTCTTTTCCCATTTGATCAAGTGTATTATGATACTTGACAAATCGATGGATAGAATTAAATTTGAAAATTACATCATGTATTGATTCTTTCTTAAGTACCCCTTTGAATTTATCTTAGACTTATTGAATAGGATGAGATTTATCTTGGTGATCTATTGTATCACATGACAATTTACAAAGTGAATCTTCAATATCATAAATTGTATCTATGGCCTTGTCACATGTGATCTTGGCCTTCTCAATACTCGCACTAAGTCTTTTGATTCTGATTTTAACTGCCCTATCCATCTCTTCATGCTCTAAAGGATTATTTAATATCTTTTTTGACATGAGGGTGCCAGTCTTAATAAATTCAATAGCCTACAATATTGGAATGTATAGGTTCAGCCTTTCACCCTCTTTTTCATATGTTCTTATATCTATCTTAGAGATGTATGATCATCCTGCAACGTCTTATAGTAGTCCATGGCTAGCTCTTTTACTCTATTTTATTCTGTGATTAGTTCATCTACCCAATATTTTGTAGCTCTTACCATGGAACCAATCTCTATCATTACCTAAAATATTTCTTTTTTAGGGAACTGAGAGAGGGATTGAGTTGGTTGGGCAGAGTCAAGTGGATTTTTTGGGTCTATGAACTTTCTGAAGGTAGTTGTAAACTACTCAATTTTGTTCTTTAGTTCATCTTTAGTGACCTTGTCACTATCCATTTTCTCAAAAAGAGAGATTATGTTGGTTTGAACATCATGCTTTAGTCCTTCTATTATTGGATGATCCAGGTGCAACTTAGATATCTAATAATCCCCCACCACTAAATATTTCTTTTGTTTGTTCGATAGGGGAAATGCTATCTCCACTTATTTTTCCCTTATTGCATCATAAGAGAGTCTAGAGATGGTTTTGAGGCCATTCTTTGGTCAGTTGGATACCTCTAATAGACCAAACTATTGAGTTCTAGGAGATATCATCTATTTCTTTTTCTTTGACACTAATTATGAAAACTAACTTGGAGTGGTTACCTATGAATCCTATGTTGTCCCAATAGACATTGTTATTTATGAGTCTATAGTTGAAGATAATAAACTAGTGGTTACCATGATAAGTGTTGTATCTACCACTAATATTGTCATTGAATCTTTGACTAATGATTTGGTTATCTCTTCCCCATTGATGGGTTGAGTAACCACAGTTGTATCAGTGGGTATCTCTATTTCCACCTCTTTGGAGGGGGTTTGGGTTAATGTGAGGTTGGAAAAAGGAAAAGATATTTAGATGGGTGAAGTGGATATGGATGTGCTTACTAGGGTGTAAAAGTTAGAAATGAAATAGGTGGAAAGGTAGGCACATGTGGTTGGAATAAGGGAACTTGTGTAAGGTTGGAATATAAGGTAGCAAAACAATCAATCAATGTAGTGGGAATACTTAGAGTGGATGAAATGGGAAATTTGATGGAATATGGAGATAGGGGTTTATCTGACCCAGTGGTTATGATATATAGTGGGGTAGTAGTTAGAATGACTGAGTCAATAGCCGTGTATTATTGGGTAGTGTTTATGATTAATGGTGTGGTAGTGGATAAAGGGGATGAGGAGGAAGTGATTGTGGAAGAGGGAGGTCAAGGTGGATTGGAATAACCAACTGTACTAATTGAATTATTTTCAAAGGAGCCACTAGTATTCAGGAGTTAGATGAAAGATAAATTACTTGCACTAGTAGGCTCTTATAAATAGGAGGTTTAATTGTTTGTGTTGACTGAATAGGGGAGACATGAGGAGGGATCACTTGTATTGGTTGGATAGTAGTTATGTCTTCCATAGAAACTAATTGTGGTTGATCCATTCATTAGGATGTTGGCTCTTGGATACCATAAGAATCCCTTTTGACCTTTCACTTCTGCTTGTGTGAGACAACTAGCCCCACTACCTAATATGATTGGGTTCCATTATTGGAACCCTTTTCTTTTGTTTCCACTACATCCTTATCCTTCACTTCTCTCAACTTGTTTGTGATATTTATGGTCTCTTTGGTTATTTTGACCCCCTTGCTCCTTAACTAGTTCAGTGTTTTATTTATAACTTGGGTGGTCTTCTCTAACAAGGAGAAGGATTCAAGTGTAGACCTCTTGACTAGAAGGAAATATTAGAGATAGATTTGATTGTCATAATATACCATATCTACTAGTTGTTCTTCATCTTTCAAATCTTTTGGAACTAGTGCCATGTTATAAGTCTTATTTTTTTCCAAGGTCATTCTATAATAATATCTTAATCTAACCTCTTCTTCATCTTGCATATCTTCCCAGTAATCTTCATAAAAATAATGTGGGAATATGTGGCACCCACTATACTGGTAACATAGCTAGTCATATCATATAAAGGCCTAACATCAAGAGTTATCAAGGTCATTTGGTTCATCTTTACATCCATAAATTTGGCCTTAGATAGGGAAGGGCATGTATATCTTCCTATACTAATAGAGAAGTAGATCCCTATCTTATGTCTACTTGATAAAAACTTGTGTGTTTCCACTAGTTGCCCCACAAATTCCATTAGGGCCCATTTATCACTTACATATCTAGGGAGTTTATAATGACACCCACTAAAACCATTAACTCTAATATATGAATATGTTAGGAACTAAATGAATATGACCTCCACTTTGCAATTTTTTTTGTTTCAGCATTAGAAAATCTTCTCCTTCTTAGTTCTTTTTCAAATATGATTATGATGTAGTAGACAAAATCATCATTGACCCTTCTAAATTATCATTTTCTCACCTCTAAGGTGAGATCAAGATAGTAGTTAAAAAATTTATTGATTTGATTGGGCACTATTTTTAATCCTGAGAATTCCCTCCCTTTTTCTAAAATATATAAAAGGTAAGAAGTCATATATAATTTTTTGTAGTTTGGACCTCCATCAACTATTTTTGAATAGAGTCACTAATCAACTAGGCCTAGTGAATGTACTATTTATTCTTATAGATTACCCAGATATACTAGTACATCCAATCCTAATAATTCTTTACATTTGGGTTCCTTATAACTCTATGTAAGATTATAATGATGTCTCCTACTTCATCATTGAAGTTTATCCTAGCCAAGGGCTTAGGCATTCTTGTGGTTGTGGATATAGGGGTTTTTAAACCACCATTTGTTTAAAACTCATAAATAGGCTACATTATTATCCTAATAGAACTTTTTAGAGGAATTAGGGGTAATATCTATGTAGCTTTCATATTCTAGGATTAGGAACAAAGTATCAATGAAATTAGGATCTACATTCAGAATCTTCTATCCTTTATCATTTACTACTTCCCTCTTCTCAGCATCATAGTGTTTAGCCATAGTGAGCACAAGCTTGGGACTTTGTACTAAGAGTGGGAGGGCTAAAACCTATGTTAAACCACTATCATAGATGCTCTAAATCTAATCATTCTTAAATTCTATATTTACTCTATTCTAGAAGTTTACTAGGTCTGTGTGACCTAGATTTATGTTAGTGATCTTGTTGGTATTTGAATCCAGGCTGGATGGGATAACAAATCCCTTCAACTTGAACTTCATCTCATTTTCAGACATGTACACTAGGTAAATGGGTAAAAGAAACCAAATACAAAGTTAGTCAAGATTTAGGCTTGTAAATATAGTTTATTTCTCTACTTCAAACCTAGCAAGGTTTTGTTATGCTTTTTAAGTTAAAAAATACATCAAAGGTATAATGTGAAATTGCAACTATAATTTCTGACCAAATGTCTAGAAGGGTTTTGACTTGAAAAATGTGATAAAATGTCTAACTAAAAAATGGTCTATAGAGGCAAGTCAGACTTTTAATGAGAAATTAGAGTTGTTAAAGTAATGGGAATATCCACTGGGGTTTTTATGTGTTTTTGCAATTGAAATCTCTATGGGTTTTTATCTTGCAATAAGAGGGATTTCTCTCAAAATTTGCATAGCGGATATTTTTGGAATATTTTAGATTTTAAAAGTTTTGAAAAACCCTACATTTCTTAGATAAATCTACTAAAATCATAATATTATTGACAAATTTTAATAGGAATATTTCAATACATGAATGTCAAACTAGAAATTATAAGCAAAGCATACGCTTTTGATGATTTTGATTAAAAAACCCTTAAACCTAGTATAAAAAACCTAAGATTTGATCAAAGAATAATGGCAATAAAAACATTACAAAGATGAATTAAAAATAAGTGACCTAAATGAATACCATATTTGTATGCACATGGTTGGCAATGGTGGATCTGGTGTATGTATTGCATTATTTTGCGATGAAGGTTGATGCTTGCATTACATTTTCACTTGGTAGTAGGGTTCTATATTTGATTTTCAAATATTAACAATGATGCAAAAAACCTAATTATATATTAATAAACCATGTAATAAATGTTAAGCATGATGGTAGATGGATGAATGATGGGAAAGTGGGTCGTTAGAGTTATTTTACATTTTTACAAGTTACAAAATTGTGTTTTGATCTCCACTTTTTGTTAAGTAGAATTGTTGGAGGTAAAAATGTTGTAGAGGTGGGTAGCAGGATCTTAGTTACACTTTTCAACTTTTCAAAGTTGTAAATTTTATCAAGAGTTTTAGTTCCTATGAGGTAGTGTCAAATGGTAGAAATTGAATATCGTGTTTCACTTTACAACTTTGTAAAGTTGTAAAGTATAACCAAAGTTTTGATTCTTATTGAATCAAGTAAGAGTGAAAAGTGGAGACCTAGTTGAATTTTGTTTGAGAGTTGTCAATGATGTCATGGTGATGTCATGGAGGTGTCCTTGTGAGTGGATGAAGTGTCTTATTAGTCTAAGTAACAATGATAAAGTGTGTAATGTACTTGTCCGAGTATTCTTAAAGGAGGCTTGGTTGATCTTCAGTTTTGGCATGGTTAGATATGTATAGGGATGAGTTTGAAGTATTGATCATGTGCAAGAGGTCCATAATATGTTTTTTTATGATTTGAGTATTTTAGATTAAGGTAAAAATAGGTTTTGAAGGGACCCCAAAACCCAGAAACAAAGGGAGAAGGATAAAACAAAAACGTCCACAGGCGAAACCTAAAACCTACTTCAAAGAAGTATCAAAATCAGGTTTTACATGGACCTAAAACCACCATTAAAGATAATCAAAAGACTAACCCCAGGTTTTTCAAAGACTTGGAAACTCCATAGTGATAAGGAAACAAAAAACCAAGAAATGGAACCAGATATTACATCCAACTAAAAGAACCAGGACCTATTCTTCTAGTTCCAAAATCATCTTCACTGCTTCCTTACCTTTCACAGCAGTGTCCTGAATGGCTATAGCTGCCGACGTGGCTCCCTCTTGCATTGCTTTCATTCTTGAGCTCTGTCTTGTTCTCTTGCTTGGCCCCTCCAAGGATTTGATTTCCCCATTTGCTCATTTTCTAATGTTTACAGCAGCTGCACATATGCTAGAGGTAACCTCCTCCATCTTCATTCTGCTTTCCTTAATGAGTTCCCTTAGGTTGTTCTCATAGTCTTTAAGTTTGATAGGAATATCCCTCATTTGCTTTTCCATGTTATTGATTTTATTCCAAATTGCTTCCTGGTTATGTTCCATTATTTCCATTTTCTTCTTGAGTACCATTATCTCCTTATACATCCATGAGTCGAATTGAAGGATAGCATCTGCTTTGCACTTGGCCAAGCTCATAAGGGGGTGCCTCCCGTCATTCTGCCTTATATCACTCCAATCTTCTATGTTATTTTTTGGACTATTTTCAACTTCTTCCATATGATCCTCCCTTTTCATTTGTTTCTGTTCCTTAGTTTCAACAGGGCTTTCATTTTGGTTACAATCATCCTTAACTTGAGCTCCCATTTCCATTACTTGGTTGACAACTGAACTAGATTTTCCTTCTCATTTTTCGAAGCATGGTCCTCAAAAAGATCATCCAAATCTTTATCAATTTCCCCAAACACTTGTTAGTTTGCCTCAGGATTATGATTGTTATTTTTAGTTTTTTCCTCTATAGTGACTCCTTTCTCATTCTTGTTTTAAACTTCGTCTTCTTTGCTGGAGCTTGATTGCCTACTTTTTGTTCCTCCCTCTTCCTCCATGCTCTCCTCCTCAGAACTTTCAGTGCTTTCCCACTCTGTTTCCTCATCTGCAGTCTAATTTTTAAAGCTAGGGGATTTGGATTTAGCTTTTTCTTCCCCTTTTGCTATTTCATTCTTGTTACTCTATAAGTCCTTATTTTTATCCAAATAAGGATTCAGTACAATGGCCTTGTTTTTGCAGTGACCTTTAATTATTAGAATTAATCCCTCATGCAATATAGGACGAGACTCCTTTTTCTTATGAGCGAACAGACTTTGGAGCAAAGAGAAACACAAATAGAAAGGAAAGGATATTCTTACTTTGTGTCTGAAGTGATTAAGAAATACAAAGTGAAATTTGTGGACTCTTTTGCTTCTTCCATCAAGTATGAAATACTCATGGATACAGCATAAGACATCTCTCCAGATTCCCTTAATCTAATCCAAGTCAAAAAAGTCCCCACTCTTTTCCAACTGCTACTCCTCAACATTCGTCTTTGGGAATTTGCAAAAAGCCTCATTTGAAATGTTGGTCTGCTTTGAGAATTTTATTCCCTCTATTGAAAGCCCCATGACCTCTGCTATGAATTCCTCAGTGAGATTCACTATGATGCCATGGAGGGTAACCCTGTTGTCAATCCAATTTTTGAAAAAAGCCATTGTAATATGGGGTTTTGAACCATGTAGCTCACAACCTTCCCTCTCTGAAGGATCTTCCAGACATCTTGTTTTGCTTTCCACTCTTCGCAGTTTTTGGGTTCCTGCTTCCTTGGTTCTCCTTTCATTTTACGAGCCATACAGATATCCTATAATGCCCAAACACTGTAAACTAAGCAATGAGACCAGATATTACCAATTTGGAACAAAACTCAACTTTTTTTGGGCATGTTCAGAATCCACTTCACGTACTCTAGACCATTTCTATTTAATGAGTGTAATCCTTTCTCTGAGAGGCCACTCTGCCAAATCATTGATTTTCTATTCCAAACTGATCTTTCCCTCCTTTGCATGAATTGCATCATGATTAATGAGCGCTCTAAGATCCACATTCTTGTTTAATGTATCATGCCAACTCACCTTGTGTCCTGTTCAAACTATGTGATTTTCTATCCAATCAGCAACCCCGTTGGCTTCATAGTAAATATGGGTTATAGTAACTTTCTCAAATTTTTGAATTAAGGTTTTCTTTTCCATCACCATAGCCTTTATAGACCATGAAATAGAATTTTTATTGTTTAAAATATTTATGATATTCAGGGAGTCCCCTTCCAGCCATAATTTAGAATATCCCGATTCAACAACTAGTTTGATGGTTTGAAGGGCTACAGAAGCTTCAGCAATATGACAATTCAACTTAGCAATGGGAATAGCAATAGCATCAATTATGTTTCCTACATGTTTTCTCAAGACTCCTCTACATCCTGCATTTCTCGGGTTCCCTTTAGCAACTCCATCAAAGTTTCCTTTGATCCACCCATGAGGGGGGACATTCCAAGTAACACCTAATCTTGGATTTTCAATTTTTACATTAGGCTTTTCTGATCTTTAGGGATTATCAATTTGAAAGGTTGGATTAGGGTCCCTTTGCAATGATAAATTCTCCTTAATTGATCTAATAATGTTCTACCCCACCACCCATCCTGGAAGTTCTATACTTCTAAAAATTTGATTATTTCTTTCTTTCCATATTCCCCACCAAATATGGGGAAGAGTTAGTTTCCATAAAAAAGAACATCAGGATTCTTAGAGGGATAGTACCAAATTTTAAAAGATAGTTCCACACTTTTGTGGTGAATCCATGCAATACCCCAAAGATTGAGGATCTCTTTCCAAACTTGTTGCGTAAAAGAACAGTTCACAAACAAGTGATCTCTATCTTCAAAACCCTTTTTACATAGAATACGCCTGTTCACTACATATATTCCTCTTTTTTGTAAGTTGTCAAGAGTCAATATTTTGTTTTGGAGAAGGGTCCAGTAGAAGATTTTGATTTTAGGGGTGAGCCCCTTGATCCAGGCATGCATCCACAAAGGTTGATTACCATTTCCCTTTGAATTAAAAATGGTAGAAACTTTAAATTGTCCGTTAGGATCATCATGCCAAATAATCTTATCTTCAAGATTAGGATAGAGAGAGATAGCATTGAGGGATAATTGTATATTATTGAATCTTGATCAAGATCATTTAAGTTCACCCAGGAATTGTTCTGCCAGTATTGGTTAACCATTATTCCATATCTTTGCTTACGTCGGTCGATTACCTCTTTATCTTGGAATTCTTCTATAAAAGGGTTTCCTTTTAACCAAGCATCCTCCCAGAATTTCACCTTTTTCCATTACCAACTTTCCATGAACATCCTTCTTCTAAAATTTGTTTAGTTCCCTGAACTGCCCCCCATATGGAAGATGGTCGGGTAATGTCAGGGTAAGAAAAGAAATCAGAGAGGGATTTTGCATTAAATAAATACTTATGCTTCCATATGTTGCTCCATTCTTTGTTTTCATGATAAACCCTCCATCCCAATTTTGTTAAGAGAGATGTGTTCATACTTCTAATTTTCCTTATTCCCAACCCTCCTTCCTTGAAAGGTTTGCAAATGTTGTCCCAGGCAATTAAAGGCATTCTCCTTTTTTCCTCGGTACCTGTCCATACAAAGTTTCTTTGGATTTTTTCAATAGCTTCTGTAAATTTGGTGGGAATTCTGAAAAGACTTAAAGCTTTAGTAGGTATGCTTTGAAGACTTGCTTTGAGGAGGGTTAACTTTCCTGCCTAACTTAGAAAATTTCCTTTCCATCCTGCAAGTTTCTTACTAAATTTATTAATGAGATCTTCCCAAAAGGCTTCAAGGACTTTCATCCCAAGAGGAAGACCCAGGTAAGAAGAGGGGAAAGAACCTATAGAGCATTCAAGGATTTTAGATATTTTGTTCTATCTCTGAATTAGGGTGTTGGTGAAGAACACTGCACTTTTATTCCAATTAATCAACTGTCCAGAGGCAGATGAATATAAATTTATAGCTTGCTTTAAAGTTCTTACTTCCTTGACTTCAGATTTCCCCATGAAGATAGTATCATCCACAAATTATCTATGGGAGCATATTAGAGGATGAGAAGAGGTTTTTAGACCCTTAAATAAACCTTTATAGACTAAGTCCCCTATATATCTTCCCATACAGTCAGCCATAATTACAAATAGAATGGGGGATATAGGGTCCCCTTGTCTCAATCCCCGTGATGGATTAAAGAAATGGGATGAACTCCCATTTACCATTACAGCAATTGAGGAAGTAGATATCAACTGGTAAATAATATCAACCACCTTTTGTTCAAAGCCAAAAGCTATAAGACTATTTGAAAGGAATAACTAGTCCACCCTGTCATATGCTTTTGCAATATCAACTTTCATTATGAAACCCTCATTGTTAGAACTGAACAACGAATGAATATTCTCATGAGCAGTAATTATAGAGTTGAGGATTTGTCTACCTGGGATAAATCCATTTTGTTGGTCAGAAATTATCGATGGAATCACTTGAATAAGTCTGGATGTAAGTACTTTGGATATGACTTATAGAATGAGTTACACAGGCTAATCGATCTAAACTGATCAGGTGAGTCGGCACCAATCTTTTTTGGAATTAGACACAAAATGGTGGAATTAACTTCCTTAAGCATCTGTTTAGCTCCAAAGAATTCCTTCATCGCATTACTTACATCTTTGCCAACAAGTTTCCAAAGTTTTTGAAAAAAGAACATGGGAAATCCATCTGGTCCAGGTGCTTTGTTTCCTCCTAGAGAACAGACTGCTTTGAAGATTTCCTCATCCTTTGGTATTGAACATAACATTTTGTTCTGTTCCTTCGAGACCAGAGGAAGAACCACACTTAGGATATTAGCCTGACTTTCTAGATTGATATTTAAATCAGCCTTCATCAGGGAAGAGAAAAAGGATAGCATTTCCTCAATGATTTCCTTTTCCTCTGAAATCTTCTGATCTCCTTTTTTTAGGTATTGAATATGAATTTTAGCTCTATGCTTCAGAGTGGAAAGATGGAAAAATTTTGTATTTTTATCTCTTTCTTTCAACCATAACAACCTGGATCTTTGTCTCCAATAGATTTCTTCTTTAGTTAAAATATCTTGATATTGGACCAACTATTCATTTTCTTTAGTAAGGAGGTCTGAAGTGCATCCATCTTGATGAATTTTTTCCTGAATTCTACTAATTTCCTCCTTAATAGCATTATTTTTCTCGAAGATATTTCCAAAACAATACTTATTCCACTTCTTAACTTCCCTTTTAATGTTTTTGAGCTTGGAAACAACTCTAAAGAGGGTCGTACCCTCAATAGGTATATTCCACCACTCTTCCATTTTACTATCAAACTGTGAGTGTTGCAACCACATCTTTTCAATCTGAAAGGATGATTCTTTTTAAAGTTTATTTTGGCCACTGTGAAAAAAAGAGGATAATGATCTGAACCTATTCTATGGCATGCTTCCAACTTACATATGTATTCTTTTGTCCAGTCTGGAGAGATAAGGGCCCTATCAAACTTGGCCTATATACAATCATTGTGAATTCTCTTATTACTCCATGTAAACTGAATTCCCTAAAGTTCCATATCCATTAGTCTTTCTTTGTTTATAAACTCCATTAGATCAAATCTCCCTTCCAATTGAATAGCATTACCTCCCTTTTTCTCATGATCATAGAGTGGTACATTAAAGTCTCCCATTATAATCCATCGTCCATAATAGTCTTTGCTTTTAAAATTTGAGATAGTCTCCCAAACCTTTTTCCTTTGGATCTTGACATTAGGAGCATAGATATTTACAATATACCAACTTTCCTTCTGGTCAACACTAGTTATTTTAACAATCATAAGATTTTTGCTATCTATCAAGATAGATCCAGAGTAATGATTCTTCTTCCATAACATCATGGTTCCCCCTGAAGTACCTTCAGAACTACTAGCCTTGATGGAATAATTTTTAAAGTCTTTGATTTATTCTGCTTTCTCTTTACTCATCTTGGTTTCTTGGAGCAAAAGGAAATCAGGCTTTTGATCTCTGACAAAATTCCTAACAATATCCACTTTATTAATACTATTTAACCCCCTAATATTCCAACTTAATATTTTCATTGCTATTTTTTTGGGGTAAAGTCCAGCATGGTTGCCTGCCTGCCATCAACAATATTCTGTTTGCTTTCTATCTCTCTGTTCTTCCTTGTAGATCTTTTTCCAAGTTTATCCGTAGAACCAACATCCGGTTTTATCTTGGATTACTGATCAGTTACTTTTCCTTCTTTTTTCCAAAAAGGAGCGTGGGGTTTCACCTTAGAACTTCTCATCTCAACAGTCTTTATATTGTTCTTTTTCTCATCTTTTTCTTTTGGTTTTTTGAGTTTTTTCCTTCTTCTTTCACTTCTTCTGCAAAGGGGGGCCCTTCCACTAGAATGTTATTATCATCCTTAGATGACACCTTATTCTCCCCCGACTGAGAAGCAAGCAACTCTCCTTCCTCTAAATTTTTTCCACCTTTAGGCATCAATTCACCTTCCTCTAACCCAGAGTTGTCCTCTACATCTTTGTATTGATCTTCTTTACTTGGGTAAACAACGATTTGTTTTAATAAATCTATCTTTTCCTCTATTAAATGTTTAGACTTTTTATTCTCTGAGTACGTCCCCTGTTATTCATTCTGAGGACTTTCTTTCTTTAAAGAAAGCTCTTTATCTCCCTTTGTATTTAGAACATCAGCCTCTTCAGTAGAAGAAACTTTATCCTCTTCTGTACATGGGACTGTTAAAACTTCTTGATTCTTTCCTAACTTTCGATGGTCATCTTTGATTTTCCATATTTTATTTTGTTGGATCTTAATATTTTTCCCATCCTTAACATTTCTTGGATGTGTTTTACTTCTAAAGGGACAGTTTTTGACCCAATTCCCCTATTTCTTGCACACATAGCAGGAGTTTGGCAAATCTTCAAAGACAATCTCTTGGGTTTTCTTACCAAGCTTTGATATTAATTCCACTTTCTTTGGGAGATGATTCAAGTCTGCCACTTTTACATAAATTCTAGCACTTTGCAGTTTAGTTCTTGAAGCTGTGGCATTATCCACTACCACTAGTTCACCAAATGAACTAGTTATTCCTGATAGGACCGAAGTTCCCCAAAGCTCTGACACAACTTGTCAGATTTAAGAGTGCACATGATTACCTTTGTTTAAGCAACTTAAACATGCAGAAATAACTAGAAGAACAAATAACTATCAATGAGAAAACACACAAAATATGAGAGGTAACACACAATTGTATTCAATTCATTACAAAGGAAATTACAATAAAGAGATCACACTCTTCTTCCACCTCTGTGAGGCTTCCTCCTCAAGGGCTCCCAGTAATCTTCCCACCTGAGTAATGTTCTCTCAATAGGTCACAACACATAGCTAACATAAGCTATTCTTCATCTCATTGTACGTCTAGTACAATCGAGTATGAACCGGTACTCTAAGTAGATCTCACCATGATCTTGCTCCTTGATGTGTTGTTGTCACCTTGGATCTTGCTCACCCGCCGATCTCCGTTTGACCCTCGCATACACACACCCCTGTAGACCAACCTGATCTTACTTATCACATGTAGATCTCCACCATGATCCTGCAACTCCCTGCATATCAAACCTGATCTTACATACATGAAAAATCCTACTTGATTCTACCATGGTAAGAACTCTCCAAGTTTTACACTTGAGTTCTACACTTAACAATACATCCCATGAGTCTATTATATAGATCTCATGCATACACTAATTTAGACAAGCGGCTCAAGACTCAAAGTAGTCTTTATCATGCAAACTCTTCATTCACTTAATTGATTGTTTGTCAACAGTAGTTCTGGAACCACCACAGGTGATCGACGCTAGTCCCTATCTTCCTAGAGGTGACCGACGCTGGCCGATCCCTACTGATGTTGATTGTTGTACACTGATCCCTGACCGACATTAGTTGTGGCCTATCAATGCTGGTGACTGCATACTCAGCATCCTCCTTTTGTTTGCATCAAGGTGAAGCTTTTACCTCCACACCACCAACAAATACCTATTTGGTTCTTCTCTAAGGACACACACTCCTCATCCATGCCAAGCTCCCACTATTTCTAGATTCTACCTGCATTGCCTCTTCACATCTTCCTAGTTCTTGACCATCAATAAGCAATATAAAGAAGGTGAACAATGAATATGAGGTTCACTTACCCTTTTTGACCTCCATATGGGCATTTGAGACTCCTTGATAGCTTGTTGTCCACCCAACATCCATTCTAGTGACCGATCTCAGCCATCTCCCAGTTTGCTCTCGATCGATGTCAGTTCCCTGCATTGACCCTAACTACCAACATCATTTCCTTGGCTGACATCGGTGTCCCCTCTACTGATGTCAGTTCCTGTCTGACCGATGTCAGACTTCTCCTACCTGACTCTACCAACCCTGTTGGTCTGCACATGATCGATGTCGGTATCTGCCTGACTGATGTCAGTTCTAAATGACTGACATTGATGTCTGTGTATTCCTATAAGTGATGAATTCTTTATCTACGAGCTCATCTTGGATCAAACCCCTATCCATACTGCCCTGCTCAAAATCATTCAGCCCCTATGACTGATCTATGTCCATCATCTCCTCCATAAACACCAAGGCTTCCCTGTTCTTGTCAAAAGCATCAAATTTTCTTTTCCTACAATGAACTTGATCTATGCCTTCCGAATCTAAACTCATACCTTTTGAATCAAGAACGTTCATTCCCTTCTTATTCATGTGACCAAGCTTATTAAGCCACATCTTTGAATCTACAGTTGAAGTAGATAAACTAGAAGTAGAATTAGTAATACAAGTAGATAGATAAAGAGTACCTACTTTCTTACCTCTTGCTAAAACAAGTGCACCCTTGGTAACCTTCCAAGAATCCACTATGAGTGTTACTATGCATCCCTCATCGCCCAACCTTCCTATAGAAACCAAACTCTACTTCAGGACTGGGACATGCATAACCTCCTTCAACACCCATGTGTTGTCCATCTGCAATTTCAGCTGCACTTTCCCTTTGCCAACTATTTGACAAGGCGTACCATTCCCTAAATAAAGCACTCCAAAGTCTCCCTAGACATACTCATGGAACAAATCTCTATTTGGGGATGCATGAAAAGAACCAGAATCTAAAACCCATGATCCTACCTAACTATCCAAAGAAAGTATGAGAGCATCCTGTACCACAATATTTGCATCTTTTGCTTCTTCATTACCTTCATGTTGATTTTCTTTATCCCTCAACCAACACTCTTTCTTTGTGTGTCCTCTCTTTCCACAAAACCAGCAGGTGACACCTCTGGATTCATATCTCCTTCCCACCTTTGACCTTGATTTCCCTTGCTCAACCTTCTCTCTTTACCTTCCCCTACTTTCTGCACTTAGATCATTCCCTGATGATTCACCTGTGCTTCTCCTGCATATTTATTCATTCAAGATTACACTCACAACATCATCAACTTTTAAGATTTTAGAAGTAGACGCAGAATTACTTACTACCATAACCAAACTATCCCAACTTTCAGGTAAAGAGCATAAAATTAAGAGAGCCTTTACTTCATCATCAAAAACAATATTGACTGAAGCTAACTGGTTTACCAAACCATGGAAATCACTAAGATGAGTATGTACCTATCCACCTTCTTGCATTTTCAAAGTAAATAACTACTTCATAAGAAATACCTTATTAGAAGCTGAGGGCTTTTCATATAGATTTGCCAAAGATTTTATCAACTCTTCTATTGTCTTGCACTGTGATAAGTTAGAAATCACAGACGATGCAAGGCTCAACCTTATGGAACCCAAAGCCTTTCGATCAAGAACATTCCATTCTTCATCCTTCATATCTGTGGGCTTGCATGCAACCCCACCCAATGTTAAGTACAAATCCTTCTGATACAGATAATCCTCTATTTGCATCCTCCAATGTTGATAATTCTTGCCGTTAAGCTTTTCCATTCGTAGCTTACTTTCTTCTGCCATTGCTGAACTCCCACTCAATCAAAAACCCCTGAGAATGACTTGTAATCAAACAATAACCTACTTCTTACAACCGTAGCTCTGATACCAATTGTTAGGAACCCCTCCAAGGAAGCACAATTGATTACCTTTCTTATAAGCAATTAAACACGAAATTATACCAGAATGATTAAGTAACTAGAAACTTGAAACAGCAAAGAATTTGAGAGACAATATACAATCTTGTATTAAATACTCTTAGAAGAAAATACAATAAAGAATATGCCACTTCTTCTTCCACCTCAAAGGCTTGCCACACCTCAAGACCTTCTTCCCTCTCTCTCTTGCTCAACCACAACCAACTCAACAACCTGAGTTGTTATCCCCTCCTTGAATGCTTCAGCTGATCTCCTTGACCTTGCTTCCTTGCTTTAATGCTTTACTTGCCTGCTTGATTTACAATACATGCCTCATGGGTCTTTAAATAGGATCCCATGCATACAAAAATAGATCTCTAATTACAATAATTAGACTTGTAGCTTGAGACTATAATTAGCCCTTTAACATGCAAACACTCGCTTCACTTAACTGATTGTTCGTCAACAGCAATTATGGAACTGCCACAGGCGATCAACGTCAGTCCCTATCTGTCTGGTGCTGACTGACGTTAGTCGACTCCCTATCGATGCTGGTTGCCTTTTACATTCATCATGACCAATGTTGGTTATCCTGCTGACGCCGGTACTCCTAGAACTTTAGCAACCTCCTCTTCTTCATCTGCATAGTTGAAGCTTTTAGCTCCATAACCTAACAATTCCTTTAAAAATGTCTTCATGCCAAAATTATTAAGGGAGACCAGGAAGTCTAGCCCATATAGGAGTAGTTAAGAAAAATGATTCTGATAAGTCCATATTTGGTTCCCATTTTTTGATTGTAAGAGAACATTTTCCAAAAGACCAAGGCCGTCCACAGTTTGTGTTTGTGTGCATGAGTGTAATTCATATGGTAGTCCATAGTTTTTATCTAGATATTTTGGGTCTAGTGGTAGAAATTTTGAATAGGTATTTTGTTGACATAAATATTCCCACATGTGGATGAGTCAGGGGTATTTGGTCATATGGTTGTGGTAACATTAGTCCTTAATTTATATGCACTAAGTCTCAATACATGAAATGAAGTGCAGTCAAATATATGTGGGTGCAAAGTTAGGCTCTTAGGCATGTTGATAGTGTTTTCCATGTTTAAATAGAATCGAGTAAGCATGTTGATGATGTCAGCATTTGCATGCATGGAGGTTTTAAGAGGAAATGGTCACATGGTTTTGTTCAATATTGTGCTTAGTTCTTATGCACTAAATCTCAAGATATGTGACTAAGTGAGATAAAAGATAAATAAGTGCAAAGTTGGGATCCCAAGCAGTTTGACATTATTTTTCTATACTTAGCCAAATTTGCATGTGGAAAGAATAGTCAAGTAAGCATTTTTATGCTACTATATTTTACAAATGTGAAGGTGTAAGGATAAAATGTTCATATGGGTTTGTTCCATTTTATGCCTAGTTAATTTTCACTAAATTTTAGATCATGCGATGATGTGCATTAAAAGATATGCACATGCAAATTTGGCCTTTCAAGTAAGTTTTTGACATAGTTAGCTCTATGGAATAAAAATCTAAGTGATCAAAGTAATGGTGTTATATATTGTACATGTGAAGGTTTTAAGATTAGTTTGATACATGGTTGATTCTCCTATGTGAGGAGATCATATGGTCCAAATTTGAGAACAGGCGGGTGAGTGAGGTAAAAGTTATTGACATTCAAATTTGGATTCTTAGATAGATTGCATTGGTTCCCATAGTCAATTTTTCACAAGGTAAAGTTTGAGCATCATCGACGAAGCACGTTGCTCCAAGATGTTAAGAAGTAGTGAGATGGTGCCAAGTGTTTAATGTTTAACACTAAGTAAATATAAAGATTGATCTTATTTCAAGGATGAATGGTGAGTGGTGTTCATACTAATATAGATAAATAGTTCACATTAAATTCAAGAGGTCAAAGTGATAGTTTTCTAATATGACTAAAGTGAGTAAAATATCAAAGAGATCGACAGAGCGTATGAGGTTAAAGTTTCTAGATTTCATGAGATGAGGTCAACTAGTCAAGGTTTAACATTTGGGTAGTGTCACTCTATACATTAAAGTTTTAAGAAGATCAATGGTGCATATTTTATCTAATAAATGAGGACACGACAAACGAGCATAGTGCTTGAAGTTTAATTATGATCGTTTGAATTCAAAAATTCAAATTTAATGAAGGAAATACCATTACCTGGTTAATAATCCATATCTCTCAATCTATATATAATTTGACTATAGTGTAAAAAAAAAATTTGTAGATGACTCTAAGGAATATCTTTAAATATAGATTTGAATATCTGAAAGTGTGTACAATTAAATTTATGAAGGTTTAAAGTTGATCATGTATTCAACATTTGTCTGTTAAGAACCGAAGAAGGATGTTTGAGCTTGTGTTGATGTTGTTTCAATGTCTCATGATGACCTAGATATTTGGGAGTGTTGTAAACTCCATGAGGATATTTTTTATGGATTTTAGAGGTGTGATCAATCTATCTTTAGTATGAACAAAGGTTTATAAGGTGACTATGTGTTTGTTCATGGTGACTATATATATAGAAAGTTTTTCGAGCAAATTATGCTTTATAATAAGAGTGTTTTGGTGACTATGATCATTTGAGGATGTCAAATGGGTCATGTGGAATGGTTCCATGCATCTAAAAGGGATCCTTTGTTCTTTTTTTACTTGAAGAAGTTTCAAATACTTGAATGGGTCTCTATATGACTTAAAGGTAACTTAGGCCTATTTGAAAGTGGATTGTGCTTAAGTGTGACCCATGTGAGATGCCTTAAGGGTGAAGGAATGTATTATGGCCAATAAGGAAATATTTTAGACTTGATAATTCATGAATTATCTATATATAATGAAACCAAATGTGTTGGTTATTAGATTTTTTTAGAAGACTTGTGCAAGGTGTATGTGAGAGTTATAGATCAAAGAAAAGGTAGAATGCCCAATTGATGAGTTAATAAGTAGAGTAGATTGATGACTATGTGTATGACCTATAGGTCATATTTCTAATGTCATAAAAGTGATCTTGAATTTTTAGTATATGCGAAGAGGTCTATGTGTGCATATGAGGAAACTTTGAATGAAGAAGGAGAGAGATTATGGCATGCCTATGTGAGAGGCATGTATGGGATATAGAGGGAGTTTGTGTAGGTGTTATAAAAATAGAGATACATCATCAAGTATTTAATACATTAGTTCTAAGTTGGAGGTGTTCACATCAAAGGAAGGTTTAAAGGATTTGATCTTCCTTAGGGGTATTTTATCCTTGTGAAATAGGTGTTTCACTAAAGGCCTTTGATCTAAAGTACTTGATCAAGGTTTCTAGTCTAAAGGACTTGACCAATCTCATGTTATAGGATAAGTAGTCCATGTGTTATAGGATTGAGAGTGGGTTTTATTCCCCATGAGGGTTTTCCACATAAACTTGATGTTATATTTTTGATCTTATGTATGCATTGAATGAATGATCTCTCTTGTTAATGTTTTTTGATCAAGTTGATATGTGTTGACTATTTAATAGTTTAAAAGGACTACAATTGAAATTGAAATATTTATACTTATTGATTCACCCTACCTATAAATGATTATACCTCTAATAATTGGTATCAAAGTAGGTCCTTTAATAAAGTATTGATAGCTTGAAGGTGATCCAAGGTATAATATGGGTAGTCATCAAGGAGGTTTCTCTACTAAACAAGCATCGATGTTCAATGGATCTAATTATGCATTTTAGAGTGCTAGGATGAGGACATACATTATTTCCCTGGGGTTTAATGTATGTCAATATTTTGTGGATGTCTATGTTGTTCCTACTACTACTCCATCTATTGATGCAACCAAGAAGTTTTTGGAGAATAATTCTAAGTCAATGAATACTATCACTTGTGGAATTTCAGACACTGAATACACCAAGGTAATTTATTATAAATCTGTTAAAGACATATGGGACAAAATATAAATCATTAATGAAGGAGATTTAAAGGTTAATATTTCTAAGTTTTAGACTCATATAAGGTATTTTTAAAATATCAAAATGAAGGAAGAAGATTATGTGTCATCCTTTCTATAGAGAGTTGATGAGATTGTCGACATCATCAAAGGTCTTGGAGAGGACCTTGAAGAGGCTACTATAGTTTAAAAGGTTTTAAGGTATCTATCCCTCAATTTTGATCCAAAATTATTTGTTGTAAAATAAATTCATGATCTTACTCAATTGAAGATGGATGAATTACATGGCACCCTTACTACCTATGAGATGAGAAAGAATGTTGTTATACCACCAAAGAAGGAAGTAGCTTTAAAGACTGAAATGAAGACAAAGAATAAGTTACAAGGTAAAAAAACCATGGAGAATGACATTTATAATATAGATGAGGATGAAATAATTACTTTTATTTCAATAAAATTGAAAATAGGTTCAGGCAAGTATAAGGGTAAAATACCCCTCAAATGCTTCATTTGTGGAGAGGTAAGACATTTTTTCTAATAAGTGCCCTCATAAGTATAAGAAATATGATGATGAAGAGCATGATCAAGGTCATGATGATGGAAAGAGATAATTTAGGTATAATAAAACTAAAAAAAGGATTTATAAGTTTTGACAATAAGAAGTACTTCAAAGACAAGAAGATTCTCTACATCAGAGAAGATTATGGCTCATCAGATGAGAGGGAAGTTAGTAACTCAGAGTAAGATCATGAAGATGATGGTCCTATTGAATATGAAGCCTTATTCAAGGATGAATAAGGTAGTTTCTCACATAAAAATGAGTCTAATTGGTGTGATTCAAATGATGATGAAGATGAGGTAGACTATGAGTCTGCATTGACAAATGCTCATGAAGAACTAAAGATTGAAAATAAGATCAATAATAAGATGAAATCTAAACTCATGGACTTTGAGGATAAATTTAGTGTGTTTGAGGCAAGAATGGATGAAGATTCTAAGGAGCATGAAGATATGGTCAACATCTTAGTTGTCAATTATAAATCCTATCTACAAGCCTAAAAGTTAAATAAGATGAATGTGCAAGGTATGTAATTCAAAATGAGTCATTAAAGTCTAAGTTAGAGAAAATATCTAGTAAGGTAATGTCATTTATGATATTTGAAAATAGCTCAATTGATCTAGAAAATATTTTGAATGATCAAAATAATGTAAGTGATAAGATTGGTCTTGGATACAAAGAAGAACTAGAGACTATAAATCAAGACAAGATGAAGACTAATATGAACAAGGACAATCAGCATTTGAAGACAAATCATCTGACAAGGAATAAATGTGTTGGTAGAATGAATACAAAATAGATCAAACAATCAAATGCCATGAGGTATGCAAATTTCAATGGTTACTAATATACTTGTAGTTATTATGGCCATAGAGCTAGAGAATGTAGAAGCCCTGTTAGAAATAAGTTTGCATGGAACTATAAATGGAATCATCAGTCAAAATGTGTGAGAAAGGTTGAGGTTTTAACTATAATGTTATGGGACACTTTTTAAAAAATTATCCATCTAAATTAAGACAATTTGAGTTCACTTTAAGTATAATGATTTACTACAACTGTGAATAAAGAGGTCATATTTCTGGATTTTGCAAGCAAAGGTCTACAAGTTAGAATAGGTTTAATCAGGCTCCTAGAGTACAAATAAAAAGGATAATCAACTCATGAAATCAAAAGGTGGTAAATATGATTCATGATAAGACTATAGGTCCAAGTAATTTATTTGATATGGTGGAGAATGCTTCAGAAGTTGAAGAGTGCCAAGGGATCTCACTATTTGCTCATATTGTGGATGAAGAGACCAAGATAAAAGAGAAGACCAAATTACTAGTTGAGGGTAATTAGAAGTTAATTTTAGATCCAATTGAACATATTAATGTTTCTAATCATGTTTCATGTAGATTACATCAATTATCTATGCCTAGCAATGAGGTTCCAAACTACAAGGTGGATTCTTCAGAGGAAAAGGTATGCAATGAATCTATATTATCTCCATGTATTATTAATCCAATATTATAAGAAAAGAAGAATGGTTTAATGTTTAAACATGTTACTTCTCTTAAGACTAAGAAGAATCAGAACAATAATCATTAGATGATCAAAGAGGAGAAGGAATATGAGGAGTTATAGGCAACTCCTAGTTTCACATTATTGTAGGACATCATGGAGTAGGATGCATATGTATATGCTTCTTAAGAGACTTCTTTCAGTGTAATAATCATGTGTTGTTGTTTTTTTCTTTATATGGTATTACTTGAATAGATATGATTGTGTTTTAGTTAGAGCAGGTATGTCTAGGTGAAATATATGTTATGGTGATGTAATAGTTGTATATGGTCACTCTACAACGTCAGATTAAATGCTTTCTAGTGGTAAAAGAGGATTTGTGATTTTTTAAGATGATATTTTTTCTTATAAAGGTATTTTTACCTTATTATATCATTCTCCAGGTGGTTTTGTGGTCTGAAGGTATGTTGAAGTCAAATTAGAGATTTTTGTTTACTCTCATGTTTCCTAATTTATGCTTAAAAGTATCTGGGTCCTAAAATGGGTTATCTGAAGTTAAGGTTCCCAATGGTTTTTAAGCCCAAAACTTCTATAAGTGTGTAATGGTTGTCTCCTAGTGTTCCATAATTTTCAGAGGTGGACATTAACCAGAAGGAGGTTTGATGACTTTCTTTTGAGATTCTAAGGTTTTGGGATTTACTAAAAAATTGGTCTACCTTATGATTTAAGGTCTGAGGCTTCTTAATAATTTTAATGGGACAAATGTGTTTTCAAAACATGTTTCATATATATCTTAAATTTTGTGGTTTTTAAATTATTCATGTTTTTGTCAAGATGGAGGCCTAATTAGCTAGTAGGTTTGTAAAGGAAGTATGTTGTAAAATATGAGATAGGTGATTAAAATTAGTGTACTTGAGGGGGAATATTATAATTATCTAGATATGAAGTTTCATGTCTTGAATGTGTGTCTACTAAAAATTTTGGGCTCTTCAAATTATAGATAGGGCTACAAGGAGACTAAGCAAGTCTAGTGAGAAAAATAGTGTTTTTGGTTTAATTTCTCCAAAATAGAAAGGCATGATTATTTAAAGGTGAGTTCTTAGATTTTTTTAGTGCATGTTTCCTATTTGTTAAGTGGCATGAATTTTTGTTGGTTGTCCTTGAGGTGGTATGAGAGAGAAGGCTAGTAAGCCTGTATGGTGGTTCTTCATGGTGTATGAAGATCTAAATATGCTCAAGTTTTGAAATGGCTCATAAATATTAGGGGGAGTCCCTCTTATATTTATCTTAGTAATTTTCATTATATTTTAGTATTTTGTGTGTTCTTCATTGGTTACAATACTTGGTTGAAAAAGAGTATTAACATATGGTGAGAGGAAGTTATCAAGGCAAGAAGAGGTAGGCTCAAGGTAAGGGGTAGTTTGTATCATATTTTAAGATGGTATTCTCCTATTTATGATATTTTTAGGTCCTCAAGATCATTTGCTTCCCACTTTTTCATTAATTTAAATGGGGAGAAAGTTCCTATTGTAGAGTGCTTTAAGAGAGAGAAGCAAGGTGAGCTATATTTTTCTATATGATGGGTGTTAACAACAATGACAAAGGGGGAGATTGTTGGATATTTGTCAATGACATCATGGTGATGTCATGGAGGTGTCCTAGTGAGTGTATGAAGTGTCTTGTTAGCCTAAGTATAATGACAAAGTTGCAATGTGCTTGTCCTATTATGCTTGAAGGAGGCTTGGTCGATCTTCTATTTTGGCATGGTTGGAGATGTTCAAGGATGAGTTTGAAGTATTGATAATGCACAAGATGTCCCTAATATGTTTTATATGCTTGTGTGCATGAGTGTAATTCATCTGGTAGTCCATAGTTTTTATCTAGACATTTTGGGTCTAGTGGCATGAAATTTGAATAGGCATTTTGTTGATGTCATTATTCCCACATGTTGATGAGTTAGGGGGAGTTAGTCATATGGTTATGATCAAATTAGGCCCTAGTTGCTATGTGCTAAGTCTTAATACATGAGATGGAGTGTATTAAAAAATATATGGGTACAAATTTGGGCTCTCAGGCATTTTGATAGTGTTTTCTATGTTAAAAGAGAGCCAAGTAAGCATGTTAATGATGTCAGCATTCACATGCATGGAGGTTTCAAGAAGAAATGGTCACATGGATTTATTTAGTATTGTGCTTAGTACTTATGCACTAAATCTTAGGACATGTGACTAAGTGTGATAAAAGATATGAGAGTAAAAATTTGGGCTCCCAAACAGTTTGACATTATTTTCCCATACTTAGCCAAATTTGCATGTGGCAAGAATAGCCAAGTAAGCATTTTATTTTTTCTATATTTTGCATGTGTGAAGGTGTGAGGAGAAAATATTCATATGGGTTTATTTAGTTTTATTCCTAGTTGATTTTTTATAAATTTTAAATCATTTGATGATGTGCATGAAAAGATATGCATGTGCAAAGTTGGAATTTTAGGCAAGTTCTTGACATAGTTGGCTCTATGGCAAAAAAATCTGAGTGAGTAGATTAATGTTATTATATATTGCACATGAAAAGGTTTTATGATTATTTTAACATATGGTTGGATTCTCCTATGTGATTATATCATATGGTCCAAATTTGAGAAAATTTGAGTGAGCAAGGTAAAAGTTATTAAGGTTTAAAGTTAGCTTCTTAGACAAATTGCATTGGTTTCCATAGTCAATTTTTCACAAGATAAAGTTTGAGCATCATTGACAGAGCACGTTTCTCCAAGATTTTAGGAAGTAGTGAAATGGTGCCAAGTGTTTAATGTTTAATGCTAAGTATAGATAAATATTGAGCTTATTCCAAGGTTTAATGGTGAGTGGGTGATCGTACTGATAGAGATCAACAGTGCGCATTAAAGTTAAGAGGTCAAAGTGATAGTTGTCTAGCATGACTAAAGTAAGGATTAACTTGAAGAAATAAATGGAGTGAAGTTTCTAGGTTGCATGAAATATGGTCAATTAGTTGAGGTTTAATGTTTGGGTAATGGCTACATTAAAGTTTGAATAAGATCAACATTGTATATTTGATCTCAGTAAAGAGCACATCAGATGTGAGCGTAGTGTTTGAAGTTTAATTGTGACCATTTGAATTCAAATATTTGAATTTAATGAAGGAAATATTAGTGCCTATTATTAAGACATATATCTTGATCTATACAAAATTTGACTATGGTGTAAAAATAAAATTTGTAGAGGACTCCAAGGCATCTAAAAATATAGATTTCAAGATCTAAAATTGTGTACAATCAAAGTTATGAAGGTTCAAAGTTTACTATGTGTTTGAAAATCATCTATTAAGAACCCAAAAAAGATGTTTGAGCTTGTGTTGATGTTTTTTTCATGTCTCCCTATGAGTATCTTATATATGGATTTTGTAGGTGTGATCAATCTATCTCGAGTATGAATAAAGGCTTAGAAGGTGAATATGTGTTTTTTCATGGTGATTATGTGCACAAAATGTTGTTTGAGCAAATTATTCTTTAGCATAAGAGTGTTTTGGCAATTTTGATCATTTTAGGAAGTGAAAGGGGTCATGTGGAATGGGTAAATGCATTGTGACTTAAGCCTATTTGAAAGTGGATTGTGTTTAAGTTTGACCCACGTGAGATGTCTTAAGGTTGAATTTATACACAATGGACAATAAGGAAAGATTGTGGACTTGATAATTCATTAATGTTCTATATATAGTGAAACCAAATGTGTTGGTTTCTACATTTTTGAGAAGACTTGTGCAAGGTCCATGTGAGAATTATGGATTGAAGGAGAGGTAGAATGCTCAGTTGATGAGTTGATGAGTTGATGAGTAGAGTAAATTTATGATTATGTGTATGACTTATAGGTCATATTTATGATGTTAGAAAATTGCTCTTGTATTTTGAGGATGTGTGAAGAGATCTATGTGTGCATATGAGGATAGTTTGAATGTATAAGGAGAGAGATTATTGCATGCCTATGTAAGAGGCCTATATTAGATAGAGAGGGAGTTTGTGTAGGTGTTATAAAAAGAGAGACCCATCATTCAGTGTTGAATACATTAGTTCTAATGTGGAGGTGCTCACATCAAAGGAGGGCCTAAAGGAGTTGATCTTTGTTAGGGGCACTTTTTCCTTGTGAAATATGTGTTTCACTAAAGGATTTTGATCTAAAGGACTTGATCAAGGTTTCTGGTCTAAAGGAATTGACCAGTCTCTTGTTTGTAATCTCTTATAAGACAAGTAGTCTATGTGTTTTAGGCTTGAAAGTGGGTTTTATTCCCCATGAGGGTTTCCCAAAAGAAATGTGTTATATGTTTGATCTTGTGTATGCATTGAATTAATGAGCTCTCTCATTAATGTTGCTTGATCAAGTTGATATATTCTCACTATTTAATAGTTTTAAAGGACTATAACTGAAATTGAAATATGTGGGCTCACTAATTCACCCCTCCCATCTCAATGATTGTACCTCTAACACATTTTACAACTTTTAAAGTTGTAAAGTGCAACATGAGTTTCAATTTTTGCTACGCATTAGGTAAGCGGGAAAGAAGATGTTTGGGTGCACTTAACAACTTTGCAAAATTGCAAACTACACTAAAATCTCTAGTTTCTACTAGGCATTGGTAAAAGGTATTTAGGTCACTTTTAAAGCCTTTTCTCAAAAGAATTAATGGTATCCCTTAAGGTATAAAGTGTTTTTATATTTTGGCATAAAAATATCAAAAGTATGTGAATGGAAACCTTCATGGCTTCCATCCACATATTAGGAAATATTTAGCATTTTGAACTCACTTATCTTTTAACATGACCCTTCATTTTATATTAATGACCCATATTAATTTTACGTCATGCCTTACTTCACAAAATTTTAAGCCAATGATAAAATAATGTGATCATTTGAAAATTATTATTGGTCAAAATTTTAAACTAGTGGTTTAAGTCTACATTCTCAAGTGAGCCCACAAGATTGGTTGAAGGAGGGAGTATAAACCTCGGTATTACTTATCCAATCATTATATAATATAAATTTTGCAAGCAGAGGAAAATAAATGTGTTGCATATATAAAAAACACAACATTAATTTAGAAAAAATATATATACAAAAATGATAATGTTTATTTGTATGGGAATGAAATCTTTGAGGGCTTCCATCCACAGTAGAATTGTTTAGTAATTTAAAAATGATATCTATGGCAAAGAAAATTTTTAATTTTGAAACGGTGAATGAATTACACAACATTAATTAATAATAATATATTAATAACACAACAAAACTAATTAGAAAAGGGTTTGGTTTAATACATATGAGGCAACTTCTATTGGAATAGGAATGAAAGTATAATTTTTGATTAAAAAACAATAATGTTTAATCATATGTGAATGAAATTTTTTAGGACTTCCATCTACATAGTTGTAAATATTTAGTGACACATTAAAGATTTATAGTTTGTTTATTTCAAGTAACATTTCATCCCTCTAACATTAAAGTAGGGAAATAGTATTACATCACAAATATAAATCACATAATAATATGAATTCTTAAAATAATTTGGTTTGATACAAAAATAATTGCATTCATTGTTATGTGAATGAAAACTTTCATTTTTATATTAATATAATAACATTCACATGTGAATGGAAACCTTCAGGGCTTCCATCCATACACCAGTAAATGGTAAGTATTCCAACCCATGTTGTGAATGGAAATAGAAATGTGACATAGATATAAATCACATAGTGACATGAATTTAGAAAACCTCAAGGGCTTATATTAAAATACCAATAAATTTGGAGTCAAATGGGAATGAAAACATGCAAATATTTTGGGTTTAATTGCAGGTAACATTTCATTCCTCCAACATGGTGAATAGGTTGAAGGTGGCACACATGGAAATATTAACACACCACATTAATGGAAAAAAATACTACCAAGGTTCTTAGAAAATGGCTATTTAATATTAATAACACTATCATCTTCCAACATGGAACTTCTTGGTATATTAATAACACAAGTGTCTTCTAACATGGCCATATAATTCATAAAATGATATGGGTTGATATAAAAATAAGAACATTGACTATTGTGTGAATTAATACCTTGACAAGAACCATGAACGTACTATTAAATGTTAAATTAGATGTGAAGGCATGCAAAAACACCATGTGCATGGAAGGCATAATAATAGTAACATGCATGTGAAAGGAAAAAGAACATAGTTATGGGTTTAGTTACAAGCAACAAACCTATGTGTAATATTTCATCACTCCATTAATATACCATTAAATATTTAGTCAGATGTGAAGGCACACAAAAACATTATGAACATAGAAGGCCCGATAACAATTAATGTCATCCCTCCATTCTGTTGACTAAATTTTCTCTGTGAAATTTTTCATGGTTGATATCTTACAGGTAGGTTCCATGGCCATTTAAGGGGAGGAGTTATGTGAAAAGGAATGGAGAGATTTTTTTTAGTGTAACTTTACATCACTCCATTAACAGACCAATAAAATTTTACCCATATGTGAAGGCACGCAAAACAAATCCATGAACATAGAAGGCATAAAAAACAACCATAAACATAGAAGGCATAATAACAATAATTACCATGCAAAAAATAAAAATAAAACAACTATGGGTTCAGTTATATGTAACACACATGTATAATGATTCATCCCTCCATTCTACTAACAAAAATTCCTCTATGAAATGGTGCATGTTCAAGAAATTTTGGGTAGGTTCCACAGTAATTTGGGGGGAAGAGTTATACAAAAAAGGTAAGGAGATATGTTTTTTGGTGGCATGTAAGGTGATTGTAATGAAATCACTTCAACAAAAAATTAAAATAATAGCAATAAATCATAATATGACTAAAATATAATAGAATATATGAATAAAAGACAAGCCACTTTGAGGGGGAAACCTCCACAATCTTTAATAAGAATAAAATTAACAATATGATAATAAACAACTACCCAAGACATCCTATTTATAGTCTACCTAGGCCATGGTTACTCCATAGGCTGACCTACTAACCAAATGAAGGCATAGAGAAATGTGAAATAACATCAAAAAATGGGAAGTAAACCATAAGTCGACTATTCCTATCCCAAGACATGTGATAGGTTAGGTGCATATCATGCCCTTCCCCTTCAAACCAACATTGTCCTCAACATTTAACAACTTTGGATGTTGTTGCAAAAAATATTCACCCTCCCAAGTTACATCCTCATTGCTTAGGTTCTTCTACTTGATTAGATATTCCTTAATCTCTCTAGTTCTCAACCTCTTAGTACATGTTTTTAGGATCTTATCTAGTTCTAAAATGACTCATCCTTCTTCATCTAGTTCTGGTAGCTCTATCTAGGTTGAAACTTTTTGTATAATGACCTTCTTCAAGTAGGATACATTAAATATTGGATGTATGTGACATGAATGAGGCAACTCCAACTTGTAAGCCACACTTCCAATTTTTTTTAGAACCTAATAAGGGCCATAATACTTAAAATCAAGTTTAATATCCTTTTTTTGTTGTTTCAAGGACATCTTCTTGTAAGGCTATAAATGTATAAAGACCTAATCACCCAAGTCAAAATTTTACTTACTATGGTGTTGATCTACTTGTTACTTCATCCTATTTTGTGCCAAGGATAAATTCTCTATCAAACTAGCCAAAACCTCTTGTTGATGTTGAATGTGCTCTTCCACATCTCGAACCTTGGTTTGCACCCTTATGGAATAATTGATGGAAAGTGAATGGTAACCATATAGTGATAGAATGGGGACATTTTAGAAGAAGTATGGAAAGATGTGTTATACCACCATTCTACAATTGGTAGCCATTTAACCCAACATTCCTACTTATTTGATACAAAATAATAGAGATACCCCTCTAAACATTTGTTGACCACTTTTATTTATCCATCAGATTGGGGGTGGTAAGATGAGCTATGAGATAGTTGAGCACACTAATAGGAAAATAGTTCAATCCAAATATTACTAGTGAAAATAGGATCACAATCACTTACAATTATTTTTGGGGTTCCATGTAATTTTATAATTTCCTTTAGAAAAATAGTTGTTACTGTACTTGTTGAAATGGGTGTGAGAGGGCACAAAAATGGCATATTTTGTAATCATATCCACAATTACCAATATAAAATTCTTACCTTCAAAACAAAGCAACTATGTGATGAAATCCATGGAAACCTCCTCCCACCTTTCACAAGGAATTGCTAAAGGTTGTAACATACCCAAGGTCTTAACTATCTCACCTTTGTTTTGTTGGCATATCAAACATTATACTACAAAAAATTTTACATCTCCCTTGATTCCTTCCTAAAATAATTCTCACTGCATTATGTGATAAGTTTTTAGGAACCCAGAGTGTCCCCCAATTGGAGATGCACACAACTCTACAATAATATTATGGTTTAGCTTAGAATCTTTACACAAGTATAACCTATCCTTATACCATAGGGAATTACCTTTAAATTCAAATTTATTATAAGATATAGAACATTATTATATATTCTAAATTATAACCTATGTATCCTTGTCCTACTCCCACTCTAACCTAGATTCGTGCACCCAATCTACCTGTAATATAGACATTGCATAAAGTAATGCTTATCTGGATGTATCTCATCTAGATAGTGCATCTTCTACTACATTATCTTTACCTTTCTTGTATATGATTTAAAATCATAACCCAACATTTTTTTACCTACTTACATTTTTCCTCAGATGATAATATTTTATCTAAAAATTATTTTAAACTATCATGATGTTTTTTCACCCTAAAGTGTCTACCCATTAGATAGGGCCTTCATTGTTTGACTACATAAATAATAGACATCACTTCTTTCTCATAGATAGGTTTTTTTATATTCTTACATTTTAATTTATGACTCTCAAATGTAATTTATCTTCCTTCCTACATTATTACTACTCCCAACCCTGATTTGGAAGCATCACATTCAAAAATGAACATCTTTAAGAAGTCTAGAGTAGACAAAATTGGGGTGGTGCACATAGTTGTTTTTAGTTGCTCAAATGTTTTATTGGTTGAATCATTCTATTGAATTTCATCCTTATTTATCAAAGAAATTATTTTATTTTATATGCTTCCATAACCTTTCACAAATCTTTAGTAGTAACCTGTTAGTCCTAGGAACCCTCAAAGGTTTTTGAGAGTTTTAAGAATTGGCCATTCCAACATAGCTTTAATCTTCTAAGGATCAACTTTAAAACCTTCATGGGAGAAAATGTGACCCAATTACTCTATCTCATGTACTCCAAAATCACATTTGGATGGCTTCACAAAAATTTGATGTTGCTCGAAAATTATCAACCCTTGTTTCCCATGTTTCAAGTGTGCTTCCCATGTCTTATTGTAACTTAATATATCATCAAAGAAAACCAACATAAACTTCCTTATAAAAGACCTAAAAATAGTGTTCATCAAGATATGAAAAGTATATGGTGCATTTTTAATACCAAAGGGAATTAGAAAAACTCATAATGGCCCTCATGAGTTCTAAAAGTGGTTTTATGAGCACCTTCATCCTTGATTCTAATTTGTTGATACCCCAAACAAAGATCTAATTTTGTGAAATAAACAACACCATGCAATTCATCAAGTTAATCATCAATTACTGGAATAGGAAACTTATCTTTGATGGTGTACTTATTGAGTTCCCTATTATCCAGGTACATCCTTCATGCGTCATCCTTCTTATGCACCATCACCACTAGTGATGAATATGTACTTTGGCTATAACTGATGATCCCTACCTCCAACATGTCATTGACCATATTTTTTATTTCACTCTTCTCTACATATATATATTTGGTGGTTTAATCCCTATAAGTAGTTGAATGGCATGATCATGTTTTCTTTTTTGGTGTTAATCCTTTTGGCATGGCCCCAAAAATAGATGGGTGGTCATAAAGAATCATTTGTAGATTAGGTTGTGTAAATGGCTTTGTGGGTTGAACTTATATGTAACATAATTGTGCTATAAATCCTTCTACCCCCTTCTTAGCATCTTTGTCATCTGATGTGAACTAACTAATTTTGGTGATTTTTCCCATAATCCACATAGTTTAATTTTCCTTCCTTCAGAATGAAAGTGCATGAATAGTTTTTGGAAGTTCATCTCTATTGTACTCAATGTTGTGAGCCATTGGACTCTTAAAATAATGTCTGCACCACCCATGGGAATAGCAAACATAGGAGAATTTATATTGTACTTAACCATAGAAAACTTATTACTATATTATTTCCTTGAATAATTGATTGTGCTACCATATGCAATCATGACCTGAAATTCTGGTGTTGGGTAAATTAAATAGTTTAATCAAGTGGTCAACTTATGGTTGATAAATTTATGTGTGCTCCTTGAGTCAATCAACACTATCACCATTTGTTTCTTGAGGAAACCTACCACCTTACATGTTTGAGGAGTGATAATACCTAAAAGTGCATGATAAGAGATTATAGGTGGGGAATATTTAGGTACCTCCTCTATCTCTTCCTCATCATCATTAGAGGAAACATCCTCTTCATCATCTTTATTGGATCCCTCAATGTAGAATAGATTCTTCTCAAAACATCTATGTCCTTTACTCCACTTGTTGTCACATCCAAAAACATAGTCCTTTTACATGCTTCTCTTTAAATTGTTGAGGGGTTAATTTAGTAGGTGGAGGAAATGATGGTGTCTATATGATATGATATTTTAAGTGATTTAATGTTTAATTTTTATTGGCTATGAATTTTTCCTCTACCTTGCTTACCATGATAATAGAATCAAAAAAATTAAATGGATTAAACATGTGTATTATTGCAACTTAATTTTTCACCCTTAGAAAGGTAGTTCAAGCCTTCTCCAAGTTAAGTGGAACATGGGATTACCTCTAGGCCTATGGGTTTCCTTTAGCAAAAATAAACCTCTAGATCGAAGGGCTAGCTCCTTTGGTTTATCAGTTGAAGCTCATCACCTAAACTACTAGCTCATTTAGATGAAAAGGGAGAGAGAGAACATAAAGTAAATCTATCCTAACAAGGTTATGCACAAATTTTAACCTAACCACTACCAACCAACTTTAAATACACTTCAAACACAAGCCTAATCTACACATACACTAATCCAAATTTACCCCTTACATTAATATTTCTCGTGGAGCTTTGTGAATTAAACTTAAGCTATGAGATTAAACAAAAGGTCATATCATGACACTAGTGAAAATATAATTCACTAAAAGCATGAAACATTTCATTAAAATAATTCAAAATTCTTGTAATAGACTTTCAAAGTTGAATATGAATGTAAACAAGGAAAACATGCTTAAGAAGAGAATATATTACTTAGAAAGATTAACTAATTAAATAAAACATCAAAATAACTCATGGAGAAGGTAAACCATATCATTATTTATTTCTTAATAGTTGAAAATGAGTAGGGATTTACCATACTTAGTTGGAGTATACAATTTAAGCTAAAAGTGGTTACTTATATAGAAAAAGTGAGAGAGGAGAATATGGGCATATGAGAGAGAAGGTAGACAAGAGTCATGTTATTTACAACAAGAAGAGGATGTATAGGTCTTATAATCCATGTGTATATCCTATTTAGATGCTCCATCTTTCTAAGTGGTGTTGGAGTTGAAATTCTTCTTGACACCTTGACTATTTTCTTGAAACTTCCGTACTTCTTGACATGTTGAAGGACAAGAGGCCTTATTGATGGTCAAATTAGTTTCTTCTACCTATTTTCTCTACTCTTGACACCTCTCATCTAACCCAAACAAGTTATTATTGACACATCACCTCTTTCTCTTGCAAGGTATCTAGAGGACTCTTCATCTCCTTAGGCCTATTTTGCACACAAGTGTCCAAACTTGGTTCTAGTTACTTTAGTTCATCCAAAATTCATGTATGGTCTATTCATACCATATTATACCTAAAAAAATCTATTTTTAGGCCTCAAACTATACCTAACAAGTCATTGTCTACCAAAAGCCCCAATTAGGCCTCATTGCTTATAGCCCTAAAATGATGAAAACCTCCTTGTGTATACTAAATTACATAATTTTTTGATAATATGAGGTCATATTCCAATACCCATTATGTCTTTACATCTCCAAGTTTAATTTCATGCTCTAAGAGTGAGTGGAGATATCCTTTTTCCTCATTTCTCTCTCCTAACTAGGCCTTAATTAGGCCTCCTTTCTAAGAGAGTGAAAAATGATTCTATAGGATCCTCAAAAATTTAAAACACAAAATAATGGTTTTATTTAGTTATAATAAATCCTCCCCTTTCCCCATGCCAAATTTTAAGTTTTGAGTCACTGTACAAACTTATCAAGTATTAAAAATTAGTCATTTTAACCCTAATTCATATAGTTCTATAAAATATTGTCTCAAAAAATTATGTGGAGTGATGATCATGGGAGTATTGAACATTTTATGGGTTTTTTTAAGTTTTCTTGGTTCATCTATAGGTATAAAATCTCATTTCTCTCTCATGTGGTCTTTATAGCCCACCTAAGCAGCCTAAAAGTGCTCTGAACTCTTAATGATTGTTCATAATTATGGAAGCATAAAACCAAAAAAAAATTAATTAAATTATGGTATTAAACTTCCCCTATAATCTCAAGGCTCCATTCATCATATGTGTTCCACACCAAGTAAAGCAAACTAGCCTCTTAGGCTGGCACTAGGAAATATGGGAGTTCTAGGAACAAATTGGTTTCTATGAAAGTTGTCTGAGTTTTATTCAACCTCAAATTTCCTAAATGAAATATATAAGGTCCTCATTGGCACATTATAATTTTCATCTTTTCACCTTTATTCATCAAACTCGCCAACCATGCCACTAGCTCATGCTTAGGGTTCATGCATTATTTTGCCAACCATATCTTTATGGACTGTATGTGCCCTATTTCTCTTTTTGTCAGGATCTAATCTATTCATGAAATGTTTATATATGTATATCACCATATTATTTTGGATTCTATGGTCTCAACTCATTTACAACTCACTGGCCATGATCTCTTAAGTCAAACTAGTAGGCCTGAGTATGCAATAGGTCTGTTAGGACTAAGTAGAGTCTGCCATTGCTTCCATTATTTGATTGATCCTAAGGTTTTGATGTGTTATTGTCATCCTATTTAAATAATATTCAAAAATTATACTCTCTTAGGTCTCTCTAAGTTCATTCCAACCATATTCAATACTTGCCACTTCCCATGAATAGGCAGAACTATAGATTTCATGCATACACTGAGTGACAAGAGTTTGAGTGTTTGCCATCTTCACTTCAAATGAACCTAGGGTCTTATGGAATCATAAATTAAACCATTATAAATCAAAATATACATAATTTATACCAATAAAATAACCTCATTAGCAATGAGTGGCATACATGCTTGTTGAGTATTGTGTTGTAGGTAATTGTGACCCATGTATATTTATTCCCCTATTTATAAATCCCTTATCCTTAATGAATTAAGAACCTAAGTTATTTATGACTATCAAAAACATATATAAAAATAATTTCTCAAGTATTTTTATACCTTTGTTAACCTAGACAAACCTACAGGTGACTGTAGGTGACTATGCATGCATTTGGCATTAGTCGACAATCTGGTGTTCTAGGAGTCCTTCTTGCCATATTAAACCTATCAACTCTACTTAAAGTGATTAAATAAATGACTCATTCAAATCCATTGAAACCTTTTTACTCCACCATCATCCAAATTTTCAATACTAATCCTTCCATAGGTGGTTTTAGGTGCATATATGAGACTTTGACTGCATATATGGCTTCTTAGGTCTAAAACCAATCTTTAACCTTTTTCAATGACTCTATATCATGTTGTTATGGTATCCTAAGACATTATTAATGTCCTAAAGCCTCAAATGTGATCAACATTCACTATTTAAGGTCAATTTATCAATGATGATGGTTTTAGGTCTCTCTTAGAGAGGATTGGGTGCATATTTATTTTTGTTTGGCATTTTTGACTACCTTAAAACTTTCATTACATTTCAAATCACCAATGTTCAAGACAACATTTTAGTGGATGGTTGTAGGTGCTATTTTTAAAATTTGACTACGTATCATCTTTAATTAGGCCTTTATACTAAACCATGACTATCTAAAGTGATTCAATTCATGGATAGTTTTTATCATTTCGTTCTAAGTTGAAATAGCCTTTTCAAGTACTTCAAAACCTCTGCATTCACAATCTCAATAATTAGTCTTGTAGGTAACTCTATCTTTGACTATGTATGTTTGTATTTGACTATGTTAAATTTATTGAAATGAAATTTTTAAATCTATATGATACTCTAAACCATTCATCCTCATAAAGATTCATTGTTATTGCATTTCCAAGTTCATAAAGCATCCTTAAAGCACATTTCTCAACTTTGCACTTCACTATTCACACATACAGTCTACAAGTGACTATCTACTAGGCATGTGAGTTTAGTTATAAAATTTTGAATTTATGTGATTTGGAATATCTCCATTATTCCACTGATCCACTCATATTAAACTATCACCATGGTTTATGTTCAAATAACATTCATTGATCAATATAATCATGGATTTCCTTTAATCTATGGACCTATAGACTTGTAGAAGGTAAAGAATGTAACCTTTTGTAGAGGATTTGAAGAGTGAAACATGAATGCTATGAATGAGAGTTCAATTTTATTATCATGATATATTAATAAATATAGTTGTCTAACTCCTTGGAAACACATACAAATTACTCAAATCACCCAATTGTTATGAAGGCATAAAACACAGTCTATAAAATGAATGAAGAAGTGATCATTATTGAGACATGTATAGAATTTTCAATTTATAAAAGGATGTGAATGGATTATGAGGATGATATAATACCATGAAGAACCATTCCAATTCACCAAAACACCTAGAGAATTTTTAAACTCATAAAATATGTAGTCACTTCAAACATTGTATAAGAAACACTTTCAATGCCAAAAGGTCATCCATACATACCACCATGAATAATGAATGTGTTTGAGGCATAGATATACCTATTATAACTCACTCCAACTAATTTAAATCATCTGTAAATTCATAGCTTGTAGTAGAGTCACATTAAACTCAGTCTGTGGGGTTTTAAGATCTCAAAAAGTAATCTAGGCTCTTAGTGATTGCTCATAAAGCTAAGAGAACCAATAAAAAAACTAAATCTGAAAATTTTAATACCATAAGGTTCCCAAAACTTGGCCAAAAAATCATTCCCTAGCTCTACTTGTATGACCTATACCATCTAATTGAAATCTGCCTTCACTAGTTTATGAATGGAGTGATGGAGGAGAGAAGTGATTTTCTACAACTTTTGGATATTCAACTTCCTTCCAAGATTTTTGCTGACCTTTAGGAGTTTAAATGACACATTTTCAACATTTTCACTTTCACATGACTTTAACAAGTCCATGCAACTTTCTCTAACCTTTGTCTGACATGCTGATAGGTGTGACAGTTGAGTAACTAATCCAAAAATATTTATAAGGAGTATTATATGTATTTTTAAGTTAGGTAACTATTGGCCAAATTTGGCCTACATACCAAAGTTTGCTTAGAGTTGAAGTGAGGATTTGAACATAGTCCTGATTAAGGAGTGATCCTATAAGAGAAAGAGTTGACAAACTTTAGTAAAATTTTAAGTGACTTGTAAAGATTTTGAAACACTTTAAGTAAGATTATAGTGTAAATTTCACAATATTAAGTAACTAGCCTGTCACGCATGTCATGTAAGAACAAACAGGGCAGCTTGATTATGCATTTCATAAGTGTACTTGGGAAGTCGATTAAAGCTGGAAGATTACATGACCATGATATATTTTTAGCCATGATCACCCCTCCAAATTTGGTATCTTTATGAGTGTTTTATCTCAAGATACAAGTCTTCAAAAATGATTTAGCAGACTAAGATGTGCCTGGGGATGTCAAGTTAAGGCTGCTAAAACTATTCATTTGGATTTAAAAAATCCTTAACAAGCTAAAGTTGAATTTAAGGTCAAGAAGTGTCATAATATTAGAGATTGGGATAAAATATCAATGGCACACAAGTGATCAGTGAGGTCATTGGGTCTAGATAGATCAATGGAGTTTATTTAATCATGCAAAAGCAAATCAATGGCAAGCATAAGGTCAAAAGGTCAATGTGTCCTAAGATTGAATGCATCGATGGTAAGTGTCATGATCTTGGTAGTTTACCAGATCAATGGTGTGCATTTGATCAATTAGAATAAGGATCAATGGCATGTGCTTAGTAGTGCAAAGCAGATCAATGGTGTGTATAGGGTCAAGTAGTTAAAAATCTATATTATACATGAGGCTACCACATGGTGAAAGTACATTAACTAAATGAACTAACAATAGGATCTTGAGGATGAATGTGGGGTTGAAAAGTGGCATGATATAGAGATTAGAATGAATATCAATGGCAATGATGAAGTTCAAAGATAGTAGACTCCTATGAGGATCAATGGAGCACATTTGATCGAATATACAAAAAGCATAAGATGTAGACATGTATCCAAGATTACAATGGTCAAGTTTTAAAATGGAACAAGTAGCCCAAGGTAAATCCATGAAGGCATTCACATCAGAGCTAAATATTTCACCACCCTGAGTAGGTAGAATACATAAATTTAATATCAAACATGATCTAGGTAACTAGGATCAAGCCTTGCAAGTTTGATTAAATCCATTAAAGCTCAACTAAGCTATTCAAGATATCTTAAACATAGTTTTTACATATTATTTAGGTTTAAGAAACCCTATCTTTCAAACCCTCATTTGAAATCATAGCTACATGAAAACCAATAATGGTGATTGGTTTTCATCTATGGTGAGCCAATACTCAAGATTCAGGAGTAATGATGGATTTATGGATATTCAATAAATGTTAGAAGGAACACCAATGAACAAGCTCAAGTGACTATTTTATAACATGAATAAAGTACTAGGATCAAGCATGGTGGAGAGTTTAGAGGTTAAGGAAGATAGTGGAGCATTTACTGAAGTTACAAAGTCTTTGCAAGTTGTTCCTTCCTCATAAATCATGACTCAACATCCTTATATCAATGTTAATCAATCAAAAGTCATTGGGCCTCATTAATTAATGGATATTTTCTTAGTTCTCCCTCTCTCCCCCTTTTATATATATTCCCCACTTCTTCTCCTTATAAAGGGCTCGCAATAGTTCTCATTTTTGTAGACAGATACTCTTATGCTTTTGTCTTGCTAGGGCTATGCCAAATTTGTACTGTAACACAAATTTGATGCAATAAAAGACTAAATTCCTCCATTTTCAAGTTGAATTAAATTAAAACCTATAAATTCATTAATTTAGTTAAGTTAATTTATGCTTTCCTTACTTTTTTTTGAGTTCCCTCACCTTTATGAATTGCTTTGTATCTCTCACAAGTCATAATTTATTGATTAGCTTGGAAGTAGACAACTACCCTCCCATGCTAGATTGATATCTAATTCATGCCTTTTTATGAAATACTTATGTGAAATTGGTCAAGACTGAATGAATTTATATTTAATAGTCTTGATAGTGTCTCATAGTTTGCCTTATGTAATCATAAGTGTTCAAAACATTTGGTGCATCACCTCCTTTATATGTTTTCATGCATTAGTTTCTATTTATCTCCCTTTTCCAATATAGAGATTAGTTTAGGTGATAGATACAAAATTAATATGGTAATCTCTAGAGGCTCAACCTAACTATAGGTCACCCACATCTTGAGTTTATTCCCATTTTTTAGCTTAGTTGGAGGGAGCCTAAAGAACTTCCCCCATGGGTGCAAATTAAGACCACAATAGTTTCTAGCACACCTGATAGGACCAACTCTCCTTGGCATAGCTAAAGTTTGGATTAAAGGAGAATTATTTTTATTATAAGAAGACATCCATCATCATCAAAAGCTATAGATTCTTTAGATTTTAGAATTCATAGCATCATCAGGCAATACTCTTATGCCAAAAGTCACTACAAGGTTAGCAAGTAAAGGTACTCCTCTTGAATTCATTGAGTTACCTTCTACTTCATATAAAATATAAATATTTAGTAGGATAAAACCATATCCTTATAAAAAATATTCATCTCCTAGTCATCCTATTGTCTTAAGTAGTGAAACCCCCACTATTCAAATGGCCATCATAAATTAGGTGTTTATTCCATTCAATATGGGTAATCCATTAAACATAGCCTAGTATGACGACATTCCTATATCTACCCTTAAAAGTATTCCATTATTATGTAGATAATATCAAACAACTTCAATTAAACACATCCAAAATGTTTCCAACCTTTGTTTAGTTCATAATGTTGTTCAAGACAATGTAGTTATTAGACTACTTATTACTTCCTTCAAAGGAAAAGCACTGTAATGGTATAGAAACCATCCACTAAACTCCAAATATACCTAGGATGAATTAGGTGCATATTTAGTTAGGCAATTTGAATATAATTCTAATCACCTATCCTTAGTTGAACAACCAACTACCATAAATAGGTCTCCTCATGAGTTCATGTCTAATTTTAACCTCAAATTCCAAAAAACATGGACTAGAATACCTGTATTTATCAAATGATCCCCAGAATATGCATTATTTTACTATATACAATCCCTCAACTCTAATATCATTTTTATGATATAGTCAATGGGTGGAATGACCTTGCCATATGCTTATGAATTCATAATAAGAGCTAAGAATAGATTAACACAAGTTGATAAACTCTTCCCAAGGCCTCCAACACCTATATTCCCAGAATTAAAACCATATGTGCCCTCTCAAATTCGTTAATTTCCATATTTATCCCACATTCCATCCCTTGAAGATCAAGTTGTAACCCCTTCTAGTCAAGCTAATGAGATTGGAGAGTTAAAAGGTATGTTACAAGCTTTTGGGAATGAAATAGTATAATTAAAGAGATAATAGTACCAACCTAATATGCCTTATCAACAATAAAATCAAACCACATATTAGCAATTGAGAGATTAAAAGCCTCTTTATCAAGGTTTTAGAGAAAATAGACTACCCTACTAGCCACAAAGAGCCATAACTCAAGCTATTCCATATATAGATATTGATCCTAATGTCCCTTCCTCCTCAAGAGATATTATTCCCACACCTCCTCAGAATAACTTGATGCAGGATTCAAGTTGGCATCCATCTAACCTCAATGATGCTCAAAACTAAGCTTTGGTGTCACAAAACATCATTATGCCACAAATGACACAAGAAGAGTTTTCTCTTCAAGGAACTCAGTACTAAGAAGCAAGTTTAGAATCATAGGGAGAGATTCAAAAAGTTCAATTATAGCATGATTCCATTAATTTGAATTGGCAAATGGATGATCAAATTTAATTAAACTAGAGTGGTGAGACTATCAATATAATGGGCCAAGTTGTAGCTCTAACTAGAGCCAAAAGAAGATCCATTGATGAGGCTCAAAATGTGATAAATGCTTAAAGTCCCCTTAATGTTATTCCCAATAGCATCAAAGATCAAATTATTTCCCCTATAATATAGAAAGATCAAAATGCAAAGGTTAGAAAAGTTCCTCATGTGCCTCTAGTTCATGAGCAACCAATAATTTAGAAAGTATAACCAAATGTTAGTGGAGATCCATTCAACATAGTGGATTACATGAAGAATTATAACATTAGCATTATCATGTGGGATTCCCTGTCTATTCTAAGACAAAAGGATATAAGAGCTTTTAGCTTTCAAATTGTCTCCAAAATTAGTTGAGAAAGAAGATGTTGTCCTAACCAAATCAGACTAGCCAACTAAAAAACAAGTACAATAGGTACATGAAATGGTAAAGGTGGGAAAAAATGAGGTAAAGTTAAGTAAAATTCCTCCTTTGTATCTCTCTCTCTGATAGTTAGTGATACTTTGGTTCATAATTGTATGGTCAATAGTCGAGCCAGTAACAATATTATGCCTAAGCAAATTACAAACAAGCTTGGTCTTGTTTATGAACCAAATACTAAAGGTGTGTTAAAAACATATGGATCACTAACAAAGATAGTGGGCATATTAAATATCTAAAGTTGACACTACATGCTTATCCCAATGTTACCATTCAGTAAGATGTAGTTATGGTGGACTTACTTCCCTACTTTACCTTGTATCTATCAAGGGACTTCAAAGATTGGAGGATATTTATCATTTGATTAAACATATTTGGTGTTATAAATAACGTATGGTAACAAGGTAATAATACATTTTGAACCCATATCATGCTCCCATTTAGAGCCATATATGCCAAATATTGTGAACACCAACTGTGTCATCTCAGATGAGGTGATATAAAATAGTGAAGTAGAAGTTGAATCACCTTTAGATAGAATTTTAGATTTGTTCCTTGATGAGTGGGCCATGTATTTACATGATCATTATCCTTATAAGCTAATTGAATAAGAATTATTTGGTGTTTATTGCCTCCATGATAATGATGCATCAATTTCAGCCATGACAAAGGATGATGAGCCTAGTGATGGCCTATGGAAACTATACTTTTATGGATCAAGGAATAATCATGGTATTGGGGTTGGAATTATGTTGATTTCTCCATCTAAGTAAATTTATTTATCTTCCATTAAATTTTATTTTCGTTATACAAACAATGCTACAAAATATGAAGCACTAGTGCATGGTATGCAATGGGCTAGAAAGATGAAAGTCAACACCCTATAAGTTTTTGGTGATAGTGAACTTGTAATTCACCAAGTAAGAGGACTAAATATATGAAAAAATCTATAGTTTAAATCATATGGTATGGGACTTACTTGAATATTTTAAGGATTTCAACATTCAAGCCATACCAAGGGATGAGAACAAACATGCTAGTAAAATGGTTGCCATTGGGGCACAACTTAGTATCCCAGATGATATAAAAAGTGAAAAGGTTCAATCACACATTAAGGTGGTTGTAAGGCCCTTTATTCTTAATAACCATGAAAATTTTCAAGTGTTTGAAGATGACAATCAAATTTTTAGGGTCCTACAAGAAGAAGCTGATTTTTCCTCAAAGAATAAAGAGAGGTTCTTGCAGCAGTATGGTGACCAAATTATGGAACCGAAGACAAATAAGTTTCCAAAGTGATTGGTCACACTTTAGAACATATTAAATAGGGATTATGATTGATAAAGGAAAATTTATAGTTATCAATAAAAGAGGAACACTATGCTAATGTTGAGATTATAGTTGGTGAAAGCTTGAAGTTTTATTCAAGCTTTCTCGATGTGTTTTCATGGTAATATGATGATCTCAATGGATTTGATCCAAGTTTAGACCAAAACACCATTGAGCTAGAGGTTGAAACTAGACCATTAAGATAAATACAAAGTCCTATCAATCCAAAACTTGAGCCTTTGATGAGATTTGACATTCATAACCTCATAAAGTTAGATATTATATTTTCTATCAAGAACTCAACATGGGTGACAAACCTTGTCTTAGTATGGAAAAGAATGGTGAGATTAGACTGTATGTTGACTTATGAGATTTAAACAATGTTTTCCTTAAATATCACTATCTATTGCCATGTATGGAACAAATATTGCAACTGGTCATAGGTTTAGAAAGGTTTTCTTTGTTGGATGGATATAGTGGATATAATCAAATTTTGTTCAAGGAAGAAGACCAATTCAAGACAGCCTTCACTACTAAGTAGGGGACATTTTCATTTAGAAAGATGCCCTATGGTTTATGCAATGTTGGAGAAACCTTTTAGAGAGCCATGTATATGGCATTTCATTGCCTTCTTAATAGGTTTATACTTGTTTATTTATATGACATAATAGTTTTCTCAAAGAGTACAGGTGAGCACATGTTCACCTCAAGCAAGTTTTTGAAAGGTGTAGGCAATTTGGGGTATCTCTAAATCCCATGAATGTGTCTTCTCAATTCATGAAGGTAAGCTTCTTGGGCATGTGATTTCAAATAATTGTATGAGCATAGATCCTAATAGGATAGATTTGATTTTTGCACTCTCCTTGCCCAAATGCAAGAAGGCTTTACAAAGCTTCTTAGAGAAAATCAATTTGATAAGAAGATATATTTTAGATTTTTCCACTTTAGCTAAGCCATTTACAGCCATGCTAAAGAATAATTAAAGTTTTAGCTAGTCCAAGGAAGGAGCATAGAATTTTGAAAAGATTAAGAAAGCCATAGCTAGTGCTCATACACTCATGAACCCATATTTCACAAAATATTTAATTTTATACACTTATGCTACTATGGACACCATTTTAGGCATTATTATGCAATAGAATCATGAGGATTTAGAAAAACTAATAGCCTTCTTTAGTCATTGCTTAGAATAATATGAAACAAGATACTCTTTTATTGAAAAGCATGTACTTTCAGTTATAAGTTCTCTTAAAAAATTTAGATACGTGTTGTCTAACAATAAGATACACCTGATGGTAGTCCATCCAAGTATCAAAGAGTTTCTCTTGAATAAGGACATAAATGAGAAAAGAGCTGGCTGGATAACAAAGGTAATGGACTATGATGTGGATATCAAAGCCATAAATCTGGTTAGAGGCAAAGTACTTTGTGAGCATTTAGCCCAAGACTTTCAAGAAGCTAATGGGGTGGTTATGGTGTGCAATGATGAAGAGGTTGTAGTTGATCAAGCCCCACCTTCCAGTTGGTTTCATGACATGGTAATATATCTCTAGGATGGTATTTATCCCCCTCATGTAAGTCCTTTAAAAAGAAAATATTTCAGGTTGCAGTCAATTCCTCTTCTTCTTGTTAATGGTTTTTTATTCAAGAAAGATATCAATGGCATGCTTCTAAGATGTATAGAGTTAAGACAAACATAGATATTTCTTGAGTAATTATATGATGTACATGGTGAAGGGCATTATTCAGCAAATACCACAGCATAAGATCATGAGAGGTGGCTATTATTGGCCTAGCCTATTTGGTGATTGTTATGCATGGGTTAGAAAGTGCAAATAGTGTGTTATGTTTGTAGGAAAGGTAAAGCTTGTAGCCTTGCCTCTATAACCAATTATAGTAGATTAGATCTTTATCCAATGTGAATTTGAATTTATTGGTCTCATTAATCCTCCTTCATGTGCGAGAGATAAATGGATATTAACTGTTATAGATTACTTCACCAGATGGATAGAAGCAGTAGTATTGAAAGAAGCAAATGAATCTAATGTTTTAGATTTATATGAAGGTTTGATTATTATATTTGGAGTCCCTTTAGCCATTACTTATAAAAAATTTATATCCTTTGTGGGAACTAGGATCAACCAATACATTGTTCAACATGGTGTCTATCTTAGCACTTCATCAAATTACCATCCACAAGGAAATGGTCTTGATGAGTCCATCAATAAGAACTTGTTGAAGATAATTAGAAGGACTATTGAAGATAATTAGAGGACATGACATCTCAATTTTAAATCAGCTTAATGGGATGATAGAATCACCTATAAGATATCAATATCTAACTCTCTATACAAGCTGGTATATGGTAAGGAACTAATATTGCCAATTTCTCTTGAGTTTCCTGCTTTAGAATGAATGCATCAACTGGAGTTGTTAGAGAATAAACCAATGTAAATTAGGCATTTTGAGCTTAAAAATCTAGAATAAGCTCAAAATAAATCCATGTTAGCCATGGAATCCCATCAAGCATAAGTGAATAAATTCTTTGACAAGAGAGCTTCTCCAAGAAGTTTCAAAGAAGGAGATTTGGTCCTCAAGTAGGATGAGGATAGAGATCAACTAGGAAGGAATAAAAATTTTGACTCCCTTTAGATTGGTCCATACATAATCTCCAGCTAAAAATCCCACAATTTCTTCTAACTTGCAAAGGTGGATGGTGAAGAGATTCATATCCTAGTCAATGGGATACATTTGAAACATTATTATTAAGGAAGCTATGTTTCTTGTACATAATTAGTTTGTATTATTTTATTCTAAGTTTTATTCTATCACATTAGTTAGTTTGCTTTGGTTTTATCATAAATAAGTGCTTTGTGCATTTACTTTGTTCAGATTAGTTCCCTATTTTATTTATTTCCTTATCTTTGTGGAATAATTGACTTTTGAGTCAAAAGGTCTTTTATAGACATGGATCAGATCTGTCATTATTCATGAGTTCAATAATCATGAAAATAGTCTAGTTCTCAATGATAGCAGGCATGCTTTCCATTTGAGTCACTATATATGTTGTCCAAATTTAGCCTACATACCAAAGTTTTCCTAGAGCTAAAGTGAGGAGCTAAATAGAGTCCTAATTAAGGAGTGATCCCATGGGAGAAGGGGCTAATAAACTTTAGGAAAACATTAAGAAAATTACAAATATGTTTAAACACTTTAAGTAAGATTAAAGTGTAAATTTTTTAATCTTAAGGAGTCAGACCATCATGCATGTCATGTAGGAACAAACAGGGTAGCTTGATTATGTATTTCATAAGTGCACTTAGAAGGGAAGTTGATCAAAGCTAGAGGATTGCATGACCATGATGTATTATATACCATGATCATCCCCTCCAAATTTGGTGTCTTGATGAGTGTTTTATCTTGAGATACAAGTCTTCAAAAATGATTCAGTAGAGTGAGATGTACCCAAGGATGTCAAGTTAAGGCCAAAAAAACTAGTCATTTAGATTCAAGAAATCCTTAGCAAGTCAAAGTTGAATACAAGGTTGACAAGTGGCATGATCTTGGAGATTGGGATCAAAGATAAATGAAACGTAAGTGATCAGTGAGGTCAGTGGGTCTAGATAGATCAATGGAGCATGTTTAATCATGTAAAAGCAAATCAATGATGAGCACAAGGTCAAAAGTTTAGTGTATCCTAAGATTGAATGCATCGATGACAAGTGTCATGATCCTCAAAATTTATCAAATAAATAGCACGTGTCCAATCAAGAAAAAGGAGGATCAATAGTATATGTTTAGCTATGCAAAGTAGGTTGATGGTACACATGGGGTCAACGAGTTAAAAAGCTAAATTACACATGAGGCCACCACGTGGTGCAAATGCATTAACTAGATGAACTAGAAATAGGATCATAAGGATAAATGCAAGGCTAACAAGTGGCATGATCTAGAGAGAAGAAATAAGATCAATGGTAATAATGAAGGTTAAAGATAATAGACTCCTATGAGGATCAATGAAGTAGATTTGAGCAAATCCTTAGAAATCATATGATGTGGACATGCATCCAAGATTGCAATGGTCAGGTTTTAAAATGGAACAAGCAGCCTAAGGGAAAGCCATGAAGGTAGACACATTGGAACCAAATATTTTGCCACCCTAATCAGGTAGAATACATAAATTCAAGACCAATCATGATCTAGGTAACCATGACTAAGCCTTATACATTTGACTAATGCCATTACAGCTTTGATAAGTTACTCAAGATATTTTAGACATAGGTTTTACTTCTTGTTCAGGTTCAATAAACCCTAGCCTACAGACCCTCATTTGAAATCATAGCTTCTTGAAAACCAATAATGGTGATTAGTTTTCATCTATGGTGAGCTTATACTCAGGATTTAGAAGTAATGGTGGAATTTTGGTTGTGTAAGAAATGTCATAAGGAACACCAGTGAAAAAGCTCAAGTATTTGTCTTATAGCATGAAGAAAGTACCATAATCAAGCATGGTGGAGATTTAGAAGTTAAGGAAGATAGTGGAACATTTAATGAAGTTCTAGAGTATTTGGAAGTTATTCCTTCCATGTAAATCATGACTCAACATCCTCAAATTAATGCTAATTGATCAAAAGTGGTTGGGCCTCATTCCTCAATGGTTATTTCTTTAGTTCCCCACTCTCTCCCCCTTTTCTATATATTCCCCATTTCTTCTCCTTATAAAGGGCTTCAAAAAATTCTCATTTTTAGAGGCAGATACTCATGCTTTTGGCTTGCCCAAGTTATGCCAAATTTGTACTGTAACACCAATTTGATGTAATAAAAGATTGAATTCCTCCACTTGCAAGATGAATTGAAGTGTGTCCTATAAATTCATTGATCTGGTTAAGTGAATGTATGATTTCTTTGCTTCTGTCTAAGTTTCCTCACCTTCATGAAGTTCTTTGTATCTCTCACATGTCATCCTAACTACATACATAGTTTATTGATTAGTTTGGAAGTAGAAAATTGCCTTCCCATGCTATATTGATAGCTAGTTCATGTTTTTTTATGAAATACTTATGTGGAACTGGTCAAGAGTGAATGAAGTGATATTTAGCAATCTTGATAGTGTCTCATAGTGTGTATTTTACAAGCATAAGTGTTAAAAATATTGGGTGCATCACCTCTTATATGTTTTCATGCATTGTTGTCTATTTCTCTCCCTTTTCCAAGCTAGAGATTAGTTTAGGTGATAGATCCAAAAGGAAGCCAACCTTCTCTAGAGGCTCAACCTTAGCATAGGACACTCACATCCTGAGGTTATTCTTGTTTTATGGCTTAGTTAGAGGGAGCTTGAAGAACTTCCCCTATAGGTTCAAATTAAGACCACAATAGTAACTTTTAAAAACACAAATAGTAGTCAAAATCACCTTTTTCACTCATTTTCACCACCTTAGAGCTAGCAAATGGACCTTAGAGTTTCACCATGAAATGTTAGGATAAAGTGTTTAAGACATAAAAAAACATTAATAAACCCATAATCACGTGTGACACAACTTGGCCATGCTTTATCTCTCCATGACATTCCTAAAGCACTATATGACCACAAGATGATTTTACCTTAACTTATCTAAACTAACATTAAACCATGCTAAAAAAAACATTAATAAACCCATAATCACGTGTGACACAACTTGGCCATGCTTTATCTCTCCATGACATTCCTAAAGCACTATATGACCACAAGATGATTTTACCTTAACTTATCTAAACTAACATTAAACCATGCTAACAAGGTTAAACTAAGACTATATGGACCATATAAGGTATAACATGAGCACATAACAAGCCCATGACAAGTTTGAAATATATAGGGGGTGACAAATTTGACTTGGGATTAAATTTGGTCAAGATGTACCTCATGTTAAATGCGGTCCTTGAGGCCACCCAAAAGTAGGTCATTCAAGTTCTCATCAAAAATTGTCTCCACACATATAAATAGGTTTGAAAATAATGAATTTAATCCTTTACTAAGACAATCTATCATAATTTTTCCATTTGGCTAAAGTAATTCTCTATCACACTATTATTGTAGTGTAATTGTAACTCCTTTGTAAAAACTAACCAGGTGACACTAAGAGTCATCTTTTTTTCTTTTTAGCACACAACCATTGATACCAAATGAATTGTTCAGGTTCAAGATACAAGGATGCCATGGTAAATGTTGACCATTTTGACCATAAGTCAAAATGGGGCAACCAACCGCCTATAGTAAAAAACTTATATAGGGGCCTAATATTTTGTCATAAGGTGTGTTATAGTCTATTTTATGTAATTTAATGTCATTTTAGCTTTGGTCATGTTCTAATTAGTTTATATGTCATTTTGAGTCACTTAGGATCCATTTAGTGGCCATAAATGCAAGTGGCATGGTTTTCAAGGTGTCCAAGTGTCCTAGTTTTCCTTAAAATGTCTAAGAGGTCAGATTCACTCTTAGGAATATCAATCTCATCCAAAACTTGTAGGTTCTATAACTAAAAATTAGAAAATCAACTAAAAAAGGAAGAGTTTGGCACTTGTACAGCCCATAAGAGAGTGTGACATATGGGAGAAGGTTTTGAGATGACTCTTCAACTTTTTTAGACCCATTTGCATGCTTGAAATACTTTGAAAGTGCCAAATTTGAGTTAAAACTATTTTATTCCTTCTTCACCCTTCTAGACACATAGAACCAGTTAGCAAGTTTATGCTTGAAATGGACATTTGGTGAAGTTTCAGGTCAAACACCTTTGGGAGATGAATTTTTAAGTCAACCATAATTTATTAATCATCTCTAACAAGTTGACTATGTTTTTCTACTCATTGTTTCCCATACCCTATAGATTTTTCCTTTGTTTGGATGATTCCATACAATCCAATTGGTGATATTAATTATATATGATGTTGGATCACTCATTTCATGCTTTAAATGTTTAGTTTCATGTTTTTTGATGGTATTATGAGATAATTTATTCAATTTTCAAGTTGATGTTCTAGGTAGAATGGTAGTCAAGTTCACTACTTGCAGAAGGTTGGATTCTCTGCAAGGGATTCATATTAATAGGCTATGATGTTTTCCATGTTTCAACTCCATAAATACCACCTACATTCCATTTTTGGTCTTATAACACCATGCTTTGATCAAACATTTAGTCTTGTCATACTCACAGTCAGCTCTTTACCCACTTTCACTTACAGCCATGTTGAATCACATGTATGGAGCCTATCTGGCATGTTCATGGAGGTGTATTAAAGGTTTAAATATGTTTAACATGTATTAAAAACATTAACAAGTAAGTGGGATCCTCAAAAGAGTGTATAAAGGGACTATTATAGTCAATACCATATGCACATAATCATCCACCATTAATGAACATATACAGGTGCCTTATAAGAAGATGACATTTTAGAAAGGAATTACTTGAATGGTATTTAGTTCCTCAAGGATGATAACATATTTTCTAAGAAATTATAATGGGATTAAGAGTGATAAAATGGCTAGGCACCATGTATTTTTTGAGATATACTTTCATTATTTGCCTGTATACATGCAAAAGTCCACCTACAGGTGGCACCACATAGAACTAAAAATGTTTAATGGAGGAAATTGGAAAATTTGGAACCTTACTTAGAGTCATAGTATGTTATGTATATCATTTCATACCCATTTAAAGTGTTAGGTTTTCAAACGGAAGTGGAAACCATGATCAAAGTGAAACACTATGGAATTTAGGGACCTTTTCCCTAAAAAATGAAAACATAGCACTTTACCATTTGGGTGATAGCATACAACAAGGTTATTAAAGTATTTGAATCATATAAATGATAAAACCTTGTATAATTCACATAAGAGAAGATATATACAATATATTTAGGGCACATGATCAATATAAATTAGTTTTTGAAGAGCTCCAATATTCCTATTTGTTTATTAAGTTCAGATAGTATCATTTATAGACTTTGAGCTCCAACTGACTCTTTACCAAATGTTGTAATACTAAAATGTGTTTACATGATTTAATGGTCATAAATATTTTAAAGGAGCATTTATTATCTAAAATACATCATGATAAGTTAATATGTTGTGTTTCATGTCCAATTCACACCTACAGATGTTTGTACCTTAAAATCACTCACCTACACCCAAGAGTCGTTTTTGATATCATTCATGATAAGGAGCTTGAGCATGGAGATACCAATTTTGGTTGATGAAATATCACTCTAGATGACCCATAGGATTTATAAAGAGTATGTGACACAAATTTAAAAAGGTTATGGCTACCTACATGCCCTTTTGCCTCAAAAAGTTAACTATAGTTGACTATTATAGATAGTGAGCAAAAAGTGGTGCTCTCAGTGTGGATATATCATGAACATAAATCAAATAGATCCAAATAATTACCAAAAAATATTTTAAGGCTTAAATTAAGTCTTAAAACACTGTATTTTAGGTCCAATTATGTAGGACCACCTACAAGACCCCTCCCAAATAGGGATACAATCTGCAGTTCAAGATAGTCTAATGGAAAGGTATGTAATGAGAAGTATTGGAAGGGTTTGAGATGATAAATGTGTTTTAATAACCTCAATAATTATTTAATCCATTTTAATAGGCTCTTAATATGTGAAAATCATGCAAAGAAAGACCCAAGAAACATAGTCAACAGTCTGTATGGTAAAATCCTACACACAGTCTACCTTCTAAGGGTCTATCTTAGATTTTGAGAAAGTTAGAGGGTCAAATGATGATAAAGAGACAAAATATTATATATATATAATATTTTTAACTTGTATTAACTCCTCAAACATTCATTTTTTAATAAAATAGGGTAAGTTCCCTCTATTTTGTCTCAGATAAAGGGTACCCCCTTTGTGTATAAACCCTACAATTTTGAGAAAGAGAGATAAGGGGATCATATAAGGGTTATAAGACCTTGAAAATAGGTATTTAAAGTTTTATGACACCTATGATAACATTAAAAATATCTCATAGAAGGAATGAGCTCAATAGAATGGTCTAGACCCTCAAAGTTGCAGACAGTCCTATTAGGCATGGTTAAACCTAGAACCCAAATAGGACGCCAATTTCAATTATAACTATAAAAGAGAATTCCAATAGATTATATAATTTTTATAGGGTCACTACAGATTTTTATAATATTTTATAATGCATAAAAGTCACAACGAAATCTACTTTTGGCTTAGGACCAATTCAAGCCAGCAAGGAATGGAGAAAAGAGTTTTAGTGGGAAAATTTGGAAGCTCATATCTACATGGAAGATTTTTATGGAGAATCAATGGGATAGGATGCATTGGATAAGTTCATGAAAAAACATTTTGTGGAATTATTTTATCTATCCAATGTTAGACCTTTATGAAGCATCACTAAAGGTCAAAACTATCTAAAACCCTACCAAACTATGGTTATAAACCCAATGAATGAAATGAAGATATAGATCTATAAAAATAGACCAAAATTAATTTCAAAATGATTTTATCCCAAATAGGACCCTCCACATACCCTTTCCATATAATTTAGTCATTCCCTATCTGTATAGATAGGGTACAGAATTGGTTTCTTTGACTATTTTTTACATTGTGCAAGTTCAAAGAGGTTTCAAGAGATGAAACCAACTTTAGGAGAAGTATTGGTACTGGGGATAATAATTTATGTCCATTTATTTTATAATAAAATTTCCTAAGTATTTATACAGTTGCCTTCATCTTAGCCAGTCAAAACTGGTAAAGTGAGAAAGATAGTGAGAAGTGTGAAAACTTCAAGTGGAAGCCTATTTAAGGTATACCTAAGTAATATAAGGATATGGAGGGTATTTCCAAGTTTCATCCACTCCATTTCATGGATTTTCATGGAAAAATAAATATAATTTTGATTCCAAGTATGAGGGTGACTGAAAAAGGAGTTTCTTTGACTGTAAGTAGTGATGCTCACTTTTAGAGGAATCCAGATGATTAAGAACATAGCCAATGTATGGAAGAATATTTCCAAAACCCCTCCCTCTCATTTCAATCATTATACCTATCCCTAGTTATTTTTAGAAATTATTAAAAGGGGTGAATGATGAAGATAGTTTTTTTGTGCAGAATGAGAACTCCTACTCCACATTTCATGAGTTACATAGTTTGGAGAGCCATTTTTCCTATCAAAAATTACATGGTATATCTCCTAATTTATTATTATACACATGTAACTCATCCTCTTATCATGACAAGTGTTCAAATGACATTTTGACTTCTCTTTTCCCACTTTTCTCTTAACTGCTATAAGTAGTTACCATTTTGGCCTTTGTAATCTAATTCCACTCCATGTATGGAAAAGCCCTACTAGAATGATGTCATATTTTTCATTTTAATATTAATTTAAATATTATTTCAATTTTATTAACAATTTTCTAAGTGTGTAATTGATGTACGGTGATGCAAAATGATAACTCTCTATCCTTTCATGTTTATGCATGAGTTCTTATTCTAACATGTCATGTAGAGTGTAGTCAAGTGTGTTAAGTCTCTTTAAAGTGTATGACTATCCTTAGAGTGTGAAATCTACCCTCTGGTTCATTTTCCTTATATGGCTCCACACATCACACCTCTACATTAAAATACTCATGTTAAAATCCATACTTGGAAGTTTGTTTATATGCCTTATTTCTTAGTGCAGAAAATTATGATGGTCATATGGAAAACATCTTGGTGTATTACCCCCTATAATAGGTTTATTTCATGCAAATTCTAACTCTTTTTCCCATAAGCAACTAGTTATCCTAGGTGTGATCATTCCAAGACACATTCAGGTAGCTAGCCCTTAAATCTAGATGCTCACTTCCACCATAGGTACACCTACATACCTGAACGTGTTCTCATGTTGCCCAAATCTAGAAGAGGCTTAAACACCCTCTTATAAGGTGAAATATTTGGTGACAATGATAACCTTTTATCCACATGGGATCTAATGTAGATCAAAAAAATATCCATTTGGTTGATCCAATTGAGTGGATCCTTTCCATCAAATTTATGCATATTTACCTTTAGTAACAAGTTCCTCTATGGCAAGGTACTTGGATTTGGATTAGTCTAGTTGGGAGATCCAAAATGGTGGGGTTGTGTAGTAGTGATATTTGAATGATTTGGTTGATTAATTTTTAAATACATTATGATATTTTCTAAACTAGATTATATAGCTTTCATCTCATATTTTATGACTTACATTTCACTTTGAATGCCTTACACATTATAGTCAATCTAGCTCACTTTGTGATCTATCTCAAATAACCCTAGTATAAATAATCTAGTAAATCCCTCTTATAACTCCATATATTTCTTATGAGGAGTTTTACCTAGAGTTTTGGCACCCTTTCCTTGGCCCCTAGTTTACGGTCCTACCATAAAGGGATTGACAATGTCGATCATGATTGGTAATTTTAACCCAACTTTAACCAATAATTTTTGTACTTATATCGACCTCAAATCAAAAAATACAAATAACTTTCCCAGATATATTTTTCTAATATTTCCAAAAAATGTAAATAACTCATAAAAATTTTATGAATTATGAACTATAGAGTAAATTTATAAAAAACACTAAAATCAAAATAACTCACACAAAACTGACCTCCAAATGCTAATTTTTATTTTTTGATGTCCTTGAATGATTCCCTAACTTCAATACAAAATTTCAATAAAACGTGTAGTGTTTTAAAATATATAAAAAAATCATTAAAATTAGGGTTTCACCCACAAGATTGTCCAAATTGTAGCTATAATACCAAATGTAACAAACTAGTACACCAAAACCTTGAGGCATTAGTAAAGTCTATGCATCAAGATAAAAACATCCCACCATACTTCTAAAGCCCAGACTCTGGTTTGGATTTGCACCTATACACTAGGATCCCCCACATGTACAAGCCCTGGATGAACACTACAATTTTGATGTAGCCACCTACTCCATGACTTGAACCTAGGTGGAGGCTCTGATACCAAATGTAATAAACCATTACAAAAAAACTTTAATGCATTAATTAAATCTACACATTAGGATCATAACATCCCAGCATGCGTTCAAAGCCTAGACATTGAGCTAGCTTTGCACCCATACTCCAAGATCCTCTGCATGTATGAGCCCTAGATGAATACTGTAATGTCAGTGTAGCCCCCTACTCCATGACTTGAACCTAAGTGGAGGCCCTAATACCAAATGTAATAAACCATTACATTAAAACCTAGATGCATTAGTGAAATCCACACATCAAGATCATAACATCCCACCATGATTTTGAAGCCCAAACTCTAGGTTAGATTTATGTCCATACACCAATATCCCCTACATATACAAGCCCTAAATGAACACTACAATGTTGACATAGCCACATGCTCTGTGACTTGAACCAGGTCAAGACTTTGATACCAATTATAATGAAATTGCTTCAATAATGAAGTAGAATAACAACAATATATCATAATATAAATAAAATATATTGGAACATATGAATCAAAGACAATCCACTTTGAGGGGGCAACTCCACAAGCTTTAATAAGATAAAAAATCATAATATGAAGATAAAAAACTACCCACAACCTCCTATTTATATTCTACCTAGGCCATGGTTACTACATAGGCCAACCTACTAACCAAATGAATGCATAGAGAAATGTGAAATAACATCAAAGAGGGACAAGTAATCCACAATCCAGCTATTCCTATCCTAATACATGTGATAGGTTAGGGGCATAGTAGTGTTAACTCACCACATTAATGGAGTGAATCCCACTAAGCCATGTGAGAAATGGTAGCAGCCTTCATATTTATGAGTCACATGTCATCTGACATGGAACTTCATCTCATATCAATGATCGACATTAATTTTAGTTCATGCCTTATTTTAAAAAAAATTAAGCTAATTATAAATTAATGTGTTTGTTTGAAAATTATAGTTATTCATATTTTATCCAATAATTATTCCCTTTAGTCTTAATGTCTGATCACACTAATAAAATTTCAAAAAATTGACATGTTGATGTATAAATAGTCTTATGACTTCAAACAATTTAAAAAATCATCCTAGATGACTTATTTAAACTCAAAAAAATCAAACTATCTAAATCCAAAATTTCAAGTTAGGATATGTCATAATATGAAATATGTGGGACCCTAATGTTATGGGTCCTAACTACTTGTCCCCTTCCCCTAATGGATAATATCAATAAGGTCAAGGGAATTTTAGCATTATATTTAGTGAATTAATCCATAGTTCCTTAAATTGATGTCATGGATAACCAAGGACATTATGTGTTAAGTCTCACTCTTTTGTGTTTACACAATATATAATGTTTGGCTTGTTTGTTTTATAAATTAGATTGATTATTTAAAATTTTGAGAAAATTGAAGAAATTAAAGGGAGATATAACTAAATATGAAAAACTAGCTTAACCAAATTTGATTACCTAATGTATGGCATACATAACTATCCTTCGATATATTATCATATTGTCATTTGAAGTTGAGTTGTAAGCATATGTGTGTTAGCCATACTAGTTAAAGTTTATTGTGTTATGTCATAACTTAGTATTAAATTAGAAAGCTTAAAGTGTATCAAAGTGTTTTGACAAGGTTTTATGTGGAGTTTGTATGCCTCAACAGGGTAAGTGATATGTGTGAAAATGTTTTACATGGTCTAGTAATAGATATATATGGTCTAAAACTCTTATATATTAAATATTGATAATTAAACTATTGATGTTGTATTATGTATTATGAGACTAGTAATAGACATTTATGTTAATTTAGCTATTTTTGGGTATTGATCCCTCTATTGTGATCCAAATTTGGTTTATATCTCTGATCAAAAGTGATAATCATTACTTAATGGAGGTACCAGCCCCTAGAACTACTAAACTAACATAAATGGATATTAATAGCCACCAAAACATGAAGCCAACTCAAACTACCACATCTGGCCTACAAGTACCCAATGAGATTCAAACCTAGGTGGGGCTAAGCACAACCAACCCATATACTTATCTTTGGCTATATATACATATATACATACATAAATGTATATTTCTGATCATGTGTCAAGGGACTTAACTCTTTTTTTGGGATAAAAACTTTAGGACTAAGTCTTGAATGGAACAATAACCTAGATAGATAAATGATAGTGATTGTCTTAGTCTTTAAGTCTTATCAAAATAATACAAAGTAATTTTAAGCCTACTTTATGTCATGGCTCTAGGCACTAGGGCAACAAGTTTTGGAGATAATATTAAATTATGTGTAATAGTAATAGTTTAAACATGGCCTTCTAGGATCTTTTGATCAATATGTTAATCTATAGTAAATTCATTGAGTCTTATATGTAAACTCTTAAAATTGAGACCTTTGACAGGATGTTAATTTAATAAATTATAACTCATTGAATTTTATTAGTAATATTATGGTTTGAGAAACATTAAATAGTAGATAGGAATATTAATATGAATGTATATGTATTATTGTCCAATAGTAACCACAACTGGTTAATGGAACTGAAATAAAAGCACTTTCTAAATAACAACTTAAAAAGGGAAAAAGTAGAATTAATGTAAAACATAAGAATTAAAGTGGTTAAGATACCTCTCTTAACAACCCTATGATTTGTATTCTCTATTAATATCTAGGCCTAAACCTCTTGTGTCATGGACTTAACAATGTAGACATGATGATCAAACATTTTGACTACGGTGTAAGGTCAAAATAATTTTATTTTCAAAATTTAAATTGTAAAGATTTAAAAACTATGTTTTATTATTTTGATATAAATTGCAAACTATGAAATATTTCTTATGTTTTAATAACAAATGGAGGCCATACTATTTACTTATAATTTGTTTTATCAAATTTGAGTATTAAAATTATGAAATAGGGATTACGTTTAATCATTGTATTGGTAATGGAACCCTTGATATGAGCTCAAATTATATTTGAAAGTAATACTTATCATAAGAGTGCTTAGCATGTGATGCCCAAAGTATATTGGAAACCATAGCCACAAACTCTTGAATTTTCTTGGATGGTCATAAACCATTTAGGACCCATGTTGAATACCATTTTAGACCTTATTAAGCTTACACTCATATAATGGAATATCCTTATAAGCAATAATAATTAATACTTGCTTGAAAAAAATTTATATCCTTTAAACATGGGTAATTTTATGTGGATTAAACATTTTGAAAATCCTCTTAGACCTATGTCAACTTATGATTCTTTCACACAGATGCTTTGAAAATTATATCTCTATGTTTGCCTTTATTTGTTCAAAGGACACCCTTTTGCTTAAATTATCTTATTCAAACTTGAGCTATAAAAACCTTAATATCTGATCATGGAAAACTTAGGTTTGTTAGGTGGAATTATAATGAACATTTGACTTTGGAATATTGATAAATTTTTATATGATAAATCAATTGATAATGTATTGGAAAATAACCTTTTTATTATTGGAGCACACATGGGTAAATAATAATACACTTGAGTATGGATTTCATCTTGGGAAATAAAGTTTTAGATAATGAATGCTACATTTATATGAAAGCTTATAGACGCCAACCTCATTGTTATCAGTTCAACACTTTTGGGTGCCAAAACACATTTAGGAATTGGATACCTTATGGTAAGGCTTGTGTTTCATTATCAACATATAGTTTATGACTATTACTTTTATTTTACTCAATAAAATATAAAATAGAGTGATATTGGACCTTAGATTATGATCCTTAATCTTAGATCATACCTTGGTTTGATTATGTGATTTTGTATGGTATATGTAGAACCATTATTTTAGAATTTGCATTTGGGTCTTAATTCAACTTAGATGTGCCTTTAGTGATATCATATTAATGTATGCAAAAATTATTTATGATATTAGGATACCATGAGATGATTGGATAACTTTAAAAATTATAGATACTCAAATCTGGTATAAGCCCATCTTTAATGCCCTTTATTACAACTTTGCACATATAGACTATTAATGACAAATAAGATATTTATTAGCACATATATTTGGGTATTCTATGTGTATTCATAATTTTTTCAATTTGATTATTTATCTTTCTAAGTTATCATAGGGATCCCCAATCATTGTCTTTTATATTTATGGACAAGTTCATTGTGTTCAGATAGGTCCAAGACTACATACATATTTGTGATAAGCAAACTTGTCCATGTTTAATTTGTAAATTTTATTTCAAGTCATGTTTTGTTTGAATTCTTTGTTTGTTTGTTGTTTCTTTTTAGGTTGGTTTTGTAATCCAATAGGTTTCAAATTAAAAATCTATATAAATAAAAATCTACTCTAAGTCATTTAAGATGATATTTCACACTCTCAAATGCTAACAAGGATTTCATGTTATATCTATATAAGTGTTGAAGCTAGATTCAAAAATTTCAAATGTAAAATTCACATTTGCATTCTTGTGCCAAGGGTAAAATAGGAGGAGCATAAAGACTTGCATTCATAATTTCACAAATACACATTAATGGGAGAATTACATTTGGATTTAAGCCCACCTCAAAGTATTGGAAAAGTAGTGTAGTTGTAGATACCAAAATTTGATTATATATAACATCTCAATCTTTTACACTTGAAAAATACCAATCAGGGCTCTACCCTTTAGTTTTAGACCTTCTTATTACCAAAAGGATCACATTTTCCATCTTTTTATGCCTAATTGCTTATATTATGGACCAACCCTATCATTCTGATGACCCAAATCACATGCACACTACATAAAACTTAAAACACGATTTGTATCCTTCACTATCAATTATAGACTTTCAACAATTTTCTACCCTGCCAGACATTTACATTTTACATAGGGACACTAGCATTGATGCTAGTGTCCAGATTCCTTATCTAGTGTCCATACCTCAAAAGTCATATAAATTTTAAATCTTTCAAAAAATATAGGTTATATTATTTGTCTTAATTAACCCTTCCAAGAGATATATTAAAAAGGTGTGGTATAGATTCAAATCAAAGCATAGTCATTATTCAGTTAGCATATACCAAGCAATCCCTTATTCAAGACTATTTAATCAATTTCACAAGTGAGTTATACCACCCTATTATTGCCTATTTCTCTATCATTGATAGAAACAATCATATTACAAGTCTTAAGCATTCAAAGAACAACTCATGAGCAATATTTATCAAGTTAGATCATTGAATGCCCTTACATATAGCATATTGCACCTTTGTACACACACAAGCCCACACTTAGGGGAGAACTACATATGTTTGAGTCCTCCTTGAATAATTGGATATGTAGGTAGTGTTCATTGAAAAATGGGTCCTTGATGTTAGCTCAACTTCATGATCCCATTAACCCATTTTTGGCAAGGTGACATAACCTAAGGTGAGAAACTAGGGTCTAAGCTATACACAACCATACAGAGCCTATGTGTGTGATCCAAACACATCAATATAAAGGTGACAAAAAACCCTAATAGGTCTAGGTGGACACTTCTTAATATATCAAATATTTTATATAGTACAAAATTGTTAATGCTAGTGTCCACAAGTCAATAGAAGTGTCCAGGCTTCCAAAAATAATATTTTCAAAATTTGATGATGGGACCTTGAGCACTAGTCTACTTCTTTCCATACCTAAACATCTAAAAAAACTATGTATTATCTCTTATTTGTATTGTAATTATCATATTATCAATTGGTCCCATATTTCATAATTTTATAGATTCAACATATTGTGTTATCTAAATTAATTTAATTGGCTTACTTTAGAATCATTTTATTCATCCATTTGACAAAATAATTTTACCCCTTAACCTCATATTATCATTAAAAGGGTTAAACATTTGGTGAACCTAACCTTTGTATATTCTCATGTGAATCCTATATTTATCTAGTATTTTTAGCCTTATAGGATTTTTGATTTTAGTAATTTGTAGATCTAAACTTTTCCATTAGTTTTGGCACCTTTCTTTGCATTTATCAAATATGTAAAATGTTAAGAAAGATTGTTTCAAAATGGAAGATAAGGAAGCCTTAATTAATCATTTAAATACAAATAAAGATTTAATTAATGCATTCTTACATATTACATAATAATAATTAATAAACATATTAAGGTTAGTGCATTAATCCAATAATAGTGAACCCTTATATGGTACTATCATTACTACATCCTCTATGGAAGCAGTTAATACTTTAACTTAATTACCAGTTTTAATGACTACATTAACACAAGTGTTGTTTTCATCCCCTTCAATGGTTTTTCAAATATAAAATCTAAATCCCAATGGGTCTATTATGTAAACTTTTCTTCAAGTTATTCAAGATTTATAATCTAATGTTTCCAACATTGAATAAATTGATTTGAAATCAACTCATGCTATTGATTCACAAGATGCATTACATAATCCTCTATCACCTGAGATATATTTTTACCCTTTTCTAACTAGTTTTGTTGCACCCAAGTTCACATTTTATGATGGAAAGGGTGATCCTAAACAACATGTTCAATATTTATATGCAACATACCTTGATTATGCTTTAAAAATAAACTTTTGGCCAACTTATTTCCAAGGAGCCTAAAATACTATGCTTTAAGATGGTTTTATGATTTACTAATTTGATTAGTGAAATCATTCAAAGCTTTAGCAGATCAATTTATATCACATTTATATATCAACATCACTAAAAATATGTCATATGTATAAATTACTAATATCAAACAAGGAACCGATGAACCTATTAATGAATATGTTTTAAGGTACAAAAAAATTTTGGCAAAAATGACAAATCCAATGGCAGATAAAGAGCTTCAAGACATCTTTAAGTAAAGTTTACTCACACTGCTACATGAGTCTATTATTTTCAATAAGTTTAAATATTTTGATGACTTATGACATATTATTTGATATCATGAAATGATAATTATTTAATTGAAAAAGATTAAGTATGTATCAAACACACCAACTACATCTAATACCTAATTTCATATCAAACCAAGCAATAGGGCTAAACCTACAAAACCTTAAAAAGAAGTAACCATAATGGTTAATGTAGTGTCATATCAACCTGATAGACTTATCTTATCTAATTCACATAAGATATAATTTAAATAATTACCTAAGTCTCTATCTTCATTACTTAAGAATGTTAAGTGTCATCTCATATCTCTCCCTCTTCCTATAGAGGTTGATATGAGTCGACCTCTACCAAAAGTATATAATGTCAATGCATATTGTGACTATCACCTAGGTGTTAAGCATTCTAAAAACATGTGTTATACCTTGAAACACAATATCCAAGACCTTATTAACAATCAAAAACTTACCTTTGATGATATTCTAAAGGATTCAAGGTCATAACTTGGTGACTATCAAAACCAAAAGATGTTTAATGATCCATTACAAGATCATTCTAAGAAAAACCTAGAAATGCAAATGGCATATAATGTACATCCTCCTCCACCTTATTATGGGCACTCATTAAATTTTATTATTGTCACATTTACATGTACTATACCTCCTATGGTTTAAAAACCTTTTATTATTGATGATAGTGAAATTGTGGATGGTGATTCAGCTATTCACTCATTATTTATTATAGCATACCTTGATCATCAGCCTATACATAGTGTTATGGCCAATAATGGTTCTAGTGAAAATGTATATAACATGACATTACTCATAAATTTTGGATATACACATGAATATTTATACCCTTCAACTAAAACAATCAAATCATGTGATGGTACGTCACCAAAAACTATTGATGATATCGATTTACCTTCACAAGTTGGTCCAACACAAGATCACTACCTTTTATATTATACAATACATGGGTGTCTTTAATATGTTATTGAGATGACTTTGGATACATAAAATTTGTGTGATACCTTCCACAATGCATGGGTGTATTAGATACATTCATAAAAATAGGGTAATTACATTTTTTGGAATTCTATATGAACATCCACTTAAACAAGAGAAGTTTACTCCAATATAGATAACTAAAAAGCCTAATAAGGTTAATCACATAAAAAAGAGTAAGTAATAGGAAATTATTTTTCCTAATTGGTTGATACTTGAGAGACTATTGCACCAGAGAGACACAATGGAATACACAAAGTCCTCATTTACATCTACACGGTTTACCCAGTTGCTAAGAACAAATAAACATGTTCCAATTACAACTCCACCAAATAAACCACAAAGCACTAAATAATGGGTTCCAAGAACCACTACTATTTCTATTACCTCTTCATGACCATAAAGTCTTATGAGACATACACAGAATATCACAAATCCTACGGCTTTAGATATTACACCTATACATGCCCCTTGGCAATATCACCAGTTTGATTTACCTTATTTTAATTTCAGAGCTTCCTATGAGAATCCTTTAAATGGGATCATAGGATAGACTTTTTATTTCCAAATATTCCTTAAAAATACAATATATATATATATATATATATATATATATATATATTCCAAGAAAATACAAAAACATTCAAATAAATCAAAATTACAAAAAAATATTTAGCATACACATGTTTACTATTTCTTTAGCATCTATGTTATTTACTTTATGTTAGTTGATAGAATGCCATTTATTTTATATATACACATATGTTTCATGGGTACTTGAAAGTGATATCAACAAACATTATATCCATGATACATGCACATCCAGGTGTTGGACCTCTCCTCTTCCCACATGGCATACTATATTAGATTATCTTGTTTATATTTGATACGATCGATATATGTTGTTTTGTGATCACTTATACATTATTATGTTGAGATTATATACTAATGCTTACACATGAGTATACTCATGCTCACATATTATACTATGTACTTGATATGTTAAGTAAGATGTCATTTTTTACTAACACATATATGTAGGGACTAGTACAACATGCTTATGTTGGTTGTTTATACTTTATTTATTCACATTATCACTCCCTCTAGTGTGAAGTATTTGAATATGCCCCTTATTTTCAGTCTCTTTAGACCTCATTTTGTGTGACATTGAGTGTTATTAAGTGTGTGCTTGATTTTTTGCTTAGATTGTATTATTATTTTTTATATTTCCATGATCCATATCATGCATCTTAGGGCTTGTTGTGATCACATATTATGAGCTTCACTAATATATCTACTTAGACATGCTACACTTATACGCTACATGATCCATACATAAATAATATGTTTATCTTCTCCTTTTAAGGTAAGGTGAATACCATATTCCACTCTCATCACATTAAAAGGTGGGGGTATTAATGGGGGCATGTCATTGAGACATGAATCCACACACACATAATTGGTAGACTTTTATACAATTTACATGATTTAGATATGCATTTAGGTCAAAATTTTATACACTTGGCACTAAGTTTTATAGATTTGGGACATAGTTTTTCATATTTGTGATAGATATTATACACAATTATAGAGTATATATTACATTTTGATAAATACATCCAACTACACCAAAAACTACAAACACATATTCAAAATATTTTACTAAGAAGCATCATTTTTACCAATAATCATTATTTTGAGCCTTTCATGTCTATATCAGTTAGCTCCTTTGAGTCCTATGGTTGAAGTTCTATTTCATGGTCCAATTAAAAATAGGAGCAAGAATTATATTAAATAAGCTCAAAGGTTGTTCACTTCACATTCTTAATGTGTCTGTTCCTATTCCTATGGGAATGGAGAACTTATTGAATAAGACAAAATCTAGACACCTAAAATTAATAAAATATATATACAATATTGTTACATCCTTTCCTCAATCTATAGGGGTCTTTGTCAGACCAAGAATTCCTCTAAACTTTTCAATTTTTTCTCATGCAAGTTCTTTTTTAGGATGTTTGTTGGTTTATCTATTATCAGGTAATGTTGCAACTTGACACTACTATCTTTCACAGAATGCCAAATCAAATGAAATTTGGTATTGATATGCTTGGTTCAATCATGAAAGACTAGATTATTTACCATTTGGATTTCAAAATTGTTATAAAAAATGAGAGGTGTTGACAAAACCCATTGCTCTTGAAAATCTAAAATAAACCTTCTAAGACACAAAATCTCTCTAGTTGACTCTAAAGAGGCCATATATTCTACTTCTACTAAAGAAATTGTTGGCACTAATTATTTCTTGGATTTCTAACTAATAACTATTATTCTAAAATTCATCAAAAAACTTGAGGTGGACTTTCCATCTTCATGATCACCAGCATAGTCATAATATAAACACCCAACCAGTTTGAATTCTCCTACCCTAAAGTATTTGAGACCAAAATTTTGTGTTCTTTTTAGATATTTGAAGATCCTTTTTGTTGCTACCCAATGACTATCCTTGGATTATTGTATGAATTTTGAGAGGATACCAATTACAAATGATATATTTGTTCAAGTTATGGTCACATAAATTAGACTACCAATGAGTTATATGTATTTAATGGCATCAACCAAATCTGTTGAATCTTCAAATGTTAATTTGTGATTATGTTCCATGGGCATGCTGAGAGGCTTACAATCTTTCATTTTGAAATTACTCAAAATGTCACCAATGTAATTTTTCTAAGTGATGAAGAAGTACTTTGGTTTTTTAATTAATTCAATACCTAAATAGTAAAGAAGATAACCTAAATCAATCATTCCAAATCTTTTCATCAGCTATAATTTGAATTTTGTAGTGTATCATTCATTATTCCCTATGATGAGCAAATCATTAACATACACCACCACAAATACAACTATTTTGTCAATTATTTTGATGAAAAGAGTTGCATATTCAAACTCAAAATGTTTGAAGTTCATATTCATGAAGTGCTTAGCTAGTTTGTCATACCATGCTCAATGGCCTTGTTTCCAACCATACAATGATTTTTATAGTTTGCACACCTTGTGCTCTTGTTAATTTATTATAAAATCTTTAGGTTTTGTCATGTACATAATTTCTTTAAGTTTAGAATTTAGGAATATAATTTTGGCATCCGTTTGGTGAGATTTACATTTGTTGTGAGCTACAAGATCCAACATGGTTTAAATGGTATTCCATTTTATTGTAGGTGTAAAGGTTTCATTATAGTCAATTCCTTCTTTTTGAGTATTCCCATTTGTGACAAGCCTTGTTTTGTGCTTGTCAAGTGAGCCATCAACCTTGTATTTTTTGCATTATAACCACTTTCAACCAATCAATATGCATTCACATGGAGGATCAACCAATTTCCAAGTTCCATAATTTACCAATATATCATACTCACTTTCATTGATTTTCTCCAAGATTCAAGCTTCTCAGCATATTTGAAAGATGTTGGTTTTGAAAAAAACACAACATTGAGTTCTTCTTCTAGAGAATCATTCAAGGTGAGATTTTTAATTCTATCTTAAATGTATTCAAGGGACTTGTTTGATTGTGATGTAACTACATGTGCACTTCTTGTGCCTATTTTCCCAACTTTATCAGGTTTCACATATCTCAATGTTTGAGTGGCCCACTTAGGCATTTATTTCTATGTTTTAGATGCTTCAAGTTTATCCTCTAGAGTTCCATCACTTTCTACCCTTTATTGTGGTAGATCGTGTTCATTGTCTGATGAAGTTTAATTCTCCTTCAAGAGGAGTTTCAATTTCATGTATAGGAAACAATAGAAACTCAATAGATTCCCAACTGTGTGTCCCCCACTCATTATCTAGAACATCCAAGTCACTCTCTTTGTAGACATGAAACTTTAAATACTTTTCAAGTCAACTCAATTATTGATTAATATGCTCTTTGTCCTTTAAAGACTCACAAAAGATAAATTCTCTTGAGACAAGAAACTTCTATTTCTCATCATATATCTTGTGTGCCTTGGAGGATTTAGAATATCCCAATTGGATGCATTTTCAAATCATGTCATCTAATTTATTTCTTGTCTCCTTTGGAATCAGTGCATAATAAGTGGATCTAAAAATTTGAATATGTCATACTAAAGGAATAAGACCACACCACCTTTCATATAAAGTATTAGATTGTAGGGATATTGATGGTGATATATTGTGGAGGTATACTACTATTATAGCTACTTCAACTCAAAAGTGCAGATTTACCCCTTTGAAATATAAAATTGTATTAACCATATTCATCATTGTTCTGTTTATCCATTCTATAACTCCATTATGTTGTGGAGTGTATAGAATTGTGAGATGATTTTTTATCTCATTTTATTTAAGATAGGATTCAAACGTATTTGAAGTGAATTCACTAACATTGTCTATCCTAAGTGTCTTGATGAAAGTTTGAGCTTAATTTTCAATCATGTTTTGAAACTTTTAGAAAGTCTTAAAGGCTTTTGATTTTTTATTCAAAAATTATATCCAAGTCATCCTATTGTAGTGATAAATGAACAACATGAATTACTTATGACCACTAGTGGGGAGTATTAGATGACAACACAAATCTGAGTAAATAAGTTACAAATTTATATTAGCTTTCTATTGTAACTTTGGAAATGGTTCTCTTGTGTATTTATCCAAGATGCAGGCTTCACACTTTTCACCTATTTTTATAGGTAATGTAGGCATGCCAACAACACCATTATTTTGAAATACATGAATTTTGTTATAGTGAGTGTGCCTAAATCAAGCATGCCACAACATGTTTGGATACATTGTGTCTTCCATGAGATGAGAATAATTCCTTGAATTTGATGGCTCGCCCCTATGTTATAGTAGTTTTCCTTCCTCATATCCAATCAAGATGACTTCATTGTCATTTTTTCTCCTGATTGTGACATTACCATTATCCAATAAAATATAATGGTCATGTTGCCTTATGATCACTAGGGACAATAAGTTTTGTTTCAATTGAGTAAGTTAGAGAATATTATCAATTGTATAGTCTAGAAGCCCTAGACATTTGAGTTGAATTATACCTCTTACCTATGGCTGCAGACTTGATTTATCTATGAGGTATACTGAGCCACAACTTTCTTCATTATACTCCTCAAAGAAGTCTTTTCAAAAATTAATATATTGAGTGGCACAAATATCAAGAACCCAAGCATTAAACCATGAATAACTAATCAAGACACTATTTATTTCTTCATTTGTAATAGAAAACATGCATTCACTAGTGAATTGGGCTGAGTTTGACTCTTTTAATTATTTTTTTTCTTTCTTCTTATGGTATTATTTAATTTTTTCCCATGGATTTTTGCATTCATGAGTCTCATGGCTTCATTTTATGTCACACCATTCACAACAGAGGTTATATTTATCATCTTATTTTTTATTTTGACCACCATAATTTTCATTTTTGCCATCTTTTTCTTTGCACTTATTTCTGTACTTATTATTGCCTTCATTTTTGGAAGATGTGGCCTTGTTTAATGTTTTGGAAAAATTAAATTTGACATATAACACACGTTAACCTATTATGGATTCAGTTTTTCTTCCAAAGGCCTTTTCTCTTTTTGCCATCTTTTCAATGAACTGGTCAAATGTGAGTCTTCAACTGATTGCTAGCTTGTAGAGACTCTAAGTAGTTAGAATATTTGAGAAGGGATTTTATGAATGTGGTCATTTATATGTAAATTTTGACACTTGTTTCTTCTACAACATGTTTGATGGCACGTATCTCTAAAGATAATCTCATCACATCACCATCTTTCAACTTTAGATTGAACAACTACAACTATAACTGAATGAATTCCGAGTGTGAGTGGGAATACTATATCTCCTTTAGTTTGTGATGTGATGAATAGGAATCCAAGAGGGGAGATTATTATGGTGTTAGTATGAATTAAATCAAATAAAACACACTAATAAATGCTTGCACCTCTAGCCTAGACACTTAAAGAGCTAGTGAACAATATAAATAACTATCAAATGAAAGCAAAACAAGAGACTTTACCTTCCATAAGAGCAAGTGTTGTATGTTGGTAATGAATTGATGTGCTTGATTATATGATCAAGAATTATTTGGTAATGGATATCCTTGCACCACCTCTCCTTGTCACCTTAAGAATGTTGAGTTTGGATTTGGCTTTGGCTTGGCTTGGCTTAGAAAATGGGCATGCTAACACTATAACAATGAGATCCTTGAAGGTATTTTTGCATGATAACTTTACACCAAAAAATATTGTTAATCAATGGGTCAGGCCTTTTATTTATAGACTTCCAAATTAACTATAACTCAAGTGTGGTTAGGTTTAGTTTAACCATGGTTAAGTTTGGGTGGGGACAAACCATTAATATTTTAAATTAATAGGCATAGCTCACAAATCCATATATTTGTTTGATATTTTATGAAAGCTTGACAACTCAAAAAATATGATTTCATGATAATGACATCATTTTAGATATTTACGTGATGTCATGATGATGTCATCAATCTAAATTGATGAATTCCTATAAATAGAAATTCAATAATTAATTAGCCACGGGCTCTTCACCTATGCATTTAAATAGGTTTAACTAGTTAAGCAATCATGATAAAGTTAATTGTCATTTCTAAATTTTGACAAGTTGTCCCTCACACATGGTTGAAAAGGTCAGTTTGATAGGTCTCAACTTGACCAGAGATGAATTAGAGGAAGATGATGATTGCATATAGTGAATTACCCTAGTTAGGGATACATTAAAGCAATTTAGAATATGTGCAAGATGTACACTAATGAATTAGATCATTCTAATGGTTTTTAGGCTTAACTTGCATTATTTACAAGAAGTTGCTCCAATGTCCATTTAGACACAGAAGTGGCCAAAAAAGAGTGTCTATAGTTTGCCCCTGTTTGAGAAGGCATTGCAATACATAGACATAGTAACATCTCTTCAAAAAATGAAAAAGTTGTTAATAAGAAAAAGAATATAATGATTAAGGAATGATGCTCAAAACAAAATTTGGGAAGCCTTTGATGCCCCCTCAAGGAAGTGGCCAACATATACGATTAATGGATAGTCCCTCTAAAACAAATAAGAAGAAGAATGAAATTAACCCATGGGTGATATTAATCCAAGTGAGATAATGCTTACATGTATTGATTTAAAAGTACTAATTTATCCAAAGGCAATTATAATTAGTAATGGGGGTTGAGACACTAATTTTCCTAAAGGTGGTTATAATCAATGGAATAGGTATGTACCCTAGTAGAGAAAATGAGTCAAAATAATGATTTTCCTAAATATGGTTATAATCATTTGGATGACCTAGATTGAATAATGATTTTTGGTTGTGCCCCAGTAGGGTAGATTGGCAAGCATAACTCAAGGATATAACATGTTACATAGATTAAAGATGATCAAATGTAAACATAGATATGATGGTCTAATGACTGAAGAAGCCACAAAAAACTAGGCATACAAGGATGTGTAAAGTGATGGAAGAGATTATTGGAATAAAAAAGGTGGTTGAGTTAACCTGAAATATGTCATATATATAGATGCTTCCTATATAGTCTAAATAGACCTCAGATCAATTATGTTCACCCAAAAATGAGATAAAAAAGGAATGAAGAATAGAATAGAAGAATAAAATTTGATCAATGTGAATGATTCAATTTTACTTACCAATGTAGAGATGATCATCCTTATTAGCATTGATACAAATAGAATGGTCCATGGGTTGATTTGATCAAGGAGGGTGGGAGGATTTACCAATGTGAATAAGGAGAATTTCTTATGGCACCATTGCTTGTAAGCTCCATTGAATTGATTTTTATTATAGCATGTGATGGTATACACCATGATATAAAACACCATAATGACTAATCTGTAATGTGCATAAGGACTTACTCTCAATCCAATAAATAATTGAAAACAATACACCAATGAAAAAAATCATGATGATAATGTTGACATATGAATATGGATGGACTCAAGATTAATGTGCAAGGAATCACCTAATGAACACATATATACTAATTTAAAGCATAATAATGAAAGGAAACAAATAGGAAAACAAACAAATAAACAACTAAGCAAACAAACACACAAAAAGTTTAAAAATAAAAGAAACAAAAATCATCTTATCATTTAATCAATTCAATACCTACATGTGAAGTCTCAATGGAATGATAAAAAAATGATGCCCTCAATCAAGTCTATATGCAAGGGAATAACATGTGGGGATAATATATCCTAGTATAAGTTGCATGCTTTGGTGTTACCCTAATACAGTGAAAGCTACAAGCTTGGCCTAAAAAGTGTGAATTGGATGGTACACCTAATCAAGGATACATGAAAAGGGAAGGTTACACCCCCAATGGCTATGTAATGGATTGGAACCAATAATGGATTTTACCCCAGTAGGGTGGATTAAGGATGGATAAATAAGTTTAGATAGGACAAATATTTTTGAAATTTTTTGGGGTTATATATCTCTCTCTGAGATTGTAATCCAATTTTCTAATTTTTAGGATTTTGAAAATTTTTTAATGTTTTTGGAAATTGTTTTTTTATGAATCTCAACTCAAATGAAGATTATGAGATACAAAATGTTCCCACTCATAAAATAATAAGAGTGTGGCTTAAGCATGCTCCCAAAATAGTGAAAATGTTCAAACTTAAATTGATAGCAAAATGGTAAGAGCATTAGAAAAGTGTGACCAGTTTGATCTCAATGTAAATTGAGCATTGCCTACGTTGTCCAAATTAACCTCAAGTCACTATAGTTAAAAGGTATGACAAGGTAAGAAAGGATGGTAAGGTGAGTAAAAGGTCAAGCCAAGGCACATGCCAAGGTATGGTAAAGGTATGGTTATATTTTTCCTTCTAATGTGGAGATGCTCATCCTGATCAACATATGATACACCTAGAATAGTAAATTATTTAAATCATTATCCCATACCCCTTCTGAATAGTTACTTTGTCAAGAACTTGCTACTGATTTGGACCCTAATAATTTTTTTGTGATCTTCATTGGTAATTGATTTTATTTCCTCTAAACTTCCATACAAGATGTCTTTGTAGCCTCTATAAAGGAAAGTATAACTAGGGATGGTAAATAAGGATAAGTATTCATTGATGTGTCTAATTTGGCAATGTAATATAGGTCTGCAATGAATAAATGGATCATAATGGAATGTATAATGGTTGGGAAATAAATGAAATTTAGGATTTTTAGGGACACACACTGTTGATGATTATGGATTTGACATAATTTTATTTGTGGTAGGGCTAAAGACTTTTGAATATGTTTTTGATAGGACCACCATATTTTTCTATTATTTGATCCTGAGTGATGCTACCATATAATTATGGTGTAAAATGGAAGTTGTATTGATTTCATATTTAGAAATATCTTCATCAATCATTCAATAATTATTGTACTCAATTATTAGCACCTTGAAAAGGTTTTCATCAATAAATTTATCTTGATTATCCCATAGCACCTCTGAGAAGGTTTCACTAAGGAAGTTAATTTTTGACTTTGATTGTCTTATAGTGCCTCAAACAAGGTTTCACTAGAAGATACTAAGTTTGGACTTTGATTTCCCCCTATCCCCTTCGAAAAGGTTTCACTAGGAGATTGTTCTTCTTTTGCCTAAATGTGGTCTTGGTTCCCCTTATATTCTATAACTGATATATCACCATGGATGCAATTTAACAATGTGTGATTCTGTTAGTCCCAATTAATGTTTATGGGAGGTGAAATGTGAATATAATGGTTATGTTGGTTGGTGGTAATGGTATGTGGAATGGTAATGGAATGAGAAGAGATAGCATAATCCTTGTAGAAGATACTAGGAAAACTTGTATTGGTGCTAAAATAATCATCCTCAAAAATTATGCAAGGATTACAAATGTATTCAAATTGATTTTTAAGGTATGTGTAACCAATGTTATAATAACCATGAATGTATTATGATTCCAAAGTTGAGTCTAACTCAAGGGATGTTGACTTTGATGTTGAGATTGACATTGATTCTAATTTTGATGCTAAATATAATATAAATTTAAAAATAGACCCTAAATTTAATTTTGATTCTTCATCTAGTGTGGTATCAAAGATGTTATGTTAAATGCTTTGTATTAGATGAGTAATGTCTTGGGGTTAAATAATGGGCTCTTTAGAAATAAGTTCAGCTAAGAAGGATGCCACAGAGAATGGCTCATCAAAGTGAGTATTCTTAGAAAAAAGGAAATTGTCAACAGGAAAATCCATAGATATTGGCTTGTTAAGGTGAGGCTCCTTAAAAAAAAGGTAATGGTCGAGATAATGATTTGCCTAAAAGTGGTTATAATCATTACTGGGTGACTCAGTAAAGATTGACTTGTCAAAGTGAAACTCCTCAACCAAAGGTGAAGGTTTAAAGGGTGATTCAACACAAGTTAAATCATCAAAAATAGTTTTTTCATCAAAAACATCATGGATTGGTTGGTTTTCTTGGCCTTGGTTTATACTTGGTTGAAAAATATCAAAGTTTGATACTTTTTGGTCTTCAAAAGATGGTTTTTGGAGAGTTAATGATTGGATCTACTTTGGTTCAACCAGTGGCTTGGATTTTATAAAGTTATGGAAGGTTGGTAATGGTTTAAGGATGACCTATGGTTCGATAATGATCTCTTTTCAAATAGGCTCATTTATGATAGTCTCAACAAATATTGGCTAGGGGTCTAGGATGGTAATTGGGATCCATCTAGTCATAATTACACAAACTTATTGGGATAACGAGCTACCATGCTTTGAAGGGATTAAAATGGTAATGAATAGGCATTTTGAATCTTGGTTGTTGATGTAAGCTAAAGGATTAGGGCCTAAAATGGTAATGAATGGGATTTATAGAGTTTGGTTTCTAATGCAGGCCAAAGGATGAAGGATTGAAATGGTAAGTAAAGGGCATTCTAAAGCTTGGTTTTTAGTGCAAGACAAAGGATGAGGGCTTAGAATGGTAGTGAAAGGGCATCGAAAAGATTTTTTGATTATTCAATCCAAATGAGGAGGGTATAAAATGGTAATCCTTGGGTGTTGTGAAACTTGGTTGATCACGTAAGCTGAAGGAGGATTACTAGCATTTTCCATTATCATTGAAAAGGTGAACTTGTTATTTTAATTGGCCCAAAGAAGGATGATCTTGGCATATGATAATTGACATGGTTGGGTTTGTAAATTATCCCAAAGAGAGTGGTCTTGGTCTATGAAAATGGTCTAGGTCTAGGTTTTAAAGTGCCATTGCTCTAGGAATAGGTACTCAGTCTATTGTTATAGATTATTTAAACTTGTCCTAGAATGGATCTCTTCTCCAAAATCATCAATGATAAACTTGGTCTTAAATATCTCTAAGATCTAATGTCTTACACATAAATGGTCAAATGGAAGGTAAGTTCTAAAATCTTGATTTTTAGCAAAGTGTTTTGAACAAATCTAATCTATCTCTAAGAACAAAAATGGTGCTAGGTCTTTGTAAACAAGGCACAAATCTAGGCTCAAAATATCATGAACTAAACCTAAAAACTAAGTCAAATTTTAGGTCTTTGGGAAGAAGGCACAAAGCTAGACTTTGAAACAAATTAGGCCTTAAAATTGAAGTAAATTTTAGGTATTTGGAAATAAGTCACAAAGATCGACTTGAAAATAAACTTGGTCAAGGTAAAACGTGTAAGGCAACTAATCTTTTAAAAAAAATTAAATGCTTGGACTCAAACTAGGTGTATGGATTCAAACACAAACTTGACCTTGGCATAAGATACTCATCCTAGGCACATGCCTAAAACTAATTGGTAAATTCAATCTTAAGTAAGGAAAAATATGAATAATGAGTAAAAAATTCAATCCCAAGTGATAAGCAAGACTCAAATTTAAACTAACCATGGTTAAGTTTTTACTTTAAAAGATAGTTTCAACCTTAGTTCAATGCAATACAATAGATGCAAGACACACAGAAGATAGACCACTTCCTAAATCTAGGCAAAGGATATTCAAAGCAAGTAAGGAATGAATCCAATTTTCATAATTTAAAGGTAAGAGGTAAACACCCAAGACAAAATTACACAAGGCATAGGTATAAACCACTCAATTTTGAATTTGAACTTCACAATGCAAATTTTGAACTTGGTTTAAAATACTTGGTTTCTCAAATAGAAAACATTCTAAACCCAAATAAATTTCATAATTATAGCAATTGTAGACCAAAGGCATACATGGTTATAAACTCTTTTTGACACAAGTTAAAGGTTTTGAAACAATATGAGTAGTGTAACGATGCTATCCTACTCAAAAGGTATGAAAATTGTTTTTATTTACTCCAAGGCAAAAACTTTGGATGAAATGGGTAGCATAACAATGCCCCTTTCAAACAAGTGAGAGACACACACAAATATTTTGAAAATGTCTAACGCAAAGTTTGGTATCAAATGGATGGAATAACACCTCTTAGGCTAAAGGGGTATACAAACATGTGATTGGTTCATGACTTGTTTTGACATGTTTATGACAAACAAAATATTTTTAAACTCAAAATAATGCAAGTAAAATAAATAGACACAAAAACACCTAAGTGTGTCATCATGTCCCTAAAAATTGACAAGGTTGTTTTCTATTGTCAAAATCCATTGATATACTCCTTCTTGAGGAAATAATTTTTTAATCTAATAAATTTATATTCACATGAAAAATAGGGTATTTTAGGCACCCTCTTCTCTCAATAATTCTAACGGTGACATGTAAATTTGAGCTACTCACCCTACATTGACAATATTTCCATATCAAGTGGGGTTTGTCTAAAAACTATAAGTTTCACACATTCTAGATGGTCCCAAATGTGGTTAACATTAGAGATGTAATCACATCAATTAATTTCATACTAGCTACCTTACTATGCAAGGGTCTATTCCTTTGCATAGTGACTCCTTCCATGTACTTCTTAGTGGAGTTTTTATCTAGACCTACCTCAAGTTTTTGTTATGATTCGAAAGGCTAGTTGTTTAGCCCCCTGGTAATCATAGTATCATGTGACTTGATTTTTATGCCCCACTATGGAGCAAAGATGAAATGATGTTGGGAGATGAAATATCATGTCACCATTTTTATAAAGAACTTAAGGGGACGTGATGAAATCCCACACACAACCCCAAGTGCAATAAAAGAAATAAATGAAACTATAGGGACTTTAAAGATCATTTTTGGATCACCTAAGTTATTTGAACTTAGGGAGAGCATAGATGACATTCCTTCTAGGCTTAGACTAAGCAACAAGGCAATGAATGAAGTGATTTTGGTTACCTTAGTTTCTTAAAGAGGATGGGGGAAGAGCATACACCCAAAGTTTGGCTTACAAGAAAACAAAAAAAAAATAATAAATAATAAATAAAAACAAAATCTCATAAGAACACTTAGTCTAAGATGTGTGTTCTTTTTAAAGCATTGAGTGAAGTGTGAAATAAAATTTATCCCCCTTGGCTTTGTTTGAACTTGTAAAAAATTAACTTCAAAAATAACTAAGAGATGAAAATAACTAAGTGAATTTTAAGCACCAAATAAAATGTGTGTAAGATTTAACCATTCTTTAAACTTTGCTCTCTCCACTTTAAGACCTACAAATTGTTAGAGGGTTTGCCTACTTAGAAGCCCAAAAGTAAGTGAGCAAATAAAAATTAAATTTGAGCTCTCAGGTTTCTCACTTTTTTTACATAATATAATACCACCTTTTTATGATTCAATACTGATTCATTGTGCAAAATTGCATGTCTTAATGCAAAACCACATTTTCACAATGCAAAATTGCATAATTATAGTGCAAAATCACATATTCCCTGTAAAACTACATCTATTAGTGAATAAACACATCTTATAGGGAAAATACTGACTATCACTTGAAAAACTACATCTATTAGTGCAAAAATGCATCTACAAAGTTTAATACCAATTATGACATGCAAAACTTACTTTTATGAGTAGGTGCAATACCATACTTATTAGTGTAATATTGACTATTACAAATGCAATACCAACTTTAACCAGTGCAATAATACATTTAATAAGTAGAATAGAACCTAGTAATTCAAAACCACATTTATCAATTCAAAACCACATTTTTGTAGTGCAAAATCATACTTCTCAATGTAATATTGCACTTTTAATATCATATATCCACAATGCAAAATCGCATTTCATAGTTTCAAAACCACATGTCTCTGTGTCTTGGCTGATAGCTTTATTTATTCACTTCTTTGGCCATGAAATCAAAAAATTAGCATGAAAAATGTTATCAAAAGGTTCTAAGAGGTCCTATGAAGAGCTTTGTGGGTTACATGTCTTACCAGGCATGTCATTATGTGATCAATAAGAATCCAAGAGGGGAAATTAGTATGGTGTTAGTATGAATTAAATCTAACAAAACACACTAATAAATACTTACACCTGTATCCTAGACACTCAAAAAGCTACTGAATAATAAAAGTAACTATCAAATGAAAGCAAACAAAACACTCGATGAGAGCAAGTTTTGTATGTTGGTAATGAATTGATGTTCTTGGTATGTGATCAAGAATTATTTGGTAATGGAGCTCCTTGAACCACCTTTCCTTGTCACCTTGGTAATATTGAGTTTGGATTTGTCTTTGGATTGGCTTAGCTTAGTAAATGGGCATGATAACACTATAATAATGAGCTCTTTGAAGGTATTTTTGCATGATAAATTTACACCAAAAGAGCTTTGTTATCAATGGGTGAGGCCTTTTATTTATAGCCTTACAAACTAACTCTAACTCAAATGTGGTTAGGTTAAGTTTAACCATGGTTAAGTTTGGGAGGGGACAAGTCATTAATATTTTTAATTAATAGGCATGGCTCACAAATTAAGATATTTGTTTGATATTTTATGAGTACTTGATAACTCACAAAAGATGATGTCATGATGGTGACATCATTAAGATATTTATGTGTTGTCATGATGATATAATCAATTCAAATTTTTAAATTTTTAAAAATAAAAATTCAATAATTAATTAGCCATGGGATTTTCACCTATGCATTTAATTAGGTTTAACCAATTAAGCAATCATGATCAAGTTAATTGTCATTTTTAAATTTTGATAAGTTTTCCCTCACACATGGTCAAAAAGGTTAGTTTACTAAGTCACAACTTGACTGGAGATGAATTACAGGAAGATGATGATTACATATAGTGAATTACCCTAGTTAAGGATACATTGATCTAGTTTAGAAGATACACATGATGTGCACTAATGAATCAGAGCATTCTAATGGTTTCTAGGCTTAACTTGCATTGTTTGCAAGAAGTTTCTCCAATGTCTATTTAGACACAAAAGTGGCCAAAAAGGAGTGTCTACATATGAAATGTTTGCCATGGTGTGCTACACCCCTATATATAATGAAACACATCTATGTCTACTGATGTCCTCATTAGGGCCAATGTTCTCTAGTTTTTATGCTTTCATGTCTGAGTATCATTTACATTTTCTATTGGTTCAACTTTTTGTTTCACCCCATCAAAAACATCAAACCATAGATCATTGAACATGAGTGTGTTTTCCACTTGTCGAGACCATTCTATCCAATCGTATTTATCGATCAATGTAGTGTTAACAATAGATTTGATGAAATGTATGGTTTTTGGTTGAGTTTTTAGAGTTTTGAGTTTTGGAGGTTTTGAGTTTTAAGTTTAACCTAATTGGTTCCTTTTCACTCCAAAATGGTCCCCTTTTCTATATATGCAAAGTTACTAAAAATTATTTTCCTTATCACTAGCACTAGATCAAAAAGAAAACCTTGTACATCAATATACTTGATTTTTATTAATTTCTAGATTTATGCTTTTCGATAGTAATGAATGGGTAAAAGAGAAACTCTCCTTATTTCTCTTTGAATTACATGATTTAGTTGTATTTTGTCCAAATCCATTGAGAATAGATTACTCAAGGTAATTTTAATTAAAAATCATTCAAATTTAAATGCTTTCAAATTTAAATATTTTTAAAATTTGAAAAAGAGCATTTAAAAAAATAGAAATTTGTTTTTTAAATTAAAAAACTTAAAATTGTATGCCTCCTCTCCTCTTATTTGGTATATAATTCCAATATTGGAATATAAAAAATTTAAATTATAAACACCACTCCTTTTTACAGGTGGTACCACATGGAGTCTTCAACTTGGAGAATAAAGAATATCATGAACCACAAAAAAGAAAAAGAGAATATTTGTTTTTGCAAGTAAGGGAATAGCTACACAGGTACTAATAGAATATTGTTAGGTACACATGCCACATGCCTTGCCAAAGCCTAGTAAAAAACACCTATGCAAGTCTAGATAACACCTTCCAGTAGCATTAAATAATGAAACAACTTATTTTGGTAGTAGTATGTAGTCCTCTAGCCATAACACCCTTACACCAATGACAAATTTTACTTTGACATACATATAACTAATAGATTCAACTTCCATGTAGATTTTGGAGGTTATCTAGGACATGAAACATCTTTTTTTAGACTGGTATGCTACATACACTCATGAAATACAATAATTATTAGTTAAAATAGTGAGTTACCCTAAAAACCAGTTGTCAAGACTCTCTGGTGATGCATCATTCCCCTAAATTTTTCCAAAGACTAAAATAACATGTCAAGTATTAATTTTTATAGTAGAATGATAGGCCATATAATGATGAAAAAGGAGAAGGAATGAAAACAAATTAAATATTACTACCAATGACAGGCTAGAAATAATATTGAAGGAATGATAATGAAACTCTATTTCATGATTCAATTGAAAAGAGGATAAAACATTACATTAAATAATCCAAGAAGGTTTTTCACTTCACATGCCCAATGTGACTCTTCTTACTCCTATGGGAATGGATAATTTATTGAATAAGACAAAATCCAGACACCTAGTATTAATAATATATATACAATATTTTTACATTCTACACCATCGATGACCTTAACACTAATTCATTTTTTAGGTTGAGTAGGTTATACCACCTATCTTGGATTTATTATACACTCACTTGAGTTGTGGGATTAAGATTCATTGATCTCAAGGGTTGTGTCACAACTCACCTTTACACTAGATTAGGGGCATAATTACCCTCTAAATTTATCTCTTCAAAATCTCCAAGGTTTAGTTTTGAACCTCTCTTATCTCTAATGCTTCATAAAGGAGTATCTTCACCAAATAAAAGTACCAAAGGGCAACATGGTTTCATCAACATACATGTGTACACATTCCTTGCTCTCTTTATCTTTCAAGCATTTAATTTATTAAATTTTAAATTATATGCACTAATTTATACTATAATGTGCTCTTGTAAATAGGTTAATATACCAATATTAAATTCACTAAGGATCAAGTGAAAGCAAGGCGTGTCGTACACATCTAGGTATGTATTTCTTTCCCTTAACATAGTAATTTCATCCTTATGCATTACTAGATTAAAGGAAGAAATTTAGATACTAAAGTTTGATTATATATAGCATCTTAGTCTTGTACACTTAAAAATACCAAAGGGCTCTACCCTTCAGTTCTAGACCTTACTACTATCGAAAGACTCACATTCACCATCTCACTATGCCTAATTGCTTATCTTAGGGACTGACCATATCATTATGATGACTTAGATCACTTGTGAACTACATAAAAATTAAAATATAATTTATATCATTCATTTTTAGATACAAACCTTCAATAATTTCTACCATGTTAAACACTTGCATTTTTCACAAGGACACTAGCATTGATGCTAGTGTCTAGATTTTTTATCTAATATATGTACCTCAAAATTCATCTAAATTAAAAATATTTAGAAACATATGGGTTGATGTATTTGTTTTATCTAACCCTTATTTTAAATAGGTATGGTATAAATACAAATCAAAGTCAACTCATTATTCATCTATCAAATACTAAGCAAACACTTATTCAAGCTCATTCAATCAATTGCATAGTTGAGTTTTACTACCATATTCTTCCCTATTTATATATGAATCATAGGAGAAGTCATATTATATATCTAAACCATTAAAATAATAATTTTTAACCCTAAAATGTTGATCTAAGATGATATTATCATTAACCTTAGATTTAAATTAAAGGGGTATATTAAAAAAAATGGCATAAGGGTGATAATCAAATATATAGCATGCCAATTATATTCTAAAATTAGTTATAAACATGTACTAAAAAATAAGTGATGTACTTAGCTTGTTTCGATACTAATACAATTTTAGATCTAGAACAAGTAGAAAGTAGGCTAGAAAAATATTCTAGAATAGTCATCAGATTTTAGATCTGACACTTATGATGCTTTGGACACTAATGTTAGCTTGGGATAGTTACATCAACACTACTATTTGGGTTCGATACAAGTTTCCTATATATATAACCTATTGAAATAAGATGTGAGCACCTAGATGCTTCTAGTTTTGAATTCACCTTCACTTTGGTGCATTCAGATATGGGTCATGGATTGTTTCTCCTTGTGAAATGGCAAAACCATAGTTCTCCATCTTTATAATGACCTTAGGAAAAAATGGATTATAGGGCACATAATATTGAGATGACCCCAAAGACCCCACCATTATAGGGTCTTGTCTAAATAACTAATACTCAAGAAGAGGGCCTTGGACTCATGTAGTTCTCCCCTACATCTTTGCTTGTGTGTGAATCATACAATATGTGTAAATCAATTACAATAATAACCTAGATTGTAACTTGATAATTATAGATCTTGGGCTGCTCCTTTAGTACTTTAAATTTGTATATGTGTTATACCTATTACTAATATATAAATAGGGAAGTTTTATTTAATTGTATGTTTGATAGAGATCCTTTGATAAGTTTCCTTGGTCTATTTGGTCTTTTTTATAGGTGAGAAATGAATGAGGGTTGATACTGTATTTATATCAATCTTTTTAGAGTAATAAATCACATTAAATCACTTATGCTTACCATTATAATGCATTTCATGTTTAATTTGGATGCCTTTAGGGCATTAGACACTTGTGTCAGGATAGGACAGTAGTGTTGATGCTATTGTCTATCCTAGATGTTAGTGTCCAAGGATTAAGAAAGTAGTTATAGATTTAGAACTTATAGAGATGGAATATAAATACATTTTAAGTAATATGGTAAAGATAAAAGACCTAGGTCATCAACATAAGACTACTTAGACTAATAGATATAGGCCAAGGGGTACAAACATAGAGTAGATGTAAAACTTGTTAAACTGAGAAAAGGTATAGATCTAAGAGAAACAACCAAAGCTTAAGTTTGTCAAGTGTAAAATATTGAGGTACTATATAAATAATAAACTATCATCTACATTTTCCCCCACCCTTTGATATAGTAATGAAATTACCAGATTAAATTAAATGAATTCATACTTGGGTGTGTATGCACACCTTATATTTGTTTGTGCCCAACATTAGTGCTTTACTGGAGACTGGCCTATAACCAAAATCATGTTACAGTATAAAATTAGTGCATATAATTTGGGATTGAAATGGAAAGAGTAAGGTTTAGGTGTATACTTGTGTGTCAATGTTGTCAGGAGAAGAAACACCTACAACAATCAATATGCTCTGATACTAACTGTTAGGTGACCCCTTATCCAATGGAAGCACAATTGATTACTTTCTTATAAGCAATTAAACACGGAATTATACCAGAATGATAAAGTAACTAGAAACTTGAGACAGCAAAGAATTTGAGAGACAATACACACTCTTTGTATTAAATACTACTAGAAGAAAATACAATAAGGAAGATGCCACTTCTTCCTCCACCTCAAAGGCTTGCCACACCTCAAGACCTTCTTCCCTCTCTCTCTTGCTCAACACAACTCTAAATCCTGAGTTATTATCCCTCCTTGAATGCTTTAGCTAATCTCCTTGACCTTGCTAGCTTCAATGCTTTTACCTACCTTCTTGATCATTACAATACATGCCTTATGGGTCTTTAAATGGGATCCCATGCTTACAAAAATAGAACTCTAGTTACAATAATTAGACATGCAGCTCATGACTATAATTAGTCATTTGACATGCAAACACTCACTTCACTTAACTGACTATTCGTCAACAGCAGTTCTGGAAATACACAGGCGACCGACGCCGGTCCTTGCTTGTCTGGTGCTACCGACGTCGGCCGACTATCTACTGTCGCCGGTCTCCTTCTCCACTACATCTGACTGACATCGGTCATTATGTCGACGCTGGTGCCTCTGGTTCTTTAGCATACTTCCTTGTGTCTGCAAACAGTTGAAGCTTTTAGCTCCACACCTTAACAATCTCCCACTTGGAGATAAATAGCTGTAACTTGTACCTATACCTGTACACCATCTATTTTGTTCCTTAGGCTCTGTATCCCTCTTCAATGTCACTCTTGAAGACTAACCACCACGCAAACCTGTGATGCAATACCTGTATCTTATGCCACAAGAATTTTGCTGCTCCCAAATTCTCCATGACATACTTTTGAACCAACTCTACCCTTAGCTCAAAAAACTCCCTGTATATGAAACCCTGCAACAAGTAACACAATATAATAACAGGATAATGTAGCTAATATTATCTAACCTGGTAAAGATAAAATACAATGGTCAAACCTCCATTGTTCTGCAGCCTACTCAAGACCATATACCATAGCCTTCTGTCTCATGTATCCATCCACTCTCTTCTCTAGAGCAGGAATCCATCCCTCTATCCAGTGCTTCCTTCTAGCTGATAACACTACCAACAAATACCTATTTGGTTCTCCAAGGACTCACACTCCTCATCCATGCCAAGCTCCCACTATTTTTGGATTCTACCTGCATTGCTTCTTCCATCTTCCTAGTTCATGACTATCAGTAAGCAATATAAAGAAGGTGAACAATGAATATGAGGTTCACATACCTTTCCTGACCTCCACATGGGTGTTTGAGACTTATTAATTCACCCAACATTTGTTCCAATGACCGATATCGGCCATCTCCCAGTCTGCTCCCGATCGATGTCAGTTCCCTGCACTGACCCTGACTACCGACGTCATTTCCCTGGCCAACGTTGGCATCCCCCATGCCGATGTCGATCCTTATGACTAACGTCAGACTTCTCCTGCCTAACCTACCGAACCTACTGGTCTGCACATGACTGATGTCGGTATCTGGATGACCGACGTCGGTTCTAGGAGACCGACATCGATGTCTGTGTGTTCCTGTAAGTGATGAAATTTTCATTCGTGAGCTCTTCTTGGATCAAACCTCTATCCATGCTACCCTACTCAGATTTATTCAACCCCTGTGAGTGATCTTTGTCCTTCATCTCCTCCATAAACACCAAGGCTTCTTTGTTCCTATCAAAAGCATCAAATTTTCTCTTTCTGCAATGAACTCTATCTATGCTTTCTGAATTTGAACACATACCTTTTGAATCAAGAACTTCCATTCCCTTCTTATTCATGTGACCAAGCCTATTAGGCCACATCTTTAAATCTACACCAGAAGTAGAATCAGTAATACAAGTAGACAGATAAAGAGTTTCCACTTTCTTACCTCTTGCTAGAACAAATGCTCCCTTGGTAACCTTCCAAGAATCCGCTGTGAGGGTTATTGTGCATCCCTCATCTCCCAATCTTCCTACAGAAATCAGACTCTGCTTCAAAATTGGAACATGCATGACCTCTTTCAACACCCATGTGTTGTCAATATACAATCTTAGCTGCACTTTCCCTTTGCCAACTATCTAACAAGGTGTACCATCCCCTAAATAGAGCACTCCAAAGTCTCCCTGTTCATACTCATAAAACAAATCTCTGTTTGGGGATGCATGAAAAGATGAACCAGAATCTAAAATCCATGATCCTACCTGACTATCTGAAGAAAGTATGAGAGTGTCCTGCATCACAATATTTGCATCCTTTGCTTCTTCCATACCTACATGTTGGTTCTCTTTATCTCTCAACCAACACTCCTTCTTCATATGTCCTTTCTTTCCACAAAACCAGTAGGTAATACCTTTGGACTTGGATCTCCTTCCCGACTTTGATTTCCCTTGCTCAACCTTCTCCCTTTGCCTTCCCCTACTTTCTGCACTCAAAGCATTCCCTGATGATTCACCTATGCTTCTCCTGTGTATTTCCTCATTCAAGATCACACTCACAACATCATCAACTTTTAAGATTTTAGAAGCAGATGCAGAATTACTTACTGCCATAACCAAACCATCCCAACTTTCAGGCAAAGAACATAAAATCAAGAGAGCCTTTACCTCATCATCAAAAATAATATTGACTGAAGCTAGTTGGTTTACCAAACCATGGAAATCACTGAGATGAGTATGTACCGATCCACCTTCCTGCATTTGCAAAGTAAATATCTGCTTCATAAGATATACCTTATTAGAAGCCGAGGGCTTTTCATATAAATTTGCCAAGGACTTTATCAACTCTTCCATTGTCTTGCACTGTGATAAGCTAGAAATCACAGATGATGCAAGGCTCAACCTTATGGAACCAAGAGCCTTCTGATCAAGAACGTTCCATTCTTCATCCTTCATATCTGTGGGCTTGCATGCAACCCCACCCAATGGTAAGTACAAATCCTTCTGATACAGATAGTCCTCAATCTGCATCCTCTAATGTTGATAATTCTTGCCGTTAAACTTCTCCATTCGTAGCCTACTTTCTTCTGCCATTGCTGAACTCCCACTCAATCAAAAAACCCTGTGAATGACCTGTAATCAAAAAAAAATACCCTGCTTCCTGCAAACTGTAGCTCTGATACCACTTGTTAGGAGAAGAAACACCTACAATAATCAATATGCTCTGATACTAACTGTTAGATGACCCCTTATCCAATGGAAGCATAATTGATTACTTTCTTATAAGCAATTAAACATAGAATTATACTAGAATGATAAAGTAACTAGAAACTTGAGACAGCAAAGAATTTGAGAGACAATACACACTCTTTGTATTAAATACTACTAGAAGAAAATACAATAAGGAAGATGCCACTTCTTCCTCCACCTCAAAGGCTTGCCACACCTCAAGACCTTCTTCCCTCTCTCTCTTGCTCAACACAACTCTAAAGCCTGAGTTATTATCCCTCCTTGAATGCTTCAGCTGATCTCCTTGACCTTGCTAGCTTCAATGCTTTTACCTGCCTTCTTGATCATTACAATACATGCCTTATGGGTCTTTAAATAGGATCCCATGCTTACAAAAATAGAGCTCTAGTTATAATAATTAGACACGCAGCTCGTGACTATAATTATTCATTTGACATGCAAACACTCGCTTCACTTAACTGACTGTTCGTCAACAGCAGTTCTGGAAATACACAGGTGACCGACGCCGATCCCTGCTTGTCTGGTGCTGCCGACTATCTGCCATCACCGGTCTCCTTCTCCACTGCATCTGACTGACATCGGTCATTCTGCCGATGCTGGTGCCTCTGGTTCTTCAGCATCCTTCCTTGTGTCTATAAACAGTTGAAGCTTTTAGCTCCACACCTTAACAAATGTAACCACCTTACCTATTGTCAAGCTAATTTGAAAAATATGTTTCATTATAAAGCTCTATAACTGAGATTAGGAAAAATATAGATAAATCTTTAAAGTGCATATATCTAATGAGATAGAAGGAGGGAGGGAGGGATATTGAAAGGAACATGCCCCTAACTTTGAAGCAAAAGTAAGTTATCACCTGGCAGTTGGGATTAGCTCGACCATGTAACCTAATGATACTTATAACCTAGTGAGGCTAGATGATCAAGTTCAACCTAAAAACTTGGCAAGATTGAGTGATTTGATCACCTCAACCATAACAAAAATTGAACCAATGAATTTAATATATTAGCTCAATAAACTTCATAAAATCCCATGAGGTATCAGTATGAAAAAGTCTGTGATATAATAACAGTTCATAAAAGAGTTTTGGAATCTAAAATTGATTTAGATTTTTCAATATTAGGCATATATTTCATATTATATGCATCGTAGACATGTCTCATAATAAAACTATGTATCAAAATAGTACCAACATATAAAATTATACCACAACTATGAATCTAAATCATATAACTATGTGTTTTGGCTAATTTAGATAACTATGTAAGTATGGAGAACATGCTTCCAAAACATTCCCCCATTATATATGGATAAATTTAAAAAATTATATAAGTACCAATGTGGAGGACATGTTTCCAAAACATGCCCCCAGTATAAATTAGGAATGTTGAATATTGAATAGGTGTGGATAACATGCATCCAAAGCATGTTCCCACTAAATCTGAGAACTATAAGTGTGTGGAATGTATCCACATATGATATACCCATACTGAATCTAGAAATTGATATAAGTACCACATATTGAAAGAGTGTGAAGAACATGTTTCCAAACAATTCCCCCACTAAATTTGAAAACTTTAAATGTGTGGAAGCCATGCCCATATGATATGCACCCATTAAATCTAGAAACTAATATAAGTAGGGCATACTGAATGAGTTTGGAGAACATGCTTCCAAATCATTCCCCCACTGATATTCCCCTTGAGGTGAGGGAAAGATAAGAAGTGGTAATTACCTCACCTCAAAAGGATAATACAACTATATAATCTATGAATGTAACCATGTATTATATATAAGGGAACATGTCTAGGTAAATGTATTATTAAAATACATATAACTAATCTGATTACATGTAGACCTAAGATGATGATAAATATCATGGTAACATATAAATAGTAATATTATAATCCCAACAAGAAAAAAAGCACACACATAAGAGTACTCACAATCAAGTCAAAAGATAATGGTCTAAGGAGACTACAAACAAGGGGCATGTTCAAATGTGGCACAATCAAAAGGACATGACTTAGTCAAATTTCCATAAAAGCAAGAATGACATATTCAAATGTCCACACAATAAATAATGACATGTTCAAATGTCAATGAAATCATACATAGGCATAGAGGCTATAATAAAATTAGTATATTAAAATGCTCGAACAAATAATACAATAATAATGCAAGGCACTCAAATAAGTGTATAAAGTAAAGCATATGCAACCAGCATAAACATTTCATAGTAGCCCATGTATCAAATGTGTTAGGAAAAAATGTCAAGTGTATAACATATCAAGTACCCTTTATAAGATATAATCATGGATAAAGGAATGTGTAAGTACATATGTGAGCTCAAACATGATAATTTAGAGAGATCATCGAATCATATAACTTGTGTGTATTAAGATTAAAGAAGTGGATGCCCCTAATGTCTATATGACATGAGTAGAGGGAAAGCCCAACATCTAAAATAAGAATGTATCATGTATCTATGTATGATTGTATCACACTCAAATATAAGTGTGACACACATGTGTATGTAGGAGTGACTGAGTATGCCATCCATCAAGATATAATTAACACAGACATGTGAAGGAGCCAATAGAATATCTATGTGTTGAAAAAAAATTGGGTTTTTTTGAATGTTTTTTATTTGTTTTGGTATTTTTGGTATAATTGCTCATGTAATATATTTATGTAAGTGCATAATGTTCATCAAAAAATTTAAAGGCTTTCCTTCAAGTCTAAAAAAGTGGTATACACCTTTTCTTAGCTTTTCTATAATTGTAAATACTCACAACCAATTTGGTTCAAACTTTTCCTTTCTGTCTTTTTTGCATTGGTATTCTTTTGATTTTATTTTAGTACCAAGCACCCACATCAAATTCATGTGGTTTAATATTTTTGTTATATGTTTATTTTATGCAATCTTGATAAATACGTAAGTTTTTTTGGCACTCAAATGCTCTAACTGATGCAATATCTTTTCACAATAATCATTATCTTTGATGATGTCTTTTAGAGAAATAAATAAATAAGGTATCTCAAGTTTACTTGATAAGACTACCTCTATACCATAGACCAAAGAGTAAGGTGTGGCTTGAGTAGGTGTGTTAAGTATGAAGTCATTATTCATAAACATCATTCATTATCACTATTCACACATTACTATTCATAGTCACTATTCATGTGATGTGGTGGTAGTGGTAAGTTGGCAATGACTATGAGGTGGTATTTAGGTGATGTGGCATGGCTCATGAATGAATTTACAAGAGGTAAAGATGATGAGAGAGAAGGTGGTATAAATTTATTAGGTGACCTCATGATTTTGTATGTAGAAGAAGTTAAAAAGGTATTGTGGAACCTTTTGGACTCTTATGTGTGCACATGGGATAGTGGGGCATTGTTACTATTCCTGATTGAAGTGGGAGACAAGAAAAAAGAAGATTCCCACTCATTTTAGCCTCATGTGAAGTGGGTCATAGCATTTTAGATGCACATGGAGGAAGTAAAGGGGCATTATGAAGATGTCATCCACTTATAACCTTTGCACATGGGGTCAAACATGATAAATAGTGATCATTTTGGCCCACATGGATATGGGGTGAAATTTATTCTCTCTCCTTATTTTCTCTATTTTATTTATCATTATTATTTTTATTTTATAAGGATGTCATTCCTTTATATTTTGAAGAAGAGAGAGTGTGAGAAGACTTATGTGTCTTTGTTGAAGCTTGTAAGCTTTGTGTGAAGCTAGGAGTTAGCTTATTGTAAACTTGGTGAAATTTTATGTGCATTGAATATAAGAGATTGTGATAGATAGGAGAGGAGTGAGTGGTAGGTTGTTATCATGGGTGTATTCTCTAAGTGTTGCTAAAAATTTATTATCAAAACATTTCTTCATGAACATAGCTAAATTGGTGAACCACGTAAATCTTTGTCTTATGATTTGCATTTTTTTTTAGTCTGTACAAGTTTAATTTATGTTTTACATAGATTTTATTTTTACAACTTTGAGGATAATTTCTACATGCATTTATCCTAACAAGTGGTATCAAAGTAAAGGTTGTTTGTTACTAAGGATTAAGTTTCAGGAAGCAAAGGATTTTATCTTAAATGGGAGGTATAGCAGATGCTAACAAATCAATGGTAGAGAAGTTCAATGGATAGAACTTTAGCTTATGGAAGATGTAGATGGAGGGTTACCTCCTTCAAAAGAACCTCTAATTGTCTCTGAGAGGTAAATCCAAGAAGCTAATGATAAGAACCATCTAGTTATATCTAGCATCTATAGTTGCATTTAACATATCCAAAGAAAAGACTATAGAAAGTCTTATGAGCACACTAGGGAAGTTGTATGAAAAACCCTCTACCTCTAATAATTTTTTCTTGATGAAGAAATTATTTAATATGAAAATGGTTTAATGGAAAATCATTTAAATGATTTTAACATGGTTATAGGATAGTTGAATTATGCTAATATTAACTTTCATGATGAAGTCAAGGATCTTCTTATTTTGTGCTCCTTACCTGAGAGTTGGAATAGCTTGGTCATGGAGGTAAGTAACTCCATATCCAACAATTCCAAATTGAAGTTCAAGATGTGGTTGGCGTGATCCTAAACAAGGAAATGTGGAGAAGAAGCATTGGTGAAACATCCACATCAAGAATTGCATTGTCTATGGAGACTAAAGGAAGACAAAATAATAGATGAAGAGGAAACCATGGAAAATCAAAGAGGAGGTCAAAATCAAAAAGCAAGATGGAATGTTGGCATTGTGGGAAGATAGGATATGCAAAGAAATATTGTTGTGTTCTTCATGGAAAATTAGCTAAGGACCAATAAGAATGTAACAAAGAGGCAAATGTAATAGGTGATGTGTTACAAGATGCTCTCATACTTTTTTTGGACAATATTAATGGATCTTGGATTTTAGATTTAGGAGATTATTTTCATTCCATTCCTAATAAACATTATTTTAATGATTATATTTAAGGAAATTTTGGACATGTTCATCTTCATGATGATGAACCTTGTATCATTATTATAAAAGGTGGTGCTAACATGAAATTTTAGAATGAAAACACTTCAGTTCTTAAAGATGTTATAAATGTTCCAATATTGAAGAGAAATCATATTTTTGTAGGACAATTGGGTAGTGATGGTTGTGTGGTCACTTTTACTAGTGACTCATGGAAGGTTACCAAGGGTGCTCTAGTTTTTGTAAAAGGTAAGGTGGATACTATATATTTATCCACTATTATCACTAATACATCTTGTGATATAGTTAGTTTAGGTATAGATGCAACTTTGTTTCATTATAGACTTGGCCACATGAGTGAAAAGGGAATGAAGATTCTTCACTCAAAGGTAAAATTTCTAGGTCTAAAAGAAATTGAATTGAAATTTTTTGATCATTGTGTGTATGGGAAACATAAAATTGTATTTTATCATAGTTGGACCAGCCAAGAAAGAGAGGAAGTTAGAGCTTGTGTATATGGATGTATGGGGACCATTTTAGGTATCTTCACTTGGTGGTTCATTATATTATGTCACATTTATTGATGATGTAACTACAAAGGTTTGGGTTTATTTTATAAAACAAAAATCTAATATGTTTGATATATTTAAGAGATTGATAGATTTAGTTGATAATGAAATAATTTTAAATCTCAAGTGCCTTAGGTTAAATAATGGTGGAGAATATTGTAGTAAATATTTTGATAACACTAATGTTCACTAAATAGAATTCATAAGAAAAAGACAGTTCTAAAAATACCACAGTAGAATGGTGTGTCAAAGAGGATGAATAGAACCATCATGGAACATGTTAAAAGCATGAGATTGTATGGAGGGTTTCCATTATAATTATGGGTAGATGTAGATATAATAGTGTACCTAATAAATAGAGGACCTTCAAGTGTCTCAGATGGTCTCATACTAGAGGAGGCATGGAGTGGTAAAAAGGTAGGCTATTCTTTTCTAAAAGTTTTTGGTTGTGAAGATTTTGCTCATATTGCAAAAAGAATAGGTCTAAATTAGAGGCTAAATCTCAAAAATGCACTTTCACGATTATGGTACTAATGAATTTGGATTTTGGTTATGGGATTTGGAAAATAAGAAAATGATCAAGAGTAGAGATATTATCTTCAATGAAAAAGTCATGTATATGGATCAATTGCAGGAAAGTAAGCAAGAAAAAGCCAAGAAAGAATAAATTGTATTGGAGGACATCATAAATAAACATGTCCCAAATATACTAGTTAGAAATATGGAACCTCAAGATCCTATTGTGAGAAGATCTACTAGAGTAAGTAGACCACCTAAAAGGTTTTCTCATATTAATTATTTGTTACTTACTAATGGTGGTGAGCTAGAGAGCTTTGAAGAAGTAGTGTAGGTTGATGCCAAGAAGAATTAAAAATAAGCTACGGATGAGGAATATGACTCTTATGACAAACCAAACATGGGATTTGGTGGAGCTTCCAAAGGGCAAGAAGGCATTGTAGAACAAATGGGTATACAAGATAGAGGAAGAAGATGGAGGTAAAAATAAATATAAGTCTAGATTGATGGTGAAAGGATTTACATAAAATAAAGGTATATATTTTGATGGAATATTTGCTCATGTTGTTAAGATGACTTCTATTAGAACTATTCTAAGTATAGTTGTAGTTGAATACTTGCATTTAGAACAATTGGATGTGAAGACTACTTTATTTCATGGGGATTTGGAGGAAGAGATATACATGGAGTAGCTACAAGGTTTTGAAGTTAGTGGTAAGGAGAATTTTGTGTGTAAATTGATAAAGATATTGTATGGTCTTAAGCAAGCTCCAAGGCAATGGTATATTAAGTTTGACATTTTTATGTTGAAAAAATGCTATTTTAGATGTCATTTTGACCATTGTGTGTATTTTAAGAAATTTGAAAATGAAAACTTTATTATTATAATTTTGTATTTGGATGACATATTGGTGGTAGGTTTCAACATGCAGAATATTAATGTACTCAAGAGTCAGTTGGGAGATCTTTTTACTATGAAGGATCTAGGTGTTGCCAAATACATCCTTGGGATGAGAATAGTTAGAGCTATAAAGAATTAGTGGTTGATTTTGTCATAGGGAAAGTATATCAAAAAAGTGTTGGAGAGGTTTAGCATGTAGAATGTGAAATTAATTGGTACACCTTTTGAAATCCACTGCAAATTATGAAAGGAGCAATGTCCCAAGACACAAGAAGATAAAAATCACATGTCTAACGCACCTTACTCATCAACAGTTGGTATTTTGATGTATGCAATGGTGTGTATGAGGCCAAACATTGCACATGTAGTGGGAGTGATGAATACATTCATGAGTAATCCATGAAAAAAACACTCACAAGCAGTAAAGTGGATTTTTCATTACCTAAGAGGGACCATAAATGTAGTTTTGTGCTATGGTGGATCAGATGTGACATTACGAGGATATGTTGATTCTAGCATGATAAGTGATTTGGATGGTAGGAGAAGCACTACCAAGTATGTGTTCATTGTAGGTCATACAGTGGTGAGTTGGATATCATGTCTACAAAAATTTGTTGCACTTTATACCATATAGGTTGAGTATATTGTTGTTATAAAAGAAAAAAAGGAGATGATATGGCTATAGAGTTTGATGGAAGAGTTGGGACACCAACAAGGAAAAGGTATACATTTTATTGATAGTTAGAGTGTCATCCATCTAGCAAAAAACTAATCATTTCACTCTAGGACAAAACACATTAAATTGAGGTATCACTTCATTTATATAGTATTGAAGGAGGAGCAATTGAAGCTATAAAAAATACATACAAGTGAGAATCTTGTAGATATGATGACCAAGGTAGTTACAAAGTGAAGTTGAAATTTTGTTCAACTTCAGTTGGTCTTCATGGATGAACAAGATTGGAGTGAGAAAATTGTTCAATAGATGTAACAGGAAGTTGTGTATATTGAATTCAAGTGGAATAATTGTTAAGTTTGAAGTCACTATTCACAAACATTATTCATTATCACTATTCATGAGTTACTATTCATGATCACTATTTATGTGATGTGGTGGTAATGAAGAGTTGGTAATGACTATGAGGTGGCATATAGGTGATGTGGAATGGCCCACAAATTACTTTTCAAGTGGTAAATATGATGAGAGAGAATATGGGATGAATTTCATAGGTGGTTTCATGATTTTGTATGTAAGACAAGTCAAAAAGGTGTTGTGGAACCTTTTAGACTCTTATGTGTGCACATGGGATAGTGGGGACATTATTATTATTCTTGATTAAAGTGGGGGACAAGGAAAAAGAATGTTCCCACTTATTTTATCCTCATGTGAAGTGGGGCATATCATTTTTAAAGCACATGGAGGAATTCAAGGGGCATCATTAATATTACATTCATTTTTATTCCTTGCACATGGAATCAAGCATGTTAAATAGTGATCATTTTGGTGCACATGGATATGGGGAAAAATTTCTTATCTCTCCTTATTTTCTCTATTTTATTTCTCATTTTTATTTGTAATTTTATAACTAGGAATTCCATTCATTTACATTATGAATAAGAGAGAGTATGAAAAGACTTGTGTGTCTTTGTTGAAACTTGTACTATGTGTGAAGCTAGGAGTTAGCTTATTGTAAACTTTGTGAAATCGTGTATACATTGAAGACAAGAGATTGTGAGAGATAGGAGATGAGTGAGTGATAGGTTGTTGTCATGGGTGTATTCTCTAATTAATACTACAAATTTAATAGCTGAACAATTTCTCTATGGACGTAGATAAATTAGTGAATCGTGTAAATATTTGTCTTATGGTTTGCATGTTTTGTTTTGATTTGTATAAGTTTAATTCATGTTTTACATAGATTATATCTTTATAAAATTGAGAATAATTTGTTCATGCATTTGTCCTAACAAGGTGTGCATACACTAGTTCGATATGTGCATAGAGCATATACCATCTATTAGTGCCAATCAGTGTTATATCATTCAACTATTTTACCAAGTATTTTAACAATTATTTTATTTGTTACCTTTGCCTAGCCATTACCCTATGGGTAATAAAGTTTATAAAAGGTATGCTTAATCTTTTATTTATTGTAAAATCATTTAACCATCTTATTTTTCAATGATGTTCCATTATCATAAATAATATATAAAGGAATGCTATAATGAGAAATAATATTTGTCATTAGAAACCTGTATATGTCATCCCCTTTTTTAGACTCAAGTGGAATTGCTTTCATCCATTTTTTTAAATATTTTGTAGATATAATGATAAATTTGTGTCTACTAGGAAATACAAGATTTACCTTTCCTATTAATCCAAAGCCCCATAAAAAAAGGCCATGGTGAAATGATTGTTTGTAACTCATGTGAAGGCGCATGACTCAAATTATTATATTTTTGGAATTGTAAACAAAGTTATGCATGTTTTATATATTATTTTTCCATTTTAGGCTAGTAACAACCTTGATGTTATAGTTTTTGAGACATGACATGTCTGCTAAAATGCCCACCACACTCGTTGTCATGTATTTCCAAGAGTGCAATGTGAGCTTCATCTTTGCTTAAGCATCAAAACAATTATCCATAAAAACCTCATTTAAACAAATCATTTTCAATAATAACATAACAAAATATGTCACATTATAATTTATGTTTATCATTTCATGAAAAATGGTCTGGTATATAGGCTTGATAAATAAAATTATAAATATCAGTGTACCATTATATATTTATAGTACTATGATTAATAGTAAGAATGGTCCAGGCATGTATTTGATCAGAATAAATGGAAGGATTTTGTAGCTATTATATTATAAAGTCTGTGTGATCATCACCAAAAGTCATCAAGGATGTTGATCTTGTCATAGCATCTACATGACAGTTATCTTTACATGGAATACTATCGATAGAAAATGTGTCAAATTTCCACGTGAGTTTATCTACCATTTCTTTATATGGTAGAATATGTTCTTCTTTAGTTTGGTAATGACTAGTAATTTGATTAACAACCAATTAGGAATCACCAAAAACTTGGATATCTCTTATATCAATCTTATGTGTTATGGATAATCTGATGATCAAGGTCTCATATTCAGCTATATTATTGGTGTAATAAAAAAGGTAATTTGTAAAAGAAAGGCATGTATTCACTTTTGGGGGTATAAAATACAATGCTAAAACCCAATCTTGTTTGACATTTTGATCCATCAAAGAACATTTTCCATGGAGTGAAAGATATATTATATGCCTTGAACTCATCCCATAAATCCTCGGTAAGTGGAAAAGAATCTAGTAAAGGAGCCCCAACCAATTGGTCAACTATAACTTGACATTTTATTTACTTTGCGGCTATAAATTTTAGATCAAAATTTGTAAATTGCATTACCCATTTTGCTATGCATCCAGTTAGGTGTGTTTTTTCATGAAGAACCTTAATGGATCTTATTTAATTATAACATGAACTTCATTATTGAGCAAATAATGTCATAATTTATGGGTAGAGAAAACCAAAGCTAAACATAGTTTTTCCATTACTATATATTTACACTCATAATTGACTAGCTAGCAAATGATATAATATATTGCCCGCTCTTTGTGATTATCATCAAATTGTGCTAGTAAGGCCCCTAGGGCCTCATGGGTGGTCGATATGTGAAAAATTAATGGTCTATATAAAAAAGGAGGCATAAGTATTGGTGGGTTTGATAAATAGATTTTTATTTAATCAAAGATTTGTTGACATACCTCATCTCATATGAATTATCTTATTTAGTAAATGTGAGAAAGGGATTGTTTTATCATCTAATCAGGTTATGAAACACCGAATGGCTTGAATTGGGCCCTGTAAACATCATAATTATTTTTAGATTGGTTGGTGGTGGAATTTATATGATAGATTTTACCATTTTGGATCAACCTCAATGCCTTGCTAAGAAATAATGTATCTTATGAGTTTTCCCAAAAATACCCCAAAAACACATTTTTTTGGATTTAACCAAATATTAAATTTGCACATGCACTTGAATATTTTTCATAAATCAATAGCATGGTCTTAATGGTATTTTTATTTTATAAGTAAATCATCAACATAATCCTCAATAGTTTTGTGTATGAAATCATGAAATATATGAGTCATTGTGCTTTGATATGTGCCTCCTATGTTTTTTAATCTAAAAGTCATGATTTTGTAACAAAATATCTCCTAAGGAGTGGTAAATATAGTCTTTTCTTGATATACAAGATTAATTTTGATTTGGTTATATCCTACAAAACCATCCATAAATTAAAATGTCTCATATCCAACTATGGAATCCAAAATCATGTCAATATTAGGTAAATAGAAGTCATCTTTAGGGAAAGCCCTATTTGAATTGTGATAATCAGTGCAACATTGAATGTCACCATTTAGTTTTTTAATAGGGATAATGTTAGACACCTAGTCAGAATGTGCAATGGCTCTTATAAAGTTAGCATCTAAAAGTTTTTGAATTTCATATAATACCAATAATGCCACTTTAGGATGCATTTTTTTTCCCAATTTTACATCTAGGTATAATAATATATTATGTGTTTCCACTAATAGATCAATCCCAGGAATATTTGAATAAGCCTAAGCAAAGAGTTCACAAATATCACGAAAAACCTACAGTAAGTAAAACTGGTCTAGGGCCTTATCCCTTCCAAATTTATATTTTATTGTTCATTTTGTTAGGAACCCCTTATCCAACAGAAGCACAATTGATTACTTTCTTATAAGTAATTAAACATGGAATTATACTAGAATGATTAAGTAACTAGAAACTTGAGACAGCAAAGAATTTGAGAGACAATACACACTCTTGTATTAAATATTACTAGAAGAAAATACAATAAGTAAGATGCCACTTCTTCCTCCACCTCAAAGGTTTGCCACACCTCAAGACCTTCTTCCCTCTCTCTCTTTCTCAACACAACCAGCTCAACAACCTGAGTTGTTATCCCCTCCTTGAATACTTCAGCTGATCTCCTTGACCTTACACCTGTAGATCTCCTTGACCTTGCTTCAATACTTCAATGCTTTACTTGCTTGCTTGATTTTCAATACATGCCTCATGGGTCTTTAAATAGAATCCCATGGTTACAAAAATAGAACTCTAACTACAATAATTAGACACGTAGCTCATGACTATAATTAGTCATTTAACATGCAAACACTCGCTTCACTTAACTGACTATTCATCAACAGCAGTTTTGGAATGCACAGGTGACCGACGTCAGTCCCTGCTTGCCTAGTGCTGTCGACGTCGGCCGACTAGCTGCCGACGCCGGTTGCCTTCTGCACTGGTAATGACCGACGTCAGTCATGCTGCCGATGCCGGTACTTCTAGATCTTTAACAACCTCCTATTTCTTCATGTCTGCAACATTTTGAAGCTTTTAGCTCCACACCCTAACAATCACCCACTTGGAGATAAATAGCTGCAACTATACCTATACCTATACACCATCTACTTTGTTCCCTTGGCTCTGTATCCCTCTTCAACGTCACTCTTGAAGACCAACCACCACAAAACCTGTGATGTTATACCTGTCACTTATGCCAAAAGAATTTTGCTGCTCCCAAATTCTTCATGACATACTTCTGAACCAACTCTACCCTTAGCTTAGAAAACTCCCTGTATATGAAACCCTACAACAAGAAAAATAATATAGTAACAGGATAATGTAGCTAATATTATCCAACCTGGTAAAGATAAATACAATGGTCAAACCTCCATTGTCCTGCAGCCTAATCAAGACCATATACCATAGCCTTCTGTCTCATGTGTCCATCCACTCTCTTCTCTAACATGGGAATCCATCCCTCATCCAGTCCTTCCTTCCAGCTGACAACTCCACCAACAAATACCTATTTGGTTCTTCTCCAAGGACTCACACTCCTCATCCATGCCAAGCTCCCACTAATTCTGGATTCTACCTGCATTGCTTCTTCCATCTTCCTAGTTCTTGACCATCAGTAAGTAATATAAAGAAGGTAAACAATGAATATGAGGTTTACTTACCCTTTCTGACCTCCATATAGGTGTTTGAGACTCCTTGATAGCTTGCTATCCACCCAACATCCATTCCAGTGACCGATCTCAGCCATCTCCCAGTCTACTCCTGACTGATGTCAGTTCCCTACACTGACCCTGACTGTCGACATCATTTCCCTAGCTGATGCCAGTGTCTCCCCTACCGACATCAATCACTGCCTGACTGACGTCAAACTTCTCTACCTGACTCTACCGTCCCTGCTAGTCTGCACATGACCGATGTCGATATCTACATGACCAACGTTGGTCCCAAGTGACCGACATCGGTGTCTGTGTGTTCTTGTAAGTGATGAAATTTCATCTACGAGCTCATCTTGGATCAAACCTTTGTCCATACTACCCTGCTCAAAATTATTCAACCCCTGTGACTGATCTTTATCCTTCATCTCCTCCATAAACACCAAGGCTTCTTTGTTCTTATCAAAATCATCAAATTTCCTTTTCCTGCAATGAGCTCTATCTATGCTTTCTGAATCTGAACACATACCTTTTGAATCAAGAACGTCCATTCCCTTCTTATTCATGTGACCAAGCCTATTAAGCCACATCTTCAAATCTACAACTGAAGTAGATAAAACAGAAGTAGAATCAATAATACAAGTAGATAGATAAAGAGTACCTACTTTCTTACCTCTAGCTAAAACAAGTGCTCCCTTGGTAACCTTCCAAGAATCCGTTGTGAGGGTTATTGTCCATCCCTCATCACCCAACCTTCCTACAGAAACCAAACTCTACTTCAAAACTGGGACATGCATGACCTCCTTCAACACCCATGTGTTGTCCATCTACAATCTCAGTTGCACTTTCCCTTTGCCAACTATTTGACAAGGCGTACCATCCCCTAAATAAAGCACTCCAAAGTCTCCCTATTCATACTCATGGAAAAAATCTCTGTTTGGGGATGCATGAAAAGAAGAACCAAAATCTAAAATCCAAGATCCTACCTGACTATCCAAAGAAAGTATGAGAGCATCTTGTACCATAATATTTGCATCCTTTGCTTCTTCATTACCTTCATGTTGATTCTCTTTATCCCTCAACCAACACTCCTTTGTGTGTCCTCTCTTTCCACAAAACTAGCAGGTGACACCTCTGGATTCGGATCTCCCTCCCACCTTCGACCTTGATTTCCCTTGCTCTACCTTCTCTCTTTGCCTTCCCCTGCTTTCTGCACTTACAGCATTCCCTAATGATTCACCTGTGCTTCTCATGTGTATTTCTTCATTCAAGACCACACTCACAATATCATCAACTTTTAAGATTTTAGAAGTAGATGCAGAATTACTTATTGCCATAACCAAACTATCCCAACTTTTAGGTAAGGAGCATAAAATTAAAAGAGCCTTTACTTCATCATCAAAAACAATATTGACTGAAGCTAACTAGTTTACCAAACCATGGAAATCACTAAGATGAGTATGTACCGATCTGCCTTCATGCATTTGCAAAGTAAATAACTGCTTCATAAGAAATACCTTATTAGAAGTCGAGGGCTTTTCATATAAATTTGCCAAGGATTTTATCAAATCTTTCATTGTCTTTCATTGTGATAAGTTGGAAATCACAGACAATGCAAGGCTCAACCTTATGGAACCGAGAGCCTTTCGATCAAGAGCACTCCATTCTTCATCCTTCATATTTGTGGGCTTGCATGCAACCCCACCCAACAGTAAGTACATATCCTTCTGATATAGATAATCCTCTATCTGCATCCTCCAATGTTGATAATTCTTGCTATTAAACTTCTCCATTCGTAGCTTACTTTCTTCTACCATTGCTGAACTCCCACTCAATCAGAAACCCTGTGAATGACCTGTAATCAACAAACAATAACTTGCTTCCTGCAAACCGTAGCTCTGATACCAACTGTTAGGAACCCCTTATCCAATGGAAGCACAATTGATTACTTTCTTATAATCAATTAAACATGGAATTATACCAAAATGATTAAGTAACTAGAAACTTGAGACAGCAAAGAATTTGAGAGACAATACATACTCTTGTATTAAATACTACTAGAAGAAAATACAATAAGGAAGATGCTACTTCTTCCTCCAGCTCAAAGGTTTGCCAACCTCAAGACCTTCTTCCCTCTCTCTCTTGCTCAACACAACCAACTCAACAACCTGAGTTGTTATCCCCTCCTTAAATTCTTCAGCTGATCTCCTTGACCTTACACCTATAGATCTCCTTGACCTTGCTTCAATACTTCAATGCTTTACTTGCTTGCTTGATTTTCAATACATGCCTCATGGGTCTTTAAATAGAATCCCATGGTTACAAAAATAGAACTCTAACTACAATAATTAGACACGCAGCTCGTGACTATAATTAGTCATCTAACATGCAAACACTCACTTCACTTAATTGACTGTTCATCAATAGCAGTTCTAAAATGCACAGGTGACCGACATCGGTCCCTAATTGCCTGGTGCTACTGACGTCGGCTGACTAGCTGTCGACGTCGGTCATGCTGCCGACGTTGGTACTTCTGGATCTTTAGCAACCTCCTATTTCTTCGTGTCTACAATAGTTTAAAGATTTTAGCTCCACACCCTAACACATTTGTTTAACAAATTACATTTATATATAATAAATGGTGTGGTAGGATAGCATTTGATGCATCATGTTTGATATTTAGATTATCATTCACACCAAATTAGGCATGAATAGAAGTAGCATGAGGAAACTAGTTCTTATGATAGAAGGAAGGGAGATCCTCATATTCCCCCAAGTACTCTAGTGATGATTTGTCATTGGAAAACTTATCCATTGTTATAATTTTTGGGCAAGAAACATCATTGATTAAATGATGGTTGACCACTTGGAGCTCAGTTGTGGAGATATTCATACATTCTGTTTTGGCCTTTTGGAAACAAATTATACTTCAAGGGATATGTTTATGTTTAGTATTTTTTTTGAAAAACCTAACCCTTTTTGGTTTGTATTATTTATAGGATAAATGGGTTGTGTTATTCCTTGCTCATTTTTACCTAACCCTCATCCCTTGTACCCATATTTGAGTAAATATTGAGAACCATAATTAGGTTTATAGGATTAAGGTGCAATATGAATGGGTGGTTAGACCATTGTATAGTTTTTGAAGGAATTATTATCCATTGGGCATGTGTAAATTAATCTTTGATAACTAAATTTTAATCATCATGCAACTTGGAAATAACCACATATATCTCATGTATCCAAGGTCATCCCAAAAGAATGTCATAGTTCAAATCATTTGGCATAACTTGGCAAAAAGTGGGTAATGTACATGGACCTACTATAATATTCAATGTTATCTAAATACTTTCCATGAAATATTATCAAATCCCTTGATACTCATATTAGATGGTCCCAAATTTGATGGTCCAATGCCCATTATAGATAAAAATGATATGTTGCAAATGTTGAGTCTTGAACCATTATCCATAAGAACTCATTTTACCATTTTGTTGCAAACACATACCTAGATATAAAGTGGAAAATAACTATTTATAAGGTGTTAAGGTGGAAAATCCTCCTTTTCAAAGGATAAATAATGCTCAGTCCATTTTATAGAATTTAAGATAGAGGCCACATATGGTGGTTCAAGATTACAAGGGAGTAGGGTCATACGTAATGCATCTAAAAGAACATCCTTATAATGTGATGAATTGTGTAACAAGTATAGTAGTGAGGTTTTGGAATTAGTGGGATTTGATTGGGAAATAACATGCCTTTGGGAGGATGATTGGTTCATGAACTCCCTTTGGCACTTTGTAGTGATAGGTAAAATCTCATTGTAAACATTAGAACGAGTATGTAGCAAAATGGGCGTTGAATCACTTATAGATCAAAATGATTCAATCAAGATGAGATATAAAAATTAATAACCACTACAATTTATTGGACCATGAAATAATTTACATAAATATCCATGACAAAGATGATTGTAAATTTATAACAATTGAGTAGCAATAGAGAAATCAAAAAACCCTAATTGACCTAGCGTCTAATATTCAAATATTGGGTTCACCAAATATTTTACCTTAAAATGTTTATTTAAAGTGATCTTATCATAACTTTATATTTTAATTAAATAGGTATATAAAATTAAATGGCACAAGGGTGATAATTAGATCTATAACATGTCAATTAGATGCAAGACTCAGATATAAGCATACATTGAATTTATTATGTTGATGTAGTTTAAGTATGAAAAGTACAATTATGATAAATATATAAATGACAAATAAGTGATGTAGTTAGCTTGGTTTTATGTTAATATAATTTTGGATTTAGAATATATAGAAATAAGGCTAGAAGGAGATTTTAAAACAGTCTTTAGATTCTATATCTGATACTTCTGACACTCTAGACACTAATGTTAGCCTAAAATGGTTATGTCGATGTTACTATTTGGGTTTGATGTAAGTGTCATATATGTAATACCTATTGAAATAGGATATAACCACCTAGATTCTTCTAGGTTTGACTTTACCTTCACTTTGGTGCATTTAGATTTGGGTCATGGACTATTGCTCTTTATGAAATGGCAAAACCCTAGTTCTCCATATTCATAATGACCTTAGGGAAACATCTGTTAGTGTGCACATAGTGTCGATCTGACCCCAAAAACCTCATTTTCATAGGGTGGTGCCTATATAGCCAATATTCCAAAAGAGGGCCTCAGACTTATGTAGTTCTCCCCTACATGTTGGCTTGTGTGTGAATCATACAATATGTGTGATTTAACTATTTTGGAAATTATGGAATGTAAAACCCTTAGTAGATAAAAGAGTTGAATAATAAATTAGGGAATAAATATAACAATATCAACAGCCACTAATTTTTACATTGATTGATTTATTTACTTAGCCTACAAATAGTGATAAATTACAAAGGATATACTTAGCTAGTATAATAATTGATTTATTTATTTATCTTACAAATAATAATAAATTAGAAAGGAGATACTTATCTAGAAAATAGGACTGAAATAGATTAACATCATGTTGGAATTTGATGCAAGAATAATGTAAGGTGTCATCAATAGGAAACAGTGTTAGATCCCTCTTCAAACAATAGTGCATTCCCTTTGCTTATAGTGCACTATGCTAGTGTCCTCTTGTAACACAATAATGACCTTGAGAAAATAAAAAAATGAGTTTCTAAGAGGATGTTTACCTTTTTCTAAGAAGCCTATGTTTTTATGATTGAGTCCTAAATCACTATATGTTTTGTATTTTGATTGATCTCGATGTGAAACCCTGATCCTCCATGGTTGCTAGGTTTTTAAAAATAATAATTATAAGTAGAGTGGTATTATTATGATAGTTTAGACATGACCACAACACCTCATGTGTTGATCATTACCTACATACGAATACCTCGAAATGGGATCAAGCTCGATGTAGTTTTCCCAATCTAAATATTGGTGCAAGATCAAGTGAATGATAGTATGATTATAAATTTTAGTGTTTTGAGTTTGTATTGAGATTTAAAACATTAATAATCTAAGATTTATGATGTTTTATATGGGTGTATGAATAATTAGGGTAGAATAAGTATCAGTAACCTTGATTTGCATAATTATTTTAGAGTTTGTTCATGAGAATTACATTTATTTTCTATCTGGTGGATAAATAAATAAGAGTGGTCTTTATCAAGTGTTTTAGTGTTTGTCAAGACATTAAATGAGTCTTGACTGACCCTCAAATTCTTTGGGAAGCATAAATATATTTTTTAGGGGTAAATAAGGTTGAGGGTTAATAGCATTACCCCTTTGTCAATAGTGCAGTGTGTTATAGACAATAGTGCAATGCACTATAGACTAAGGGGTCATGTTATTATCCATGTGGCTATTATGGGTGAAAAAGGGTTCCATATGCCTAGGATATGTCTTAATGTGGATTTTGGTATATCTAGGCTTGGGCTAAGTGCACATATAAGCTAGTAAAAGATCAAAAAGGCCCTAAGATAAGTCTAGGGCTAAGTTAAGGATAGGGTGGTCTCAAGTGCTACTCATATCATTAAAATGAAATTTTAGATGAATGCATTCCCCCCCTTTATTCTATAAATGTAAAAAAATAAATGACTAGGATAAATCAAAGAGAGGCATACCTATACTTACTTAAGAGGTGAAGCCTGTGAATGTGGATCTAAGTCTATGAACTGTGTTTCATTACATGTCCTATAAATGAAACATGTATGAATCAATCCTTACTTAAGACATAAAAAGTAAAGACAAATTTTAGTAAATATATGAGGAAGATGAAAGGAATTAATACACCTCATTGGTTATGTGAACCAATGTAAAAAATTGGTGACATCATATGTATGTGTGTAGATGGTGATCAAAGAGGTGAATAGCTTGGACTGGGTTGATGGCTTGCCCACTACCCATGTGTGGGTAGACTAAGAACTTTAGATTTCCTTGACTCCATTATTACCCACCCCTACTTGGTGGATCATAATCTATGAATAACTTGGATTGAACTGATGAGTTTTCCAACCCTCTCATGTAGTTAGCTCAAGAACTCAAGTAGGCTATGACTCCATCATTTCCTACCCTAATGTATTAGATGTATTTGAGGCTAAAATTGTGTGATGTAACTAAAATTGTGTGAGATATCTCTAGGCCACATAGAAACTTTGAAATGTAAAAATAGCTCTTAGCCACTCGAGAATGCCAACCACTATAAATGGAATCAGTCATCAATTTGGTGTGATTCTAGTGAAAAACTAGTGCATATAGTTTTTGGAGTATACAATGTGGATAATTACATGGAGATATCATTCCATCTAAGATAACTAGTGTAAAATTTAGCTTATATAAATAATGTGTCATGTGCATGCCCCCAATTTTGATATTTGTCCATATGGATTCTAGATTGAGTCAAAGCAATATGTGCCTATGCATATATGAAATTGAAATGGGAGTGATCATGTCATGTATGATTCCACCAATATGATCAAACCTATGTAATCTATGTAAAAATTAATTATATATTGAATATACCTAATAATTTATGATTGAAACTATGTAAATCTGAGTTGTACCTATTGCACATTTCTAATAATTCTAGAATATTTTATGTTTGAGGCTACTAGACAGTAGTGTGGTCCCCTTTGCCAATAACTCACTATGACATAGACCACTATATTATTATACTAACAAAATGTGTTATTTCTAAGGATAACTAAGACTGATCTATATGTAGTTGTGTTTCACAATATTTTCTTGAGTTTGAGCTCTATAATTTGTGTTTGCATGCTAAAACTTGTGTTCTGAGTGAACTAGGATAGTCTGATGTTTGTGACAAACCCCTATGAATTCCCCCTCTTTATAGGGGAGTTTTTGAACATTTGATTAATTTTCCTCAAAATAAAATCTATGCATCATGTGTGTTAGACTAAAAACATATGATATCTAAGTGATAAACCAATATAATGTGTATACATCACATCAGAATATAAAATAGTTTAATCATAACTTGGTAATGTATGATGTACATTAAAATCTAAAATTCACAAGGTTGTCAAGATAGATATAACAATGTAAGCATTTATATGAACAACAAATCTAAATATAATCTGATTAAACTATCTAGGGGGATGGGGCATGATGTCCATCAAGGCACCCAAGGAGGAATAGGAGATGCATGAGGTCCCTTATGAAATCTCAAACTGGATGTTAATGCAATAAGTAAGATACAAGTGTCATGGACATGAAGCATACATGAAAGCATACATACAAACACATGATGCATGCAAAGTAGGCCTAGCGGCCATAATACAAGGGATATGGGCACATGTCACTAGATCTTAGAAAGAGTATACATACAATGACATGTTCAAATTTCCACATACATTAATATCAAAGAAGGTTGGCTTAGATCCAAAAATAAGGACATGTTTAAATGTCTGCATACATAATTAAGAAGCATACATAAGGACATGGGACATGTCCAAAGCATACACACAATGAAAGAAATCACCTTAGAGCCATGGAACAATGGCATATTCAAATGCCCTCAAGTAGATGTAAAAGTAAAGAGACACAATCAACTCTAAACTAGTAAAGCTATAAATGAAAGTATCCATAAGCATGTGGTACAAATCCATATAAGATTAGAGATGTACATAAGTTGAGTCTATAGTAGAGTTAAATGACTGAAAAACTAGTGTAGTATAGGATGATCAATATCAAGATAAAATCAATGTTAAATTTGTGATATGGAGTATAGAAAGATGTAACCTGGTAAACTAAAGGTTTTATGTATGATGCCTCTAATGGAGTTGATATGTCAATGTTGAATCTATGTATATGTGTATGTGCCCCCAATGGGTAGATAGTAGAAAATCTATATTGGTGTATAGGATTGAAGTCTTGTAGTGATCTATAAACACTTGAAAGGAACAAGTGAAGCATGTATGTATGATAAAACTGACTATACTAACATAGATAACATATGTAGTACCTAGAAAATATAAATAATGTAAACATGAAAATGCATATAATTTGAAATTTGTTTTTTTTTAAGAAATCATTTAAATTTTTTGGTATTTTTGAACATATTATATTATTTTTATGTTTTTTGAGTATGATCTATGAACAAACAACATGAAAATGAAACTAGCATAAGGAGCAAGATAAGAAAAACTATGTACAAGTGTGAGAACATATTACCCTATGAGTCTCACGAGAGACTCACTATCAAGGTGACCTATATCAAGTAAAGGAATAATGACTACATGTGATGTGTGAGGAAGTATCTGAGATCTGTAAATTGAATGTCCTAAATAATCTATAGTTAAAGCTAATTGTGAAGTGTGTCCATGAATATGTGGAGCTAACTAAATTGACCTATGAATTATGAGGTTATTAGGGACCCATCTGATGGAAGAAACCATAATTGGCATGGATGTTCCATGTGGAGTGTTATGGAGACTTAATAATATTGATTTGCATGTGAATGGGGAGAGAGAGGCTCTCTATAATCCATAACATGTCTATGATGCAAGGATATCTCTAATAAAGGTATCTATGAAATACTATATATGTGTGGTAATGTTGTAGAAGTAGACCTCACCTGTATTGGTGGCTAAACTGATATCTAAGATGTGATAATAGATGTAACTATTACTGATGATTGCTATGTAGTTGGCTATGGAATAGGTAAAGGATACTCATATGGAAGGCCCCCAACTATAACAACCCAACTATAACAACCTAATTAACTTGTATATACTTAAGATATCTATGTATGATGGAGGGGATGCCTCAAAGCTATTATATCCAAGGCCTACCCAATAACATATTAAATATGTTGGACTAAGTACCACTATGAATATATTTAAAGAGTCTTAGCTTAGGTTTTATACTTGGAGAAGAATCTTGTCTTGTGGAGAAGTCTTGGATACTTTGGATTTTCTTAGTGATCCTTACAAATCATAACAACCTATTGTAAAGAACCTTTGGCCAAGGAAGAGATTGAGTCTTGAGGAGTTCATCTTTAAGGTAAGTATCTCTAACTCTGATCCTCTCTTTAGTAGATAGAAGTAGCATAAGTAATGGCTTTTGAATATATTTCTCTCTCCATAAATTAGGGTTTTACTTATACATATCTTAATTAGGATTCTCTTATGCATGTTTACATTTATGTTTATTAACCCCCACTTTATGCCACAAGATTTGGTGAGCACTATATTATAATTTACTTTACTTATTATTAGTGTAGTGAATATGAAAACATAGGACCTAATTAGGATTATTGTGTAGTTTTACTTGACTAGAGGCTTTAGAACCCTCCTTAGTGAATCTATTATGGTAAGAGATCCATTGGCTAGTTATAGTACATCCATCTTGGTCATGACCTCGAATATATAATTTATCCACAATCAAAAGTGTAAGTAAGATTTAGCTTCTCTGATCTAGGATTGATTTATAAATCTCCTACATTTCCCATTACATACATTTTGGTGAACCTGATGTGATTCTAATCCTTACAGGATTTCTTTCACACTTTAATTTTTTATCATCTTATTATATTGTTCTATATTTGTAGTATATATCAATCTAGTTGGTATAGTTATAAATTTTTATGCATAGGTTCAACACACAATCACATCAAAATAACTCTATTCTATCTGTGAAGGTCTTCATCAGATACAGGTTACTAGATTGAACAGGTTGACATAGTACTCCTCTCCAATTCTAGATAAGTATACAAGGTCAAATAGGTCAACTTTGTCATCTTATTATTCTTTAATACATAGGGATTTATAGAACTTGGTTAACCCAGTTGACTTGGTTTGAAAAATTTGAAAGCAACAATTAAGGCACTTCAGCATAAAATTTTCAATCTTAACTATATTAAATCCCACCAAGGTTCCTCTCTTTCCCTTCTCTATAATATTTTGTTCTTAAAAACCTTTCTTAAAGTTAAATGGGTCAACTATCTCTTAGATAGAAGACAAACTACGGACTGTCTATTTCCCTTCTCTATAAAATTTTCAATCTTAACCATGTTTCTTTAACTAAATATGTAATATTCTTCATCAAGGAATTAACAAATATTTATTAGTAATTAAATCACATTTCCTTTTCAACTATTTGAATGCTTAGAGTAATTTAGAGTCTAAATAGGTGGTTTTTCAAATTACATTTAATTATACTATTTTACTCTTTTAAACACACTACCAAATCACATATCATTCAAAACACATTTAAACACTTGTCTTCCTAAGGCCTACCTACTTGGATTTCATCGCCAAGGGGGAAACTAACTTGGATTTTTGGATAAGTATAAATATGTGGTTAATGGTATATATTGGAAAAGCACACAACACCCATATTATTATGGGATTGTGAAGTGAAAGGGTAGGCCCCAATATCAAGCCCATACCATTGCCAACACAAATCCCTTTTATACCAAATATCCTGAAACCATCCATAGATTACTTTTCTAGTTCCTTATTTCAGTCAACTCTCCTATCACACTTAAATCAATACTTTCTAATAATCTAATAACACTCAGAATGACCACTTATTTATCATTTAATTTTCAATTATTTGATTGTTCTTTGATCATTGTGTGTTGTATTGTAAACACTTGCATTAGCTTGTGTTAACACAAGGTTTTGTGTTGTGTGCCCTAATTGGATCACTCACATTGATCCAATTATTTATGTGTTTATTTTCATTCTTACTTCACTTATATTACAAATGTTTTCCCTATTTTAAAACATTTTCATTCTAGTCAATATAGTCTCTTACAAGTTGTATCTTTCTTCCTATCAATAGTACATAGTCAACCAGTATGACTGTCTCTTATCTATTTATTTTGCCTTTTATCCAATAGTACATAGTCAACTCCATCAACTCTATGCTCTTTTTATCCTCTATTCAGTAGTACACATTCAACCCAATCAACCCTATACCTAATTACTAAACTTTCTCTTCTATCTAGTTGACTTAGTTCTTTTTCCTTGATCTCTCTTTCTTTTTGCTTAAAATCCTTTTCCTTTCATCAAGCATCATGAAATCCTATATCAGAATCTTCTTGGATAGCCTAAATCCATTTAGACACTATATGGGGTATGTTTTTCTCCCTTTCTTTACCTCCTAAGAGAACCCTCACTTTTGGATCACTTCTTCCCCTCCATCTATGGATTTTAACATGGTTCAAATTATGCCTCAAGATGAAGTAGGTGGATCCTATCCTTTTTTCGCATATCAAGATAATTCTCATCTTCAATCATTTCAACATAATGTGGGAGTGATTGACACAAGTCTATCCAACAATCCCACTGGTAATCTACCTCCTAATAACCCTCCCCCTAATACCAATTTGGTGAGTCCTCCTCCAAACACCAACTTGCCAATTGATATAACCCAACTTCTTGCATAAGTTATGAAACAAATGAACATAATGCAAACATCTAACACCTCCCAAATGATGAAATTACAATGTCATTTGATCAATATGGCTAATTAACCTCCAATTTAATTCCTCAAATGAATCAAAATTTTATTCATCCACCCCTTAGATATGCCTCAAAAAATGTTATTCCCTAACCTACATGGAGAACAATATGCTTCAAAACATCTAAAATAAGCCTTTAACTACTTTCATCATTTCCATTGATGTTGGTAACATCTCTCCAAATATCAAGTATGATGGGATTAAAGGCCCTACATCCTTCTTAAATCATTTGGAAATATTTATAAATAATGGATCCAAACTAATACTTTCACCACCACCAAACTTCTCATTAAAACCTTCACTAGTGATGTATTGGAATGGTACAACCAACTTCCCCAACATTCCATCTAACAACTAGAGGATTTAATCAATCCTCTAATTAAAGAATTTTAACACATTTACCTTCCTAAAAATTAACTTAGCTATTTCATCAATGCTAAGCAATCTCCCACTAAATTGGCTCATGATTTCATCAAATGATGGAAATATTTGGCCCACAAGGCTGACCATAACATGACTATAACTGCTTCAACTCATGTTCAATATAAGGTTAAAACTTTTTCCCCTCAAACACTTAATGAAGATCTTGACCAAGCCAAGCATCAAGACTTCTTAATGAATTAATTTTACTTAATACCAAATTCCTTAAGGGATATTTTCAAACTTCTACCAATGCCATCATTAACAATACTCCTCAACCTAAACTAGGTCCAAGGCTGGCAATCCCCCATCTCCTCACATACCATTAAATGTGTATCAAATAAAATAATTTTTAGCTTCCTATAAATCCTTTACTTATCCCAATAATCCTCTTAAATGGTATGACCCAAATCAATTTTGCCATGATAATAATAGTCATTCCCATGAAACTTGTAGAGGGATTGCCAAATTTATTGTCTCTTATATGCTTGGTGATTTCTTCAATCATAATTCCATGATCCAACTCCATCATCAAGAATACTACACTACTTCTCAAAAATGACAAGTTCCCAAAGCTTCCTCTTCTAATAAGAAAAAATCTTTCCCCACATCTACCACTCAAAAAACTACTAATGATGTTTATGTCATTGATGCTGACTATGACCAATATTATAACAAATCTCAATATGTTAATACAACCAAGGTTAACTATCATCACAAACTAGATCATAAATATCTTATCACCAAACCTACGAAGCCCTCTTTATAAGATCAACTTCTCAAAGATACTACAATCACTCATCTAGATTCAAAATCTGATGAGGAACTATTTCCTCCTTTTGAACCACCAACCACTTACATTCTTTTTAAATCTACCTTACCTTTTAAACCTCACACTAGATATTCTTCTTAGAAGAACTCAAATCCATGTCTTGCAAGATTACCCTTATGGATTTCTTTCACACTTCCCCCTATCATCACAAGTTCATCATGCAACAATTGCAATAAATTGAACATCCATCTTCTATAGATGAAGAACCACCCTCTCTTGAGCCTCAACCTACCAACGTGCATACCATTGAATCCATTTATCCTTATTCTAAACCTTCCATTAAATTTCTTGAAGAAGACATGATTAACAACAATATATTTTTTTACAATGATGATCCAACCCTATTCTTTAAAATAGCCATTAATATTACCCTTATTCATAAATTTTTAGTTGATAAAGGGTCTGGTATTAATGTGACATCTATATTGCTCATCCAACAACTTGGCTATAATAAGGATCATCTCAAGCAAAACCTACCTAACCTATCATGGATTTGATAAAACCAATCAAAATCCACTTGGTTGTATTTGGATTTCCCTTAAAATCAGGCCTAAAATTATTCAAACTAAGCTTATGGTGTTTGATTTGCCCCTATCTTACAACAGACTCCTAAGATGCCCATGGACTCATAGAATGTGATCTATCACCTCTTCTGGTTGCCAATGCATCAAGTTACTACATAATAGTAAACAATATAAACATGAGGCTGATCCCAACCCTTGGAGTATTCAATTTCCTAATCCCAAATCTTAATATTGCATTCCTACCATTCCAACAATCAATAGTGCTCCCTTACCTAATTTCATCAATATTAATCTAGACTTACATGTCACTCTTGTTGATTTAGATGATGATAAACCTAATTATTTGAAACATACTTGAAACACTACTAATCTACCTCCTTACATCTCATAGTGGCTTCCTCCTTCTTTATTACCTCATGATCACACTATTCCTCTCATTGATGAGATCACTAATTTCCCCTTCTGTGCAATACTCAAGATGCTTCTTACCTAGAATATGTCTTCACATGAAACAATTATGGAGTGGCCAAATTATTCCAAGATCCTTTAATCATTCTCCACACAAATTCAATGATCTAGGTATCTCCCCTTTTGAAACTCCTCTTGAATCTCAAGTATGTACAATTTCTTCAACCTATGATGATAATTACATCATGGCCCAAGCTCAATCCTGAGACCCAGTGCTCAACATTATCAAAAATAATTAGCCCAAATACATGATTTTAACCATGATGTTTATACCATTTCCATTTATTTTGAATTATCTCCAAAAGGTCATGTACCTCTTGTTAATTCTCTACTTATTGATACTCCTTGGGTGGTAGAACAAATCCTTCCTATAAAACCTCTATCACTTTCTACATCTTCAATACCACCTACAAGTTCCATCCTTGCATCTAATTCTTCCCCTATAAATGACATTAATGATAAACCAATCACATCCATTCAACCATCTTCCCCTACTGCCTCTACTCCTAATATTACATTACATGCTAAGGCCATAATTATATGTTAGATAAAATTCTAAATATGATTTCCATGGTAATAAAATTATTAATATCAAAGTAGATGTCTATTATTATGCTCCTCTTCCCACTTTACCTAGCGATGAAGACATTCTTGAATTGCTTCATCCCTAAGAACCTAAACTCCCTTGGTAACATCATAAACTCAAGAATTTCAAAAAAAATCCCCTTGTTTCAATAATTACATTGCTACATCAACCCTTAAAGCAAATCCCATTTCCTCTTTACCTAATGCACCATATCATTTCCAATATGGTAATGTTATGCTTATCAAATAAACTAATTTAATTGAATATGGTACCCCATCATGCCCTCGACTAATTATAGTCTCTCACAACCTCACACCAACTAAATATTATAATTTAATCTTTGTATTTGGTAAATATTATGAGACTTTTGCTTGGTCCTACAAAGACATGCCTGGTATTGAGCTTATAATTGTCATGCATAATATTATGACTTACCCCAACACCAAACCCATGTGATAAAATCAATGGAAATTTCCACCAAAAATTAATGCCATAAAGAAATTATCAAGATTCTAAATGTTAAGTTTATCTAGCCCGTAGACTATTCCAAATGGGTCTCTAATGTAGTCCCTATTTTTAATAAGGTCACCATGTTTATTTTCATTTGCATTGATTTTCATAGTCTTAATCTTGCTTGTCCCAAACACAATTTCCCTCTACTTTCTATCAATTTCATCATCAATTCCATTGCCGGTTATGAAATTTTATCTCTTATGGATGGTTTCTTAGGTTATAACCAAATTCACATTTCCCCCAAATACCAACATAATACAAATTTCACCACACAATATGACACCTATTACTATGTTAAAATAACCGTCGGCCTCAAAAATGATGGAGCTACCTATCAATGGGTGATGAATCACATATTTCATGATCTTATTCATAAGATTGTAGAGTCCTATACAGATGATGTAATTACTAAATCCAAAAGCCACAAGACTCATCTCTCTGATATTGCTATCATCTTTGATCAGCTCCTTAAATATAAAGTTAGATTAAATCTCTACGAATGTGTTTTTGATGTCACATCTAGAAAACTATTAAGATTCTTAGTCTCTCTTCATGACATCAATGTCGACCCTACCAATATCAATGATATATTTGGCATGCCCATCTCTCATTCCATTCTATCTATTCACACTTACCTTGTTAAACTTGGGGAAATTATATGGTTCATCCCCAAAATGTCCTATCGTATTTATTCTATCAATTCTCTTCTTAAAAAAGGTGATTCCCTAAAATGGATGGATCTCTATCAAAAATAATTTGATAATATGAAAGAATCATTGCTTCACCCACCTAATCTTTATCCACCTCCAAATGATCAACTATCAATCTTGTATACCTCTTCCACACCCATATCAGTTGGGGTAATGCTTACCCAACAAGATGATACTGGAAGGGAATATTCCATCTACTATATTAGTTGAGGCCTCATTGACTATGAGAAACATTATAACAAATATTAACATGATTTCCTCTCCATATACTTTACTATTGAAAAACATTGACATTATATGCTTTATTAAACCACTTACATTATCATTCATTTTGATCCCTTTCGTCACTTTTTATCCAAAGCCTTTTTTCTTGGAGATAGAATTGGAAAGTGCATGGTCCTTCTCATGGAATTTGATCTCTAAATCATCACCCAAAAAGTTATCAAAGGACAAATCATTACAGATCAACTTGTCATAGCTCCAATCCTAGCTACCAACCATGTTAAAGATAGTCTTCCTGATGACAATGTTTTCTATATTAAATGTATCAACTAAGTCATATCTCTTAAATATTACTTCCATAACTTCATTGGTGACCTTGAAGAAATTAATCTGAAAGAGTCCTTTATATTCCTCGATACTACGAAACCAAATTTAGTTATTAAATAAATTCTTGATATTAATATCTATTTACATGAAGATATATGGACCCTTCATTTTAATGGCATTAAATGTCTTCAAGGAGTTAGGATAGGTTGCATCCTTACGAGCCTTCTTGGAAAAATTATCCCATTATAATTTCACCTCACATTCGATGTCACTAACAACATGATGAAGTATGAAGCTTTAACCTAAGCATGAGAGTAGCCCTTGATCTAGATATGACATATTTGCATGCTTTAGGTGACTCCTAATTCATCTACCACCAAGTCAATGGTGATTATCAGTTTAAAAGAAAGAATCTCATTTTTTATCATCAAATTATAACTACCCTCACCAAACATTTTGCTTCTTTCACCATTGAGCCTATCCCTCAAGATCAAAATTCTATTGTTGATTCACTCACTTCAACATCTCTTTTTCATCCACACCAAGTTCTTATCGATCCCACTTTTCTTATCCAAATAAGAAAATCCCCATATTCTCTTTAACCACAAGATTCACTCATCTACCACATTGAGGACATCACCATTCAACAAAGCATGTGGTACAAATATATTATTCAATTTCTTAAACACTAAACTTATCCTTTAAACATCAATTCTCGTAAAAAAACTTGCATTTGTAAACAAGCCTTTGAGTATGTCTTTCGATATAACATCCTATATTATAATAATATTGAAGGTGCCTTTTTTTGTTATGTTATGAAAGAAGAGGTTCCCCCTCTTCTCAAATAAGCACATGGGGTCATTTGTGGTAGTTACTATAGCAGACATGTGTTGAGTTATGGAGCTAAAAGATTCACTAATAAGCTAATGTGGAGGTTGTTGGGCTTACACAGTAACTGACATCGGTCAGAACCAACTGACATCAGTTAGGGGTCAACCAGCATCGGTTAGGGGTCGACTGGCATCGGTCATCTTTAGACTGAAACTAACTTCTATGCATTTCTAGAATTATTATTTTTAGAAGAACAGATTTGAGCCTTTAATTTAAGAGGTGGATCTAAGGGTGGCGAATGCATGGCTCATGAACCCTAGTGTTGTAGTATACTATATAGTAGGGTTAGATCCTCATAGCATGTATAATTCAGTAATTGAGTTGATTATAATTGATTGAGAGAGAGAGAGAGAACTCTTGAGGGAGAATTACTGTACATCTGCGAGATGTGAGGAGAGAGAGAGATTTCTTCATTGTATTTCCTTCTGGAAGAGTTTAATATAGATTGGTTGTTTCTTGTATCTCCTATTATTTGTTGTTTCTAATTTCTAGTTACTTATTACTTCTGGTTTCAATTCCATGTTTAGTTGCTTATACAAAAGTAATCAATTGTACTCTAAGATCCTAATAATTGGTATCAGAGTGTGTTAGTGTTTATTGATTATAGAATTTACTCACAGAGGTTTTTGATTGAGTGGGAGCAAAGCAATGGCAGAAGAAAGTAAACTAAGAATGGATAAATTTAATGGCAAGAATTATCAATTATGTAGGATGCAGATTGAAGATTATCTGTATCAGAAAGATCTATATTTACTATTGGGTGGGGTTTCAAGGAAGCCCATAGATATGGAAGATGAAGAATGGAATGTTCTTGATAGAAAGGATCTTGGATCTACAAGGTTAAGCCTAGCAGCTTTTGTGTTTTCCAACTTATCACAGGTAAAGACAATGGTAGAGTTAATGGATACTTTGGAAAATTTATATGAAAAACACATAGCTTTGAATAAGGTATATCTTATGAATCAATTATTTAATTTACAAATACAGGAAGGTGAATCTATATCTAGTCATCTTAATGATTTCCATACAATAGTAAATCAGTTAAATTTAGTCAAAATAGTTTTTGATGATGAAATTAAGGCTCTCTTAATCTTATGATCTTTACCTAAATGTTGGCAAAGGAAAAGTGAAGCTAAAATTGCAGAATGGCAACACATGGGTGTTGAAGGATGTCATGCATGTACCCATCCTAAAGAGAAATCTGATTTCTATAGGAAATTTGGGTGATGAGGGTTGCACAGTAACTCTCATAGCTGAATCTTGGAAATTTTCCAAGGGTGCACTTGTATTAGCAAAAGGTAAGAGAGTAAGTAAAATTTATCTATCTACTTGTATTACTGATTATTCTCCTTCTATTTTATCTACTTCAGATGTAGATGCAAAGTTGTGGCACTGTAGGCTTAGTCACATGAGTGAGAAGGGAATGAATGTTCTTAAGTTAAAAGGTAAGCTTTCAAATTTCAAAAGCATAGATCTAGATTTCTGTGAGCATTGTATTTTTGAGAAATAGAAGAAAGTGAGGTTTCTCAAAATTGGGTCAATAAAGAAGAAGCACAAGTTGGATCTTGTTCACACAAACGTGTGGGGACCAGCTCAAGTAGCTTCTATTGGAGGATCATAGTATTATGTTTCTTTCATTGATGATGCTACAAGAAAGGTATGGGTTTATTGCATAAAGAGGAAATCTAATGTTTTTGACACATTTAATAAATGGAAAGCTTTGGTTGAGAATGAAACAGGTTTGAAATTGAAGTGCCTTAGATTTGACAATGGTGGTGAGTACTGCAGCAATAAATTCAATAGTTACTATTCTATAAGTGGAATACACATGGAAAGGATAGTTCTAAGGACACCTCAGCAAAATGGAGTTGCTGAAAGGATGAATAGAATAATAATGGAGCATGCACGGAGTATGAGGTTGCATGTTAGTTTACCCTTACAGTTTTGGGTAGAAGCTATAGATACTATGGTTTACCTGATTAATAGAGGACCTTCTACTACACTGGATGGTGGAATTCCAGAAGAGGCTTGGATAGGTAAAAAGGTAGATCTTTCATTTCTCATAGTTTTTAGTTCTGAAGCTTTTGTGTACATTGATAAATAAAATAGAAAGAAGTTGGATGCTAAATCTATGTGGTGCACTTTCATTGGTTATGGTTTTGGAGATTTCAAATTTCGGTTGTGGAATTTAGAAACTAACAAAATTATTAGAAGTTGTGATGTAGTTTTCAATGAGAAGGTGATGTACAGTGATCAGCTCAAGAGGCTGAATAATTCTGAGTAGGGCAATCTTGATTTGGAAGAGGTTATGATCCAAAATGAGCTCACGGGTAAAAATCATCACTCATAAAAAAACACAGAGACCAACGTCGGTCAGGTGGAAGCTGACGTTGGTCAGGTGGAAATTGATGTCGATCAAGAGGAATCGACATCGGTCAGGTTCAGACTGGCATTGATCGGAGATGACCGGGATTGGTCACTATCAAAATAAAATTTGGGTGGACAGCAAGCTATAAATGAGTCTCAAATGTCCATAAGGAGGGATGAAAGGGTAAGTAAACCTCCAATTCATTATTCTCCTTTTTTATACTACTTATTTCTCACTAATGGTGGAGATCCAAAAAAAATTGATGAGGCAATGTAGGTAAAATCCAGGAAACAGTGGGAGCATGGCATGAATGAGAAAATTGATTCCTTAGAAGAGAACCATACATGGGATTTGGTTGAGTTGCCAGCCAGAAAGAAAGCACTAAAAAATAAATGGGTATACAGGCTAAAGGAAGGAGAGAATGGACAAATGATACATAAGGCCAGGTTGGTAGTAAAGGGATTTGCACAAAAACTAGGTATTGATTTTGGTGAAATTTTTTCTCCTATAGTAAAGATGACTTCTATTCGGACTGTATTGTCTTTAGTTGCTATTGAGGATTTGCATCTTGAGTAGCTTGATGTTAAGACAGCATTTCTTCATGGAGATTTGGATGAAGAGATATATATGGATCAACCGAAAGGTTTTGAGGTCAAAGGTAAGGAGAAACTTGTGTGCAGGTTGAAGAAAAGCTTATATGGTCTTAAGCAAGCTCCAAGATAATGGTATTTGAGGTCTGACAGGTTTATGATAGAGCATGGCTTTAGTAAATGTCAATCTAACCATTGTGTTTATTTTAATAGATTAGATAATGGTAGTTATATTATCCTATTATTATATGTAGATGATATGCTTGTTGCAAGTTCACACATGCAGGAAATTACTAAGCTTAATGTAAAATTAGCTCACACATTTTCCATGAAGGATTTAGGAGCAACAAAGAAAATCCTTGGCATGAGTATTAAGAGAGACAGGAAAAATCACAGTTTGATTTTATCTCAAGAGGATTATGTGAATAAGGTGTTGGAGAGGTTCAATATGCAGGATGCAAAACCGATAAGCACACCTATGGCTAGACACTTCAAGTTGAGCAAAGAATAGTGTCCTAAATCACATGATGAGGTTGAGTACATGAGTAGAGTTCCATATGCTTCAGTAGTTGGGAGCTCTATGTATGCAATGGTATGTACTAGACCAGATATTGTCCAAGCAGTGGGAGTTGTCAGCAAGTTTATGGCCAATCTAGTAAATGAACACTGGAAAGTAGTTCGGTGGATTCTCAGATATCTGAGAGGGACCAGCAGTAGGCATTTATGCTATGGAGGGTCAAACACTTCTCTACATGGGTATGTAGATTCAGATATGGCAGGTGACTTGGATGGTAGGAGAAGCACCATAGGATATGTGTTCACTGTTGGTGGAATGGTGGTTAGCTAGATTTCAAAGTTGCAGAAGGTTGTTGCCTTGTCTACTACAGAGGCAGAATACATTATAGTCATAGAGGCTAGCAAGGAAATGATTTGGATGACTCAGTTCATGGAAGAGTTAGGAAAGGAGCAAGAGAGTTGCAGATTGTATAGTGATAGTCAAAGTGTAATTCATTTGGCAAAGAATTCAGCCTTTCATTCAAGAACCAAACATATATAACTTAGGTACCACTTCATTAGATAGGTATTGGAGGATGGACAGTTGAAGCTAGAAAAGATCCATATGGATAAGAACCCTGTTGATATGTTAATAAAGTTGGTAAAAAAAGAGAAGTTGAATCTTCATTCAACTTTTGTTGGTCTTCAAGATTGAACTTGAAGAGGTAGAAACAAGCCAGAGATGTTTAGAGGATGTTGTTATACAAGTACAGGTGCAATTGTTTATCTCCAAGTGGGATATTGTTGAGTTATGGAGCTAAAAGCTTCACTAATGAGCTAATGTAGAGGTTGTTGGGCTTACACAGTAACTGGCATCGATCAAAACCAATCGACGTTGGTTAGGGGTCAACTGGCATTAGTTAGGGGTCAATCGGCATCAGTCATCTTCAGATTGACACCGACTTCTGTGCGTTTCTAGAATTCTTATTTTTAGAAGAATAGATTTGAGCCTTTGATTTAAGAGGTGGATCTAAGGGTGGAGAATGCATGGCTCATGAACCCTAGTGTTGTAGTATACTATATAGTAGGGTTAGATCCTCATAGCATGTATAATTTAGTAATTGAGCTGATTGTAATTGATTGAGAGAGAGAGAACTCTTGAGGGAGAATTATTGTACATCTGTGAGGTGTGAGGAGAGAGGGATTTCTTCATTGTATTTCCTTCTGGAAGAGTTTAATATAGATTGGTTGTTTCTTGTATCTCATATTATTTGTTGTTTCTGATTTCTAGTTTCTTATTAATTCTAGTTTCAATTTCATGCTTAGTTGCTTATACAAAAGTAATCAATTGTACTCTAAGATCCTAACAACATGTTACATCCTAAAAATGCTTACGTATAGGATACTTTTATCCCACTCTTAAAAATGGTGCCATTGAATTTGCTAAAAAATATATTCTTTGATAGATTTATGATGATTTAATTAATGTAACTCTAGCTGAGATTAAAACCATAGAATCTCCTTGGCCATTCTCCATATGGGGATTAGATCTCATAGGCAAATTACCTCGATCTAAATATGGGCATGTCTTTATAATCACAGCCATAAAATATTTTACCAAATGGGTTGAGGCTATGCCCCTTGTCAATGTCACTGATACTACCATCTCTAAATTAATCCTTAATCAAATCATTTTTCATTTTGGTACCCCTCACACTATCATTTTTGACAATGGTGATAACTTCAAAAATAAAGATGTCAAACAACTATGTGCTAAATTCAAAATCCATCATAAATTCTCCACACCCTACCATCCATAATGTAATGGACAAGCCAAGGCCACCAAAAAAAATATTAATAAAATTCCCCAAAAGATAATTCATGATACCCATACATATTTTCATCTTCATATCTATCCTACTCTTTTGGCCTATTGCACTAGCATATGCACTGCTACATGGGCAACACCATTTTCTCTAATCTATGGTTGTAAATCAATCCCCTCATTACAAGTTAAGCTTCCCTCTATGAATATATCTTCATGGTATCATACTCAATGAATAATTACATGAATCTTACCTTTATACTCTTGATCCCCTTCATGAACACCATCTTTCTACTTTGCAACATAATTACCAATACAAGACCCGTATTTCCAAACAACATAACAAATAGGTTAAAGTTTGCACTTTTAATGTTGGTGATCTTGTCCTTAAATTAGATTAAACTCATGAAAAATAAGGTAAATACATCCAAAAATGGTGGGACCCTTATTTATTCAAAGACATTCTTGATCCAATCACCTATCACCTTCAAACTAATGAAGGCTATATTTTCTAAGAGCCCACCAATGCATAATTCCTCAAGAAGTATTTTGCCTAAATCCTTCCCTTCTTTTCATACTTTCTATATTTTATGTCTAACACTTTTTTAAGGATACTTACATAGGTCTCACCCTCTACATTAATTCTCTCTTTTCAAAAACTTTAGTCCTTCCTTTTGGTCTATTGGTTTCCCTTTTTCTCATGAGTTGCATTGTAAAACTATGGACAGGACCTGGTCTTCTTTATGACTTATTTATCTCCTCTTTGTTTTCATACTTTTTACACACTTTTTGGCACCCCTTAGGTTTATATTTCATGATTTATAATGTAATACCATGGATAGGATTATCCTTCCTCATAAAATCACCATCTTTCAATCAGGGTTCCTTTTCTAGAATGTGTTTTGCAATGGTTCTAAATTTTTGATCCTTGTTCTCAACTTTAATTTTTGCTTCTTGTATAGATAAAATTTGCATAAAATAATGTGTTAGTATGTTTTCCTACACTTTCCTCATTCTTATGATAAGGAATCACATGACAATGTTATTGTATCAATTTTCCACCCTTTGTCACATTTTTTTACGATTTGAAGTAATTCAAATTATTTCATGTTCTATTCCTCTTGATTTCATTTCCTTTCATCCTATATTGGATAAGCCAAGGTCAAATTTAAGATAGAACTTTTATTTTACCTAAATTTACAAGACTCTTAGACACCATATTCTCTAAATTCCTTCTCTTAGTAACCAAGTCCAAAGTATTTAAATGAAAGTCATCTTTAGCACCCATGTTAAGTTTTCTAATTATGTATAGAGGATGAATCAAAAAAGACATTAAGAAATTTTAAAGCCAAATAATTTGAAATAAAATGTGATGATATACAAAGGGCAACATACAAATTTAAAATTTTAAAATCACACCAAAAGATGTGATTAAAATCACATATTCTATCTCCAATTAAATCTCAAACTCCACAATTGGCCTCATAATAGAGCTGAGGTCCATTAGGGTGTGGTAGGATAGTATATTGGAATAGGATAATTTAAAAAATTGTATGGTGATACCTAATTTCTCATGCAAGTACCCAATCTTCACAGTATATTGATGGATCTATAAGGGGTCTTGAGGAATGGGGAACACATTATGGGAAGGTAGGTCCATTTTACTTTTCATGAATATAGCCTTCATGGGATGATCTATCTATTATTTATTGATCTAAGACTTGTGTGGCTAAAATAATTTTTTTAGATTCCTTAAGGTTGAAAGTCTTCTTATTTTGACAAACTTAATTTAAATGTCTTGACTTCGATAAAGAGTTCCTCTACCTTGATTTTTCCTTCATTATGCCTTCCAACCATTTCATTTCCCCCATTGATATGCAAAGTGTGATTCTAAATATTATTTCCCTTCTTATATGTTCCCTCTTCTTCACATTTTACAAACATGGTAGCACTACTTTGTCTTAGTTTTATCTACCCTTGAAACAAAACAACATGTTTGAGTGACTTGGCTCTACATTTCTAGACTTGTTTTACTTTCTTTTACCAAGTGTTATTATTGTAATACCCTTTTTTTGTGGAAACTTGAGTCCATTTCTACTTTCATGTACTTTTTCCATTATTGAGTGGGGTTAGCTTGTTACTTTTCACTCACTAATTTTTTTTCACATTTATGCACTTTTTCCATTGATGATTGAGTTTGGCTTGTTACTGATCACTCATCAATATTATTTTAACATTTTTATTGCCCATATTTATTTAAGGATTGTTACTTATTTTACATTGATGTTTGATTATCATCCATTTTTTACATGTATCCTTGGTTTGACTTGGTGAGTTTTCCTTTCTTACTTAAGATTTACCTGTTTGAGGTTTTCGATCTTTAGTAGCCTTGGATTTTTATTTATTTTATTGACTTGCCATTTGGTCTCACATAACACTTGTCACCCCAGCTTTCCAAATTTATAAGTATGTCCCATCTAGATAGCATCAGTTACTTTGGATTTCTTGCATTTGTTTATTTTTAATCTTTAGTTTTATATCCTTAGGTTTGTGAAAAGTAGTCTTTGCACCCTCCACAATCAAAACTACAAACCCAAAAGATAACCATCTAGTGATAAAGGTAAGTTAAGGTACACATTAATTTTAATTTTTAGTTATTTCCCTTTCAATCATTTAAATTTTAGTTATTTTTACTTTAAAATAATACAACTTTATTTAGCTTCAGTATTATGTGTTGCTATGTTCTTTTCTCAAAGCACCATCCCCTATTACACTGTAGTGACATGTGATGAGCTTTGAGTGGGGATATATATACATTTATATTTTCAAACTTTATTAATTACTGATGCTTTCTATCCTTGTAAAAACCCATCGAGTCTCAATCTCTGTGAGTGCATGTCTTAAGGGGTACACCAGGAAAGGGGTGGCTAGACCATTGGTGCTTCATAGGATTGTTATCCATTATTACCACTTGTTATCAATCTAACCATCTCCTAAAAACATTCCCTTAAGTTTATCCTCCTCTTTTTCACCCTCCTCTAATCATTTGCCACCTTTGTTAACCCTTCCCTAGCTAAAACCCTTTTTGAGAGTTTATGTTACACTGTCAGCCCTATCGACCTTGTACTCTAATTGATCAAACTTATTAGGGTCTAGGTCCACCCCTAACTGGCCTAGACTATGACATAATTTGTTTTTGTCAATAATAATACTAGGTCGACTGGGTCAACCTTATCACCCCAAACTTTTAAAAAGGATTAGGGTTAGATCAACCTATATAAACACATCCATTTCGCATTCTTAGAAAGATATTAAGAGTTAATTATTCATTTGTGCTTCTTTATAATTTGCTCTTCTGTCATTATACTTGATGAATCTTAGCTTAGGGTTTCTACTTGGAGAAGAATCCTGTCTTATGGATAAGTCTTGGATGTTTTGGCCTTTCTTAGTGATCCTTACAAACCACAACAACCTCTTATGAAGCATCTTTGGTCAAGGGATAGATTGAATCTCGATGAGTTCATCTTCAAGGTAAGTATCTCTAACTTTTTTCCTCTCTTTAGTAGATATAAGTAACATAAGTAATAGGTTTTGAATATATTTCTCTATCTGTGTATTAAGGTTTTGCCTATACATAGCTTAATTAGGATTTTCTTATGTATTTTTATGTTTATGTTTACTAACCCCCACTTTGTGCCACAAGCTTTGGTGAGAACTAGATTAGAATTTACTTTACTTGTTATTAGTTTAGTGAATATGAAAACATAGTACATAGTTAGGGTTGTTGTATAGTTTTGCTTAACTAGAGGCTTTGGATCTCTCCCTAGTGAATTTATTATGGTAAGAGATCCCTTGACTAGGTCTAGCAGATCCATCTCAGTCATGACCTCGAATATCTAATGTATCCACAATCAAAAATGTAAGTATGATTTATCTTCTCTAAGCTAAGATTGATTTATAGATCTATTGCATTTCCCATTACATTCAAAAACCTTTTGAATAATATAGATTCATATAATATTAGTAATAATCTTCACTTGAATATGTCCTAGAGTTTTCTATCTGCCATAGGGATAGCCATATTTTCTAATATAGTTTTATATCACAATGCATATTCAACTATTAGCTCATTAGAGTTTTGCTTGAGTGGCACAACTTGAGCATATGAAACTTTTTCACTAATTTTAATTGAAAAGTGTGACAAAAACATATCTACAAGTGGATGAAATGATGTAATGGACTGATTAAGGATATCATATAACCATTTTAATGCATAATTCTTTAAACTGTAAGGGAACAACTTAGTCAAGATCCAATTATTAGATACATAGTCCAAACATGTTTCATGAAAAGTGTATCGATGATGCTTTGGGTCACCCTTACCATCATATAGAGTAAGCTTAGGTGCTATAAATCTAGATGGCAAAGAATTTTCCACTATATGGTGTGCCAATGGTGTATGTAGGATAACATTAAAGTCCAAGGTATGAGATGGTATAGTAGTTCTTGATAAAGATGTAATACCTTGGCCTATAGAGAATAGATATCTTCCTTAAGGTATTGTAAATATAAAGAGGAGGGATGGTTACTAACCATAGGATGTGTTGTCACTAGTGAGAGTGGCTAGTTTTAGTAGGTTGTAGAATCTAAGTTGTCCCAATAGTAGGTGTAACAATATTAACATATGTGGGTTTAAAGTATTAACTCATAGTGGACTTTAGGATCTCTTCTTATATAATACAAATAAGGTCATATTACATATCTGAATGTTTAGAAATGAAATATTCCAATTATTTCTTATTAGTTTCATTAAATTAGTTATTGAATTTTGCCATTGTAGGTTGGGAAGTCGAAAAACAAAAAGTAATATATTTCAAACCTTGTAAGAAATTAAATCTATGAAAGTTTGTAAAAATAGAATAATGAAACAAATATGAGATTTTGAAATTAATTACTAAGCACAGAAAATAAAAGGATACAAACCCTAAGAGAATTTAAGCTTAGGGTTTATACATCATTAAAACTAAGTCAGGTTCACCAAATGATTTAACTATTTTGGGAATTATGGAATGTAAAACACAAAGTAGATAAAAAAAGTTGAGTAATAAATTGGGAAATAAATATAGCAATGTCAATAGCCACTTATTTGTACAATAATTGATTTATTCTCTTAGACTATAAATAGTAATAAATTACAAAAGAGATACTTATCTAAAATTAGAATTGAAATAGATGAGTAATGGGCTAGAAATTGATGTAAGAATAGTGTAGGCTGTCATCAAGAAGAAACATGTGTCAAAGCCCTCTTCAGATAGTAGCACGGTCCCTTTGATAATAGTGAACTAAATTATTGTCATCTTATGTTGTGTTAATGACCTTGAGTAAATAAAATAATGAGTTTTTGGGAGGATGTTTGACTTGTTCTAAGAAGCTTATGTCTGTATGATTGAGTTCTGAATCATTTTCTATTCTACATTTTAATTGATCTTAATGTGAAACCCTGAGACTCTATGATTGTTAGGGTTTGTAGGAACATAAGTAGAAGTAGAGTGGTGTTATTAGGATAGGATAGAGATGACCTCGACACACCATGTATTGATTATTGCCTATATATCAATACCTCGAAATGGGATCAATCTTGATGTAATTCTCCCAATCTAAATGAAGGTACAAGTTCAAGTGAATGCTATTATGAATGTCAGTTTGAGTGTTTTGAGTGTGTATTGAGACTAGAAACCTGAGAAATCTAAGCTTTGGGATTTTTTATATGGGTGTATGTAGACATAAGGTAGAATAGGTATCAATGATGTTGATTTTCATAATTATTTCTAAGTTTATTCATGTGAATTGCATCTATTTTCCATCTAATGGATAAATGAATAAGAGTGGTCTTTATATAGTGTTTTGGTGCTTATTGAGACATGAAATGAGTCTAAGTTGACCTTAAAATGCTTTGGGAAGTGAAAATATATTCATTAGGGGTAAATAAGGTTGAGGGTCAAAAGTGTTACTCCTTTTCTAATTACATGAGTTATAGACTATAGGGTTACACTATTGTCCAGGTGACTAAGATGAGTGAAAAAGGGTCTTGGATGCCTAGGAGATTTCTTAATGGGTATTTTGGTATATATGGGCTAGGTCTAAGTGTACATATGAGTTAGAAAAGGATTTAAAAAATCCATGAGATAAGTCTAGGGTTAAGCTAAGGATAGGGTGGTCTGAAGTGACATTCATTGCATCAAAATGACATTTTATATGACTAAAATTTATAAAGTACAAAGTAACCTATCTTGTAACATATAAAATATAACTCTTGGGATTCTCTTTTATTAATTCATATCTATAGATATTTTGTACCTATGATTGGTATAGAAATAGGGAAGATTTATTTAATCGAATACTTGATAGAGTGTTTTTGATAAGTTACCTTGGTCTCTTTGGTCTTTTTGCTAGGTGAGGAATGAATGAGGGTTGATCTTCCATTAATATCAATCATTTTGGATTAATAACTCGAATTAAATCACTTAGGTAGACCATTAGGATACATTTCATTTGTAAATTGGATGACTTTATGGCACTTAACACCTGTGTCGAGTAGGACAATAGTGTCAATATTACTATCTATCCTAGATGTTAGTGTCTAGGGACCAAGAAAGTAGTTATAGGTTCAGAACTTGCATAGATGGAGAAGAAGTACATTTTAAGCATTCTAGACAAGATATAAGACCTCTATCATCAACATAAGACTAGTTGAACTAGAAGATATATTCCAAAGGGCATAACTATAGAGCATATGCGAGACTTACAAAATTTAGAAAAGGTATAAAACTAAGAGAAACAACCAAGGTCAAAGTTTGGCAAGTGTACAAGATTGAGGTGATATATAATCATAAATATCATCTTAAAATAGCACATGCATAATATTTTTTAAGTTACAAGTTAGATCATTGTATGCCCTTACATATAACATATTGCACTCTTATGCACACACAATCCCACACTTAGGGGAAAAGTACATATGTCTAAGGCCCTTCTTGAAGTATTGGCTAGATAGGCAATGCTCAATTATAAAGGGATCCTTAAGGTCAACTCAAATTTATGAGCCCACTAACCTATTTTTGGTAAGGTGACATAACTTGAGGTGATGAACTAGGGTTTGAGCTATACCCAATCATAAAAATTCTATGCACATGATCTAAACACATCAAAAAGGTGATAGAAAACCCTAACAGGTCTAGGCAATCACTTCTTAATATAATTAATATTCTATATAGGATAGAAGCATCGATGTGAGTGTCTAAAGGTTAATGGAAGTGTCCAAGCCTCTAGAAATAATATTTATAGAATCTAATGATGGGATCCTAAGCATCAGTCTACCTATTTCCATACTTGGACATCAAAAAACCATCTAAATATTATCTCTTCTTTATTTTATAATTATCAAAATATCAATTGGCATTGTACTTTCCATATTTGGTAATTTCCCAAATTTAGCATATTGTATTATCTGAATTAAATTAATTTGTATGATTTAGAATAGTTTTATTCATCCATTTTACTAGACCATTCTACCCCTTAACCCTCATGAAATCATAAAAAGGGTTAAACAACAATGCTTGGTCATTCAATTAGGATTGACCAAGGTCATTACAATTTAATCCCTTTCACCCAACACCCCCTCTCCTATTTGATATCAATTTGGTTTGTGTGTAAGAAACTAGGGTTTCAAAATACATATATCTTTACATGACCAAATAAGAATCATAACATCTCAGCCTGCTCAGTAGATACATGGGTAAAATGAAAAATAGACATATTTCATCATAATTAATGTGGAAAAGTCAACAGCCAATGAATGTGGTTAACTTACATTGTTGTCTTAGGAGTGTGATCTTTTCTAGGAAAATATTATATTTTTTTCCTAATCCAAATTATCATAGTTATACCTTTCTCTATTTACATTGTATGTCATTAGCCACAATCAACATAGACAATTTTGCAGTCAATAGACACAATCAACATACATTGTTGCTTAGGGAGCATTGACTTGTCTAGGAGTAATTTCAAATTCTACCTCTAATCATGAATAGTCATAGTAATGTATTTTAAAAATTCTCACTATTAGACATCATAAACAGTTAATAGAAATCTTGGATCAAATCTAAGTTGTTTTCTTCTTAGAGTTTTTCAAAAATTACATATAACTTTATTTATCAAGTTACAAATTAGAACTATTAATAATTATGTCAGGAATCTAGAACAACAAACAAATCTGATACCACTTTGTCAGGATTAGGAGCACAATTGATTACCTTGTATAAGCAACTAAACATGGAATTTAACTAGAAGTAACAAGTAACTAGAAATCAGAAACAACACAGAATATGAGAGACAATACCCAATTGTTTTAATACTCTTCTAAAAGGAAATACAATGAAGAGATGCCACACTCTTCCCACACATCTAGGGCTTCCCACACCTCTAGGGCATACAAATATTCTCCTTCAAGAGTTCACTCTCTCAATTATGGTCACAACAAACAACTCAAACACAGAGTTATTGCTCACCTTCACCAGTCAGTAACAATACTGCTAGTCCACCAGTCAGTAACAATACTACTAGTCCACCAAGTACTCAACGTACTCCAAGTCTGAGTATACCATGTACTCTAAGTAGATCTCACCTAATCTTGCTACTTGTGTTTTTAATCTCCCTAATCTTGCTACCACCTACAAATCAACCTGGTTTTGCTCACCTACAAACCTAGATCTCGCACACACACACACACACCTGCAGATCAACCAACCTTACTTACCATGTAGATCTAACATGATCTTGTAACACCTACAGATCAACCTGGTTTTGCACACCTGCAAACCTAGATTCTCCATGGATAGAACTCTGATTCTATAGAACTGATTCTACAAGAATCCTTGAGAGTATACACCTTACAATACAGCCCATGGGTCTCTTAAATAGATCCCATACAAATAATAATTAGACTTTTAATTATAATAATTAGAATCGTAGCTCCAAGACTAAAATTAGTCTTTACATGCAAACAACCGGTTCATTAAACAAACTATTCATGTAACTAACAGTTCTGAAACCACACAGGTGACTAACATCGGTCACTATCTGTCTGGAGATGACCGACATCGGCCGATCCATGACCGATGTTGACAGCTTCCTGTCCACCTCTGACCGACGTCGATTAGCCTGACTGACACTGGTTACTATGACACTCAGCACCTCCTCCATGTTTGCATAACAGTGAAGCTTTTAGCTCCATAACCTAACAATCTCCCACTTGGAGATAAATAGTTGCACCTATACCTATACTTGTACATCATCTAATTTGTTTCTTAGCTTGTATCCCTCTTCAAGCTCAATCTTGAAGACCAACCACCACATAACCTGTGATGCTACTCCTGTCATCCAAGTAACCTACCATATCTGAATCTACATACCCATGTAGAGAAGTCCCTGACCCTGCATAACATGAATCCCTACTGCTAGTCCCTCTCAAATACTTGAGAATCCACTAAACTACTCTCAAGTGCTTCTTTCCCAGATTGGCCACAAACTCACTGACAACACCCACTACTGGGACAATAACAGGTCTAGTACACATGTACTTAACCTCATCATGTGAATTGGGACATTGTTCTGTGAACTGTCTATCCATAGGTGTGCTAAATGGTTCTGCATCCTACATGTTGAACCATGCCACTACCTTATTCACACAATCATCTTGAGACAACATCAACCTATGATCTTCCCTGTCTCTAGAAAAACTCATGCCAAAGAATTTCACTCCTCCTAAATCCTTCTTGGCACACCTCTGAGCTACCTTTACCTTTAACTCAGAAAAACCCTTCATGTGTGACCCTGCAACAAGCATACACACTACATACAGTGACAAGATAATGTTGTAATCATCATCCAACCTAGTAAAGTAAACACAATGGTTACATTGACATTAACTAAAGCCATGCTTTGTCATAAACCCATCAAACCTGTACCACTATCCTAGAGCTTGCTTAAGACCATATGACCTGGCCTTTTATCTCACATGTCCATTCTCTCTCTTCTTTAACCAAGGAATCCATTTGTCTTTCAGTGCTTTTATCCCAGCTGGCAACTCTACCAAATCTCTCATTTGGTTCTCATCCAAGGAATCAAATTCCTCATTCATGCCATGCTCCCACTGTTTCCTAGATCCTACCTACTCTACAGTGAGCAACAAGTATAAAGAAGGTGGATAACAAATTTGAGGCTTACACTTTTAGTCCTCTATATGGGCATTTGAGACTCCTTGATAACTTGTTGTCCACCCAAAATCCATTTCCTAGTCGACCCTGGTCTGCTCCTGACCGATGTTGATTCCACCTGATCACTGACACCAGTTCCCTGACTGACGTCAGTGTCCACCTAGTCACCAACACTGATTCCCTGATTGACGTCGATTGCCACCTGCCCAACACCACTGACTCTGATCTACACATGACCGACATCGGTACCTACCTATTTGACGTTGGTTCCACCTGACCTACGTTGGTAACTATGTTTTCCTATGAGTGATGACTTTTTACCTACGAGCTTACCTTGGATCAAAACCCTATCCAAACTACCTTGCTCAGAATTATTCAGCCCCTTTAGCTGATCTCTGTCCATCATCTCCTCCATGAACACCAAGGCTTTCCAGTTCTTAAGTTTGTCAAAGACACCTAACTTCCTCTTAATAACATGCATCTCCTTCTTACTCATGTGACCAAGCCTACAAAGCTATGTCTTTGCAACAGAAGGAGAATCAGTAATACAAGTAGGTAGATAAAGAGTACCTACTTTCTTACCACATGCTAATTCAAGTGCATCGACTGTGAGAGTTACTATGCATCTCTCATCACCCAACTTTCCTGAAGAAATTAGCCTCATCTTCAAGACTGGGACTTGCATGACCTTCTTCAACACCCATGTGTTGGCCGTCTACAATTTCAGCCACACTTCCCCTCTGCCAATACTTTGACAAGGCTCACCAACCCTTAAACAAATCTTTCCAAAGTCTCCAAGGACATTAACATGGAAAAATACTCTATTTGGGGCTGCATGGAAAGAGGCAACAAAATATATAATCCAAGATTCTACTTTATTCAAGGAACATACAAGAGCATCCTGTGCAACAATCCCTGCAACATCTACTTCTTCATTTCCTTCATGTTGATCTTCAACCAACCAGCAATCTTTCTTTACCTGCTCTTTCTTTCCATAATTCTATAATTGATCATTCTTGCTTTTGAATTCCTCCATTCTTAGTTTACTTTCTTCTGCCATTGCTATACTCCCACTCAATTAGAAACCCCTGAGAGTGACCTGTAATCAAACACAAACCTGCTCTGAACCAAGCTCTGTGAACCTACAACCCTAGCTCTGATACCACTTGTCAGGAATCTAGAACAACAAATAGCTATGATACCACTTTGTCTAGATTAGGAGCATAATTGATTACCTTGTATAAGCAACTAAACATGGAATTTAACCAGAAGTAACAAGTAACTAGAAATCAGAAACAACACAAAATATGAGAGACAATACCCAATTGTATTAATACTCTTCCAGAAGGAAATACAATGAAGAGATGTCACACTCTTCCCACACCTCTAGGGCTTCCCACACCTCTAGGGCATACAAATATTCTCCTTCAAGAGTTCACTCTCTCAATTACGATCACAACAAACAACTCAAACACAGAGTTGTTATCAACCTAGTTTTGCTCACCTACAAACCTAGATCTCACACACACACACACACACACACACACCTGCAGATCAACTGACCTTACTTACCATGTAGATCTAACCTAATCTTAAAACACCTATAGATCAACCTGGTTTTGCACACCTACAAACCTAGATCATACACACATGAAGAACCCTTGTCCTTGCCTCACCAAGTCCTTATGATTCTCCACGGATAGAACTCTGATTCTACAGAATCGATTCTACAAGAATCCTTAAGAGTCTACACCTTACAATACAGCCCATGGGTCTCTTAAATAGATCCCATATAAATAATAATTAGACTTTCTAATTACAATAATTAGAAACACAGCTCCAAGACTAAAATTAGTCTTTACATGTAAAAAACTAGTTTGTTAAACAAACTGTTCATGTAACTAATAGTTCTAGAACTGCACAGGTGACTGACATTGGTCCCTATCTATTTGGAAATGACTGACGTCTATCGATCTCTGACCGATGTCGATAGCTTCCTATCTACCCTTGAATGACATCAGTTGGCCTGACCAACGTCAGTTACTATGACACTCAGCACCTCCTCCATGTTTGCATAACAGTGAAGCTTTTAGCTCCACAACCTAACAAATTATATATCTTTAGAATTCTGATCTCTCTCATGTTTTATACCTATTAAACAAACATATTAGTTATTAAATTGTAAATGTGGTAGAACATAAATATTCAATGAACATTATGAACTATGTGTGTAAGGACAAAAATACCTAATGATTACAATTATCCAACATGATTCGGTACTAGAGTTGGGATTTATTTATTATTTTCTTAAGCCAAGTGGCCATATGTATATATATTAGAATATATTATGAATTGTTATATCATTATAATTTCCAATCCATTATTTATAATGCATTGTGGTAGGGAGTTGCATGTTGGTCTAATGACTTTTTTTATCAGATGGATTCTCTCTTGCTTCATCGATTCTTTGCATCTACTTAATTCATGTAAGGGTAGGGCCCCTCTCAATGGATGAGATGTGTCCAAGGGATCCAAAAGGGTTTCTGGTTAGAGTAAAATACCTCCAATTATGCTCTCCCTCTTCTTATTCTATTTAGTTCTTTCTTTAGTGTGGATCTTTTTTAGATGTGCAAAATTTCTACGAGAAATATTTTTTATCTCAGTAATTATTATTCTTGCTTGTTAGGGCAAACAAATGTAATCATTTTATGATACCCATATATTTTTTTTATTGATATATGTATATGATGATATTTCCATTGTATTGTACCTTTATTTCATTTGTTCCAGGAAATTTGAATAAAAAACTTATAGCACTATGGATAATGATGAATTTATATTTAATTGGATGGATAATAATTTTATAAGAAATTGGAAATAAATAGGGATTATATGTTATATACCATATAAATAATTTTGTGATATTTCATAGTGTATTTTGAATATAAATAATGTATTTTGTACTCCAATGATTATTAAAAAATTGATAATGATGTTTACAATGATGTAGTCTTTTATGAACCTTACTTAACTAGAGTTTTTTAGAATGTAGGACTAGGGATAGATGTTGAATCGATAACTATTCTTGATTGGAGACTATTATTTTATAACTTATAAATTATAAAAAAAAATGGTTCATTTTTATAATATCTAATTGGGTAATTCCTATATATCTTCTCCAAAATTTAAACTTATCTTTTACAACTTTCCAATGGCTCAACGAGAGTCTTCACACACAACCCATCAAGGAAAACCTTGTTTTGATACCAATTGGTATAAACAAGAATGATGGGGCCAATTTAATGGCTACCTTAATCCCTAATGATGTTCCACTACTCTCACTATATCAAGCACACAAGACTCAAAATAGAAATAAAGACTCTCTTTAATGATGTTTCATTATGTTGCATATATTTCACATACACCTCACACTCTCCCTTCCCCTAGATTATGAAGAAGACTCCCTAGTCCATGGCTAGGTTATAATAAACATACATTATTAAGTAGGATCATAATTCTACTCTCACACTCTTTGAGCTTCTATAAGCTCTTTTTACTTGGCTCTACTATGGGTTTGGACTCTTCCTTCCTAACGTTCTTGATATCCCTCAATATTTTGCCTTGGGTGAATAAGATAACTATCCAAATTTTCTTCCAAAACTGAATTTGAATCTTAGTGGCCTAACACTGAGACCTTATTATAACCTTTGAGCTTCCTCTATCTTGTAAAACAATATACACCATAGTTTCTTGATGTGGGTAGCTAATCAGTGTATATTTTAAATGTGGGTGAAACTTTTGGTTTTTTTTAAATTGCCACTTGCATAAAGAAACTGTTGCCTACATAAAGTGGTGGTTTTTCCATGTCCCAAGGAAAAGGTCCTTATGACTAATGGATCATGATTAAAACTATCATTCCTTCATTTCCTTGAAATGTTAGACTCTTGATGGTGTTCTTCAATTTTATATTTATCTTCATCCACAAAAGTAACATAAAACAAAGGTGTGCAAGTGTACATAAGAACTTGAACCCATGATTTTTTATAGTGCAAGATAGAATGTGACCCTAGATACTCCTAAATTAGTTGGGTGATGTTGGACCCACCACTGAGATAGCCCTCTTCTTAGGTTTTTTTGCTTCTCAAGGATGATCCACAACCTCATTCATCCAATGTCATTTCATATGCATGATTTTCTATATTATTTTTTATGTGTTGAGGAGCATTATTTTAATTTTCAAACTTTCTAACTATGTTTCTGCCAACTATCATTTATATTTCACTGTGAATACTCGATACCTTTTTATTATGAACTATCATGTAATTTATCTCTATATATTTTTATTAATATATATGCCAATGTATATCCAGTAAAAATTTTATTAATATTTGTATTGAACTATAATATGAAATTTGTATAATTCAAATAGGGGCTTTTAATTTGTCAATTTGAGAATAATTAATTAAAAATTGAATGTTACAATAACATAATTTTTACACAAACCAATCATAAGAAAAGTGAAGGCAAATCCTCATTAATGGGCCTAGGATTCACTTATAAATTCAATATAAGGAGTAATATCATATGTATTGTACCCCAACACCCCCCATTTAAAAAATTTTAAATAGGGACACACTTTATCAAGTAGCCTTTACTTTTTAGGATTGGTTAGGTAGATTAAGTTTATTTCTTAAAGATTAAACTACCATTTTAGCACTCTTATTATTACAAACTAAAGATATGATTTAGTTTATCTTAATTTATATCTCTAGCCTTTATTTTATTTCACACATGTCTATTAAGGTTTTCATATTCTAACGATTCATGAAGTTTGCCTATTTATCAAAATGCATGTCAAATATTGCATCTTTCAAACTAACTGACTTACATGTTTGTCAAAGTGTTGTTGCTTTGTGTTTTATCTTATGTAAGTTATTATTCACTTAGAATATTTTCATAATTTTCACAAGGACACTTTCCAAGTCACCAAATCCTACTACGTGTAATTCACTCTCTCTCAGAGCCCTGATATCAAATTAGGTATGAATTATACTTTAGTGTTGTGAAATTTTTATGCTGCCTAATGACATCTCGTTAACCCATGACTTTTTTGGCACTTATAAATTTTAAAAATACTCTTGCACAAGAAAAATGATGAGATGTTTCCAAGTTTCATAATCTCACTCACTTAGTGACTAGAAAATTGAAGTTTCAATATATGAAAGTTTAAGACCAATGGAGTGGTGATAGTTGTCCACATGTCATGATCCCAAAGGCCCACTACTATCAAAACATTTTTAGAAGTTTCTAAGTCTTCAGTGTAAGTGGAGCACTAAGATGTTTCCACGTGTCATCAACCCACTCACTTAGACCCTACATAGTAAGGAAATAGGGTATGACACTCCCAGGAAACTAGAATCATGAAATGTTTCCAAATGTTAAGATCTCGCAAGCCCAAGGCAATAAAAAAGTAAATAGCAGCAAAGAAAGGGTTAGAAAAGTAATGGAATGGTGAAATTATACCATGTGTCCCTAAAATGACACAAGGATTGGGTAAAAGTAAGATAATTCTTTTGGAGTAAGTGAGAAATTAACAAGTGTTAAATAAAGATGACAAAGCACTCATAGAAAAAGAAAAGCCACCTAGTAATGAGGATCACAAAAGGGGTGACACTTCACTAGGCAAATTCAAAATATGAAAATAAAAGAAGGCAAAGTAAGTTAGGGCCATTGATGCCATTAATATGTATAACTTGGCCAACTAAATGCATTCAATTTAGTAAAGTTAATGAATCCAAAGGTAATATATGTAATCAACATAGTTAATTACAATTACATTGCCATCTAATTGATAGCTACAAGTGTGAATTCAATCTCTATTACAACCAAGAAATTCTATAGTTCCTAAGAACTAGAACTTTTAGATGTGTAATAATGGATTATACTTCATGCCTTCCACCTTCCCCCTCTAAATATTCCATCGTAGTACCTGAGCAATACATAGAGAAAATGTTTTATGAGGTTTACCTCAATCATGAATTCAAGCATTATTTTTCTATACGAGAGGAAGTTGAAGTAGTAAAACCCTATGGTCCTGAGGATCAACTCTCATCCTTTACATGGATATATAAGTAATACCTAGTGTAAATAAAATTAGTGGGCCTACATAATGTTTTGGAAAAACCTGAGGTAATGCCCTACATTAAACTATTATTTTATTTATTTACAAATGGCCAAATTTTTGGTAAAATTCTACACTTCCACCAACACATCAACCCAATGGAATATATTAGTGGGAATGCCTTTTAAAATTAATATATACTCCCCCTCTCTAAAATGGCCTACAATCAAGCCCTAGTCAATTCATGGATGTATACAAACAATGAAACCAGTAAGTTATGAGAATGGGTGAGTGACCTTAGTATCTTCATAGTTAAAGGCCTTATTTTTGTTATCCCCATTACCATCTTTAGGCCTAGAATTAGGATTTATATGTCCTTAGTAAATTAAATTTATGGTTTCCCTAGCATAATGTATGTCAATGAGGTTTGTATTCCCTTGTTGGACACCATCCTCACTTCCACCAAGATCATAGTTAATGGTGAGATCATTAGTGCCAACTTGATCAACTAGGCTCTCATTTCAGCAAAAAGACCAAATGACAACTTCTAGATGATGTCTTACCTAGTAGATGCCATAAAAATGATTGTTTTCTAAAACTTTACGGAACCTTGAGAGACATCAACTAAGTATCCTAAGAACCAAATTTGTGATGAATTCAATGTTCTTCAAATACATAAATTCAAAAAGAATATGACCAAACTAATTAAGACCTTTTATATAATGGTATACCATGAAATTTATGTCAAGGATAGTAAATTGGTGAATATTATCTCTATTCATATTGCATAATCATCATAATAGAGGGTATTAGGGCTCCTCTTATGTATCTACCCTGGTTGGTCCCAGACAAGGTGGCTAAATAGAAAATTGTAACTTAGCTAGCTGATTTTGTAGATGTTTCCCTAAGAAATGCAAGACAAAGATTTATCCATCCACCTCCGATTAGCTTTGGTAAAATATAATACACCAGATGGGAGAATTTTAAGCTAATGGGCAAGATCTGGAAACATTGTGATTTCAAGCAGGCACCTTACAAGTAATGAGATCTAAGAAAAAGGGTTTGGTAACACCTAAGTAGAGTTAAGGTAAAGGTGAATATTAATTATGATCACATATCATATCCATATGATGAAGTATTCATGAATGTTTTAAATGATATAGAGGTCCACACAAGAATTAATAAGGTGAATATGTCCACGGTGGTAGCTAGGCATATATAATATCATCTAGAGACCACTGAAGAGGAGGTTAGGCGAATTGAGAAGGAGAATTGAGTTATAAAAACTCCTCAAGGATCCCTTCCATACAACAAAGCATAAGGACAAGAACAGGTTGGTCCATCCAGATAAGCACCTATGGGAAGTGGACAATGAATTAGCCATGGTCTTCCTCAACATCCCATCCCTGTGGTTACCATTACAACAACCACTATAGTATTCAACCCTCCTCAACTAGATGCCACTACACAAGCTCCTATAAATGTGACTCAGTTTGATAGATCATTATATATGTTACCCTTTCCTCCACTCACAATAGTGTATTACGTGAGTCTCCCATATTTTCTTCTTCCTATTTCTAGTTTGGCTCCACTTATATCCCTAGTCTAAACCATTGTACCGCCACTTCCATAAATGTCTCCTTTTTCTAGACAAATGTCTACTTCCCTAAATTCACCCCAATATCCAATATTGTTCTCACCTCATCACCACCTATTTCTCTATCAAATTTAACTACTTATATGTCACTTCTTTCAACACCAATTATATTCCCACTAGACCCCCCTTGTATACAATAGGAAGTAGATAACTCTTTAAATTTTTCCTTAGGGTACTCCAAAAAAGGAAAAGTTTGGGGAAGGATTGAATAAAAGAAAAGGTTATAAGGAAATATAACCCCTAGAAGTGTCAGATAGTGAAAAGGAGTGGTCCACCAAAGAAGAATGGGAAGATAAAATAGAGACATCATTGTTTAAGGCCATTAGTGAAACCATAAAAAGTGACATTAAGGATGAATGGTTGAATGAAGAGGCTTAATTAGGTGACATTAATATTTTTAATACTAGTTTAGTCTCAACTAAATTACTTCAAGACCCATATGGAGATAAAGGAGACAAAGCAGAGTCAAAACCTTTAGCTTCAATTTAGGGGAAATTAATGACTGTATTTCAAGCCTTGGCAGCTCCTAGCACAATAATCATATCAGTAACAATAGTTCCCCTAATTGTTATTACACAAAGGGTAAGTGTAAAAGGTTATTATTCCTTACCTATTATTGTAACTACTACTATTCTAGTTAGTACTGCAGCAGTCATTCCCCATGTTTTGGACTCTTCAAGCCAAGCAAACAAGGCCCAAACAACTACAATACAAGTTTTAAAATCCTTAGTCCAAACCCCTATAATCAAGACTGAATCACCTCCTAACCAACCTTGAAAAGTCCTTACTAGGGTTGATTTTACATCAATAATATATTATTTACAAAATTTTCTCGATACCCCTCCTACTTATTCATTCTTTGCTTCCTCAAGCCCTCAGTCCCCTAGACCTAATAAACATGTGCATTTTAAATATTTGGTCTCCACTACTATTTTGGCTTCCCCAGTTTGTCCTTCTCAACACTCCACTCAATTGGGCCAACCAATTGGTCATATAGCCCAAATAGAATCTACCACCATTACAACACAAAAGGGGTTAGAGAAAAGGAAAATAATAACTGACACAATGGCACCTAACAAGGTCACTAGATAGAGGAGAGTTATTCCCTCCTTTCCTAAAATAGAAACCTATTATCCCTAGCCCATGCTTCCCCTAGGTTAATCCCCATCTTCCACTCCTAAAGAACATGCAAAACCTTCACAAGAACCAGTTGCCTTGAATATTTTTGAATGGATCCAAAAAATAGAACAAGTAGAAGAAGGCAGGTAGGACCTGGTTATTATTGAATATCCAATACTCAAGTTTCATTTTGACAAAGAAACTAAGACTATGAGTAAGGTCAAAAGGAAAACCATATTCATTGAAGGATACAAGGTGGAATTGGAGAAAAGATAAGATGTGTTCACTTTAACTGAGAGAAGAAGAATGTTCCCCTCTTATATAGGCAATTACATATAAGACCCCTACACTTTTGTAGACTCTACAAGGGGAATAATAAAATAAATATTTAGAGGCTATGATCAAGACATGGAGGCACTATAATAAAGGAGTAGTATACATCCTTTAAAGGACATTTTAGATAATGTGTAAGAAGCATCACGAAATTTGTATGACATCATCTAGTTAATAAGGAATCCAAAGAGGGAGTCACAAACCAAGTGGGGAGATGTATACCCCCTCACTGATAAGATGAATAAAATGGAGGCTAGACTCCATTTATTAATCCAAGTGACCCAAAATAAGGCTTATGATCACTTAAACCTAGTAATTGATCAAGATTCAGCATGGGCCTTAAACTACATAGCTACTAGGAGAGATATCTTAATTAGGTGGCATTAAGAGTGAAAAAAATAGTACTATAACTCATCATCTATGAAGATCAAGCCATTGTAATTTTAGGTAAAATAAGGATCAATAATATGATTAACTAAAGTGGGGAATTGGTCCTTAGGGCCATCTTTGAATACCTTCTTCAGATAGTAGCAAATAGTTTCAAAGCAAAGGTCAAGGGCATGATATATAAGACCCAGGATGACTTGTTGCAATTGATAAATTTTTCTAGAAGCATCATCCTTAACATATAAGATCTTTATGTGTAGCTTGGGGCTACATTAAAAACACATAGAAAGTAGATGGATAGATTCCCCTAAATCTTTTGTAGATCTTCAAAAGACCTTTGTTAGAATTTGAAGCAATTGAGATGGATTTTTAGGCAAACCACACTCTTTAATTGAAAAATTAGGTGAGTAGGTAGGCATCCCTAACTACATTACCTCCACTAGCTATTTCAATTGCAACTATTTCTTAAATGATAAGGCTAATCATAATTGTAACTTTGGTTACAACTACAACAACCACCATAACACAAGCATAGACAACTACAATTACTTCTTCATAGGCAATTTCCTTTATAATAATAATAGTTGATTATAATAGAATTTGGTTGTAATAATTTATGTGTCTTATGAATGGTTGGTTATGTTGTTTTTATATATGTCATGCATAACTATTTATGAGATATCCTAATGGTAGTGAAACTTTGACCATGGTTTGAGATATCAGGTATCCCTATCCCAAGCCTATATTATAGATCTATCCTCCACATTCTAGAGAGAAGATAAATTTTGACATTAAATAAAGATAATAAATCGTTTGAGTTGTTCTCTAATTCTATGTTATATGGTTGTCTCTTTCATTTTTATGTTATATTGATTGTGTGCTTTGATCTAACTAGTAACTTAGTTATTTGATATGTGTTATAGTAATTTAAAGTATCTTATCACTAATTAGTAGGATTATATCAATTAAGAATGTGCAGTATCAATTTTAGATTGATAAATCTTGCTTTCAAGCAACATGTTTGTTAGGTTAATCTTTAGATTTGTGTAAAAGTGACATTTTGATGCAACTTCATAGAATGAGATATATCTAGTCGAAGGTGCTTTCTTTTTATTATCTATAATATTTTATTAGTATATACAATAACAATCTTAGTAACAAAAACCTTTAGCTAATGACTTTCAGTTAATTGCATTTTATCCCTCATACTTCTTTACTATGTTAGTTTTGTGTGACAAACCAGTAAGTTGAAAGCATTAGTCTATGGTCTTTTTACTTATTCTAAATCTAGTTAGAAAGAAACCATGCTCTATTTATAGACTCTCCTTTTTGCCTTACCCTTCCCTTTGTTTATAGTTTCTTTGAGACATGCCCACTTTATAATAAGTCCATCATCATACACCTTAAGTAGATATAGGATTCACATCTATATCTGAACCATTTGGGTTAACCTATTGCTTTACTACCTGCCATTCCACCAAAGGTTAATATAAAACCCAATACCATGTAATTCATGCCCTAGAGTGGATTTCACCTCCATTGATACTTTAAAATTTTAGAGGACACCTCATAAGGTTTACTACGTGTGCATAAAACCCACATCAACATGTAAACTTATTTTAGATCTAAAAGGAGGGCCTATTTCATTACCAAGACTAAAATATCACTTGAGTTACACTATATATATCCAAAATATTAAATAGGTTTGCCTCTTGCATTAACCTTTCATATCCACCCTTACAGACCCATAGAAAGGTTAGGATAGATAAAAGTGTTTTGAGAAGATCTCGAGCTCAATCATATTCTCCAAATAAGTGGTCCCTCCCACATCCAATGACCCAATATTAGTTAACTAGATACATCTTTAAAATTTTAGGATATGTTCATGATCTACCCAAAAATCCCAAAAATTACCTCCCTACCTTTTTGCCCTTAAAAGGAAGGACCATTGAAGAGCATGTGAATGCCTTCAAGACTGCTTTAGGAATATTAAATGTAGTTCATGAGGATGTAGCTTGTAGGATCTTCCCTTTTACACTAAAATATTCCTCCTAAGATTGGTTTCTTAATACCACCAAGGTATTAGTTAGATCCTAGAATGAGTGCCAAACCACCTTTTTAGGATAGTTTATCTAAATCACTAGCCCTAGCATTGTATAACAACTCTTCATTAGCATGAAAAGGGAGCCTAATCAACCTATTAGGGCATTTAATGTGAGGTTTCAAAAAATGTATATCCATATAGATAACTCATATAATCCAAATGTTTTATTAGTTCTTAATATGTATAAAATGCTTTAGATCCTACCACTACAGTGTTTATACGTAGAGTAATTGAAGTTGTTGATTTGACCCATGCATATGTTGAGGCTATAAATATTGATAAACAAATCAACCCTCAGTCACAAGGCTTTAATCATAAGGCTTAGCAAGGTTAAATATTTATCAAGCTTACCTAATGTAAAATATAGTCCCAAATTCAAACCAAAATACCATGGCTCATAATTAAACCCAAATCCTATGCAATTGTACTTGTCCCACATTGTACCTAACCAGAGTTTAAGTTCTTGAATAATCTTGTCCAAATAGCTTATCCCCATAGAGATAAAACTTTAGTTCCAATCAATGCTTCCACCACCTAAGGTGTTATTAATGATTCTAATAAGGCTAGAATAGACACCATTCATAAGATGATACAAAAATTAAGCAATGAGTTCTTAAGTATGTAGAAGTGTATGGGAAATGCTATCGGCCATAATACCAATAAAATTGTTGGTTACTAAAGGTATAAATGGCAATTCAATAGATTGGGTAATAATACTGAGTAACCATATAACAAGATGCCTGAGATAAATATCTTAGAGGCAGTATTGTCCAATTGGTATAGAGTTCATAGAATAACCAAACATGGAGAATTGGATTGCATAAAATTATGCATATACTTTGAAATATTTCAAAAATAAATGGATAGACAAGAGATACTAGCAAATCCACCTAAGACATCTCCTTATGATGCTTCAAGTCATCCCAACATGATAATGGTCTTTGATACCTATGACTTTCCATTCTCTATGGAAAATGAGAATGAGCCAGAGGATAACACATATGAGATCCATGTGTTCAATATTTTTAAAGGAGTAACTCTAATATAAGGAACAGACAACCTCTCACTACTTCTACACCTTCCAACAATGCTACTACTCCTCTAGATCTAAGGGTGATAATAATCCACCTCCTCCAAAAGAAAAAGATCAACTAAATCCATAGAATCATAAAGAAAAATGGGATCCAACATCATAGAAGACATGAATAATATCAAAGCTAATATCACTCTACATGAGTTAGCCTAGATCATTGATCAAATGGAACTATTACTCAAAGCCTTCATAGGGATATCCTCTATAGTTGATAAGTCAAAGGCTACGTATACAAATGTAATGATTTATAAATATAAGTATGAGGTCCCACCATTTTCATTTATGGTAAGAATGTTCAATATTATTTGGTGGACTTAAGATTTTTGGCTAATGTGATGCCTGCAACCATTTGCAATAAAATGTGGATGACCCTAGATAAGTCAAAAAGAGTGGTCCTATAATTGGACAAGCCCTCAATACTTTGTGTTGAGAAATTATTAAATGTAAAATATAATTAGCCTCTGAGCCATATGTACAACATTAAATAGACATCTTAGTAGTTAACATTTTAGAAACCTATGGTTTGCTGCTCAGTCAAGATTGGTTGAAGACATTGAATGGGAACATGGCCATTGATTTCTCACATATGTGGCTACCATGGAGGGGAATGCCTAATCAAATAAAAGTTGATAGAGAACCAAAGATCTAGTACTTAATTACATAATACAATGCCAAAAATGAGAGGGTTAACTTTGTATCCTCACATGTTGGTATCTATATATTCACCATAAAGCATGAGCCTCATAAGCAAGAATTCAAATGCCCTTCACAGTTATGAACTCTCTATTTTGATGGTGCCTGTTCTAAATAAGGTTGTTGTGTTGGGGTAGCTCTAATAGATTCAGATGAGAAGCAATACCTAGTTGTATACATATTGTAATTCCCTTGTACTGATAATCAAGTTGAATATGAGGCTCTGATCTTAGGCCTACAATGTACATTAAGGCATGATGTCAAGTAACTATAGATATTTGGTGATTCAAATCTAGTGGTCAACTAGATCATAATAAAATATCAATGTAAGCTAGCATATCTAAATAAATATAAACATAGATCTTGGGACCTAATTGAGTCCTTTGAGGCTTTCAACATCAGGGTTGTTCCAAGAGAATAAAACCAAGTGGTAGATTCATTAGTAACCTTAGTTGTCAACCTAACACCACTCCAAGAGTCCAAGATGTAAAAACATTATGTGGAGATGGTGTCTTGCCCTTTGATCCCTTACAATGTAGATAATTTTTGTGTCTTTGAGGATGATCAATAGATCATCCAATTCATAAATAATTATAGGGCTTTTGAATACCAAATTATAGATGATAATGACTTTGAATGTATAAAGGTAAAAGATTTTGGACATGATGGTATCTCATAGCTCAAGGAAAATATAATCACTATGGGGATGGTGTCCTTAGAGAGAATATTTGGCATAGACCTGCAAGCTAAAAATCAAAAACAACTAAAGAAAAATTAGTCTAATTTTATCAAAGATAATTTGGGTACCAAAGAACACCCTTAGTATGTCAACATCAAGCTAGCTTATGTTGAAAGTGAGAAATAAAAGTTGAAATATATAATAATGGAATACAAAGATGTAATTGCTTAGACCTATGGAGACTTGAAGACTTCCAAGGTAATTACTCACACTATTCCTCTGAATCAAGGGAATGAGACCTTTAAGAAACACTAGAGACCAATAAATCCCATTATAAAACCTCTCATCCAGACTGAGGTTCAAAATTTACTAGATGCCAAGATCATATTTCCTATTAGACACTCTTCTTAGATAGTGAACTGGGTACCAGTCAAGAAAAATAATGTTCAGATTAGGCTGTGTCAACTTTAGGAACCTAAATAGATCCTCATAGAAAGATAATTATCCTCTACATTCCTTAGATGAAGTAATAAAGATCGATAGTGGGTCAACGAGTATGTCCTTCTTAGATAGTTTCTCAGGATAAAATGAAGTGCTAATAGAAGTAGAAGATTAAATGAAGACAGCCTTCCCCACAAAGTGGGGAACTTATACTTATAAAATCATGCCTTTTAGCCTCATCAATGCCTAAACAACCTTCCTAAGAGCCATGGACTATGTATTCTAAGGACTTATGGGTAAGTTTATAATCATTTATATGAATGACCTCACTTTATTTTCTAAAAGTAGAACATATCATGAAAATCACCTCTATAAAGTGTTTGATGGATGCAGAATGTACAAGGTATCCTTAAATCCAAAGAAGAGTATCTTTGAGGTCATCGAAGTCAATTTTCTTAGCCATATCCTCACCAAGGATGGTATTTCCATTGATCTAGAATGGATTCAATCCCTTTCAAAGCTAACACCTCTCAATAATAATAAAAGATTGAAATCATTCTTTAGTAAAATTAATTTCATACATAAATTTATTTATGGGTTTGCAAAAATTGTCAATCCCCTAAATGCCATGTTGAAAAAAGATGCCAAGATAGAGTGGAAAGTTGAGGCTAAGAGTTCCTTCCAAGACATCAAGATGGTTATTTCTCAGGCTCTAATATTGATTAGTCTTGAATTTACTACGGATTTATTTTTATATTCCTTTGCTTCAGAACATACCATTGCTACAATACTCACCCAAAAGGTAAATGATAGTGAACACCTAATTGATTTTATGAGTATTAATTTAAAAGATGCATTATTAAATTATACAATGATAGATAATTAAATATATGAATTGGTAAAGGATGTAAATAAGTTTAGGAACTATATATTAAGGAAAAAAATTATGTCATAGACCCAAACTCAGTATTAAAGATCACCCTCAGTCAAGATGAGTTGGGTGAATAAGAGGCAAATGGATGGAAGAGGTACAAGAGTTTGATCAGGAGATCAAACCATCCAAGATAGTGAAAGGCTAAAGAATAGTCTAGCTCATGATTGAAATAGATCCCCACATTTGGATCAAACAAGTCCATAAAGTATAAGTGGTAGAAGGTGAAAGGTATGCTCAAATCATTCATTGTCTACTAACGAGATCATGCCCCCTTTAGTTGAATAGGGAACAAAGGTGAGCTTTGAGGCTAAAGACCTCCCAATACATGATAAAAGGGGGAGTCCTTTACCAAAAAAACTATGAGGGTATCTACCTAAGATGTGTCTCAAGAGAATAAACTATAGATATCTTGGATACCCTACACCAAAAACTAGGTAGTGGCCACCCTTCTAGGAACACAATAGCGCATAATATCTTGAAAATGGGGTATAATTGGCCCACTATTTTTAGACACACCCATAACCATGTTAGGACCTACCACAAATGATAAGTCTTTGGGAAGAGAGAGTTTAATGATGCCATGCCACTACACCCTGTCATTGAGTGTCATACTTTTACACAATGAGGTCTTGACTTCATTGGAGTAATCAATCCTAGTTCTTCAATAGAGCATAAATTCATCCTTACAACCACTTAATATTTCACTAGGTGGATAGAAGCGGTGGCCACCAAGAACTCTAAAGCTTAGGATGTCATTAAGTTTTTAAATGAGTATATACTAACTAGGTTTGGTACTCATATATATTTAGTCAGTAACAATGGCCCAGTTTTTTAATCTATTGAATTCATTAAGTGGACCTACAATAATCAGATAACAATCAATTACTATTTGTAGACACTATAAAACTACACACTTATAGTTTTTGATGCCTAAATGCCTCGATATCCACTAAAACTTCTTAAACCTTCCCAAAACCCCTCTTAACCCAACTAAATCATTATTCTCCTAGTCACATAATGTCATTAAAAATCATTATTCAAAAGTATTATTCATCATCACTATTCACTATGGGCCCCACTATCACTATTCATGATGACATGGCAAGGAACATGGCATGTGATTTGGAGGTGATGTGGCAAGTGACATGGCTTAGAAATGACATGGCTTGATGTGGGACACCATACCCCACTTGGGACCCTTTCCCAAAGTGTCTATGACCTCATTTCAGCATCACAAAGTTCCCCCTTGAAATATGGCACATTTCCCCTTAAGGGGTCATTATTCAACATGTATTTTGTCTTTTCCACATAAAATTAGACTTTAAAAGAGATACCTACCTCTTTAAGACTTTGGTAAAGACAAAGCACACATATTTTTGACATCTTAGCTGAAATGGGAGACTTCTCAACCCAAATGGGAATCTTCTACAACCTCACCTTAGAATTTTCATCCCCCACATGGAAAATGGTACCACATTTTGTGTGCCACCCATTTAAGTGCTTGTGTGAAAGCAAGAAAGGGTGGGGAGAATTATTTTGTCTCATTTCAACCCATGCGCATGATTCTCCTTCAAAATTGGACTCATGTGCAAGGTGAAAGACACACCAACCCCAAATTGGAGACTTATGATCAAAGTAGGAATCCCCACCAACATCATCATTAACTCATTCATGATCCCACTTGGATAAATTCAAATTACTTCACTATTCCTCTATTGTGTCATGTTTCTTCACAACAAATGTTATAAATACCCATCCTCTCCTTCACCCAAGGTTAAGTTGGAAGTTAGTATTTTTTTATTAACATTTGTGTTGCAAGTTTGGAGGTATCATCAAGGAGGTAATCATATTATAGACAAGGAGATCAAGTAACAAAACTCTGCCAAAATTACTTCAAGTCTTCATCAACTATCAACAACCCAATCTTCATCAACAAGCATCTTTAAGCATTAAGGTAATCTATCTGTTTACCTATCTTAATTTATGTATTCCTTTCCCTTTGGATTTATTATTTAACTTGTTTCCTTCATCACCCTATTATCATTTTATCCTCTTATCCACATCCCCTTTTTATTCTTTATCACCATTTACCATTTTTCCTTCTTGGCCTCATTTTGAACATTTGCCCCTTTGCCTTCTTGGCCTTCTTTTGACCATTTATACCTCTTATTTTCTTTATTAATTTTATTTTATTACCCTTCACCATCTAAACCCCTTTCCAAACCCAAACAAGTTTCTCTTTTTACCTTTACCAAACCAATCCAAACCAAAAACCACAACTTTATTTTAGCCAATTTTCAGCATTAGCATTATTTAAACTAGTTGCTTTATTTTAGCTATCTAAGAAAAGCATCTAGTTTTATTGTTTAATTTACTATTATTTTCTATATTTAATTTTAGTTTTATAGTCATACAATGAAAATATATTTCTTTTATCATTACCACTTAAGTGTTTAAAATCAGGTGGATTGATAGCCTCCTAGAAAGCTTTCACTTCTAGGATCTAGCTCACGCTAGGCAATCCACCCATATGTTTGTCTAACAAACAAGTTTATTTTAGTATTTTATTATTTCAGGTCATCCTCAAAATAAAAATAGGATCTCTCCACAATCATATATACTCAACATGCACACATTTAACAGGTATTCTTCCACACCCTTCATAACTAGTTTCTACTTTTCACACTTAGGAAAAAGCAAAAATTAGATAGAAACATTTTGGCACTCCCGGTGGAACCCTTGAGTTTTATTGGGTTCATTAGTTGTTTTATGACATTTATTTTAATTATTAAAATGAAATTTATATGTAATTTCATATCTAAAAATTAATCATTCGTCTCTTTCAAAACGTAAGTTTTAGCTTCTTTTATTTAGAAAATCAAGAAAGAATTAAAAAGTGGAATTTTTTTCTTCTTGCATTTCTAAAAATCAAAAGATAATTCATCCTAGGATTTGGGTTGCATCTTCATGTTGCATTTATGTGAATTTTATTTGTTCTTATTTTCATAAAAATAAATCAAAAAAAAATCCTTAGGGTTAAAATTAATTGCATACATTGTTTGCTTACTTGCTTACTTAGTTCACCTAGATTAATTAAAGGCAAAGCAAATTAACCGTAGTGCACAAATGTTACAAAACCAAACCAATTGCATAAAAAAACATAAAACTCACTTGAGATAAGGCCCAACTAGGATTTCATCACCTAACAGATCACCTTAACCTTTCTCAGTTATCGTATTTAGATTTAATCACCAAGGGGATAACCAACTCAACTCTCCGGTTGCTTATAAACTCTAGTAATCAATATATATTGGCTAATCATCCACTTTGGCTGTAAGATCATGCAATGAGGGGAGCAAGCCATAATCACCAAGCCATGTACTTGATCCAATATAGACTTCTTCTTGAGTGCCTCAACATAACCTGAAACCAAACATAGACTACCTTTTTTAGGACATATTCAAGCTGATTTCCCCTTTCACATTTTTTAAGACATAATTCAAAAGTGATTTAAAATAAATCCTAGGATTAATTTCACTTTATTGTGTGTTTTTTTTGCTTTGGGTTTTTCTTTGTTTGCTCATTATGTGAGGAAATAGTTTCATTATCCATTTCTAAATTTCTCATATGGTCTTAACTAGACAACAAGTGAAAAACTAGAACAACCCATCACCATCTTCTTCTTCATCCTCATCCATGGATTATACCTCGAGCATTGATAGATCACCCCATTATTCACCACACCATTATCCCCCACCTATGGTACCTACAATAATCCCTAAAGGTGATTTAGATTTTGCCACCTTTCTAGACAATAATCCAATTTCTTTACAACACTATCTTAATACCTTAGCCTATCATACTTTAATGGCTTCGGTTCCTCCCATGGATCCACCCTATGGTATGCCACACCACCTCATGGTTGGTGTTGCATCATCCAACCCATATGTTATCCAAGCTTCATATTCTACCATTGGTCCATCTACCACCACAACCCAAACACTTATTACCCCAACTAATACCTCTAACGTTAGTTCAACTTTACCCCTTGTCACTTCTACTCATTTTGTCAGTGTGGTGTCTTCCACACCCATTCCTACCACTCCCTTTAGCTTAACCAATATACCAACCTCAACCCCCTTTCAAAACTTAGTACTCTCTATACCACAAACACTTCCACCTATAATCACTTTGGTCACTACCCACCTTCAACCTACTAACCCACTAATCACTTTGATGACACACATCAATCCCCCAACCTCAACCTTCCAACACATACCCATGACATCTAAATAATATATTATTAACACACAAGAATACATAGCTTCACTTTTCACCCAATATTATGTGACCTCACACACACACATGACATCATCCCAACCATCCACTAGTTATTCCCATGTCACCCAGCCCCAACAAAACATGTCATATACCTATCCAACCCAATAACCCCAAATGGACTTGGTCAAGATGCTAATGGATAAAATGAATACCCTTGAGTCATCCATCTCAAGATCACATAACCTTATCTCTTATGACCAAATTTTCTATGAACCCATCCATCTGTCCCTCTTCGACCATATCCTCCATAATGGGAATTATCAAAATTCTCTAAATTTCAAAGCAAAGAGGACCCCCAACAACATTTAAGAGAATTTAAGCATGCATGTTAGTTGATTTCCCATGATGATTCCCTTCTCCTCTATATCTTTCCTATGTCCTTGTCTATACTAGCATTGGATTGGTATAGTGCCATCCCAAAACACTCCATCTTCTCCTTCACCAAACTAGCCCAAACTTTTTTGGATCAATTTTCGATTTATATATCCAATAAATTTTTTATTATCGACCTCTACTCCATTAAAAAAATTTAGGATGAATCTATTACCAATTTCATGGCTCATTGGAGGAGTCTAATTAACCAAATTTCTTTTTCATTACCTCAACCTAAGCTTATAGAGCTCTTCACCTGAGCATATGCAAAACACATTTCATCCACATTGTGTGTCTAAAGCTTTAGGGCATTTGATGAAGCTTTTACCATGGCTTGTAAACTAGAGAACAGATCCATTGATGAGGGAAGATTAAAGCTAAAGAAAAAGAACCCAACTTATGAACCCAATGAGCCCTCTTCTTCCAAACTAAACAACCCAACCAATATTAATTCCAAGAGCAAAGCCATTGCTAATGCTATTGTCCTCAAAGTTGTACCTCTGCCATCTACCAACCAACAAAACCCAAGGAACCAAACCTTTGACCCCTTCAACTATCCAAATGGAAACTAAAGGAACCAAATTTGGAATAACCACAAACCATTAGCTCCACTTGAGGAGCCATATCCTTCTATTTTGTAAAAGTTACTAAAAACCAAAATCATCCAACTTCCACCAATTAAACCACCCCAATAGTTTGATACTTCTCACCCCATGCCCAGTTGGTATAATGACAATGACCATTGCACTTTTCACTGAGTCTTAAGACATGACATCAATAGGTGAAATTGTTGACCAAATTTCACTTTAGTATAATTTTTTCAACCATTTTCATGGAGAGTCAAACAGTGATTGTAAGAACAGGTCATTTTAGAGGTCCAAATTGCAAGTCAAGGAGCCTAAGGTGTTTTGGCTCCATTGTAATGTATGTCAAGTTGTCCACGAGTCAAGTCTTGACCCCTCATAAACCCAAATTACATTATCAAGACCAAGTTAGATTCTCTAAATGACTCAACTTATAAAAAAATTATGAGTAGAATTAATATAGGTTTATGAACATAAATTACTCCTTCCAATGTTTTGTGGGTTTTCAACGATGCATGACTTTGGGTTTTCAAACAAGCTTTGCTTATAACTTTTATAATTAGTGATAAATGAGAGGTCTAAAGTGAGTAAGTAGTAGGGCTTAGAAAAATTGAAATGGTCTTGATAATGCCTCTCAGAAGTGGCCCTTTCGAACTTTTCCAAAGGTCCTTTCTTGCCTTATTTCCCCCAAAGTGTCCTTTTAGAAAATTCTAAAGGGAACTTTGTTTTACCAAGTGTCCCTTTGAACTTTTCCAAATGGAAATTTTCTTTCTAAGTGACCCTTAGAAAAAAAATTGAAGGGCACTTTTCTGCCCAAGTATCCCTTCAAACTTATCTAAAGGGCACTTTTCTTCTAAGTGACCCTTCAGACATTTTTGAAGGGCACTTTTATTCCAAGTGACCCTTTGAAAAAGTTTTGAAGGGTAATTTTTAGCTCAAGTGTCCCTTAAAACTTTTTTTAAGGGCACTTTTTTATCTAATTGACCCTTCAAAAAAGTTTTAAAGGGCACTTTTCTTCCCAAGTGTCCCTTCAGACTTTTCTGAAGGGTACTTTATCTTTGGAAATGCCCTTCAAAAAGGTTCCAAAGGGCCATTTCCTTTGGAAATTCCCTTTGAAATTTTTTTACGGGACCCTGTGCCTTCCCCAAGTGTCTTTCAGAACTTTTTCAAAGGACACTTTCCCAAGTGTCCTTCAAGAAAAGTTCTTGAAGGAACTAGTCATTGCCTTTCAAACAAAAACCTCCAAAATAATTAATTTGGACAAATTATCTAAAGGAATTACTTCAAAAAAAATTCCCAAACATAAACTCAACCCCATGGATCCCCATGACATGTCACAGAATGTCAAGTTTAATACAGCCAACTAGTTGTTTAGGTGTAAAGATAGCGTGCCACATGATGTCAAATTCAGGGTAGCCAACAAGCTATTGAGATTCAAAGATGATGTGTCATAAGATGTCAAATTTAGGGTAGATAAATATCCATTGAGAGTCAAATATGACATGTAATAAGATGTCAAATTCATGCCTAAAGTCTTCAAGTAAGGAGTAAAGCCATTCAAAGAACCTGATAGGGTCTTAAGAAAATATAGCGCAAATCAGGTTTCTCAAAGAGATTTTATTATGAATTTTAAAATTAAAAGTAATAAAAAATCCAAAAAGGAAGAGATAATGCTTTATGGGTTTCAAAAAAAACTTTGCTTATGACTCTTACAAGTAGAAGCAATCAAAGAACTCAAAGAAGTAAGTAGGAAGTAAAGTCACTTGGAAAACCTGAATGGGCATGCAGTACAAAATGTGGGAGATTTTAGGAAGAATTTAAGGTTCAAAGTAGTGATCCAAGCCATTTCTTATGGAGGTTCATCTCACCATTGATTTTGTAGTGATCCTAGTCATTTCAAGAGGGCGAATCAAAGAGAAAGACAAACTCCAACTGAATGAGAGAATAGTTGGAATCAATTTCACTAGAATGACAACTACAAACCATTTTGGAGGATTTTATTTTGGCACCTAATATCTCTCTCTTCTCTCCCTCTTTTTATATAAATAGGACCCTTGGGCTCTTGTTTTATCATCCACAGATACTATGGTGAAGCCCTACTGGAATGTTTTGCCATTTTCTTGCCTTTGATCAAAAAAGCATTAGTTTGTTTTCTTTCTAATTTATATACATTTGTATGGGCATGCAAGAGACATAAGTTAAAACAAGTGATGTTTTATCCTTATGTTCTCTATCCTTCATGTTTTTGAGTAAATATTTGATACAACAGGTCATGTAGAGTGCATTCTAGCTATATGAGATTGTGCACATGTGTAACCTTTTTTATGGACTATACAAGTTGTCTTTTCTAGTTATTTACTTTATATGATCTCATTCATATTGTCTCTACATTGAAATACTTATGTTGAAATATTATAGAGCTTGAGTTATAGACTATATTATGTTGTATTATCCATAAGTATAGGCCATACATGTGGATACTAATTCTTGGCGTATCACCATCTTAGACTAGGCTTTTCATTTATGCAAACTTCTGACTCTTTTCACTAATACAAATTAGTTTAACAATTTTATTTCACAAAAATCTAATACAAAGAGCTATCCCTTTCAACCTAGAGGTTCATTTCCACTTATAGGCACACCCACAGGCCTATAAATGTCCCAACATTGCCCAAATCTAGAGGAGGCTTGAACAACCTTCTTCTAAGGTGCAAGATTTAGATGACAATAGTTCTGGCACACCTAATGGGACCTAAATTATTGCTAAGTCAAGGTGAATGCTAGTCTTGATGGGCCTAAGTAATATAAATACCCCTTACCCAACATTTGGTGACTCTAAAAGGGTGTGAATCCCTGATTCTAGACCAAGTTTTATACATTATCCTACATGGTCCTCACAAGGTCCTTAATATTTTATAACCAAGCCCCTTCAGCTAAAGCTTTTCCTAAAGAACAATGCATTAAACCACTCCTAGTCCTATTAAATCCTTTTCAAGGAGGTTTTAGGGAATAAGAAAAAGAGGTTGAAGAAATTCAAGGAGAAGAAGAAGAAGAAATAGAGGATCATAGGGGAAGAAGAAAAATGGGAGAAAGGGGAGAGATAGATAAACGTCAACCTTTCTCTACTTATAATGCCTAAAACCCAATAGAGCTTCCTACATATGACCCCATCCCTCCAAATACTACCAAAAATCTTCTTCATTTCAATGGAAAGGGTCCTATTACCCCATCTGAACATATTAGAGACATCTCTAATTTTTGCAATTTCCATAATGTTACTAGGACCAACATAGCCATTAGGCTTCTTGCTATGTCTTTAAAAGGCAAAGCACTTGACTAGTATAGAACATTGGAATGGGGATGCATACAAGTTGGGATGGTTTTGGAGACCTATTGGTGACAAGATTCAAAAATAAGAGTGATCATGCTTCCCTAATACATCAATTAAATGTAATAAGAAGAGGTCCAAATGAATCCATAGGAGATTTCAATGATAGATTCCAAAGAACATGGTATAGGCTACCACCAATCATGAGACCTCCTCCTATCTTTGTGTTCCCAACATACATCAAATGAATCGGTATTGATGTTACTATTATGTTGCATTTACTGGGAGGATTCACTCTTCCAAGTGCATATGAGCTAGTAATTGAGGTTGAGAATAGCTTGATTCAGGTTGGAAGACTCCCTCTAAGAGTTTACATGCCTTTGTTGTCCCATAATTAATTTAAATCTTCAAGTATGTCTCAGGTTCCAAATGCTAATGTGAATCCAAGAGCCTTTCCCAAAAAGGTGGATAACATTGTGGACAAGGATGAAGAAATCAGATCATTGAGAGCTCAGCTCAAGTAAGCTCAATATCAAGCAAGTACTCCTCCTAATGTACAATATTATCCTCAACAAGGATATAGAGCTCCATCCCAATACAATTATCAAGGGAGAGGATAAAATAAATAAGGTTATAATAGACATACCAATGCATATAATCCAATTTATAATCCTTCTGTAAATGTTGTTGTTCCAATTCATGCAAATTTAGAGCAAGGAAAAGATCATATGGACTAATGGGGGCAACCTCAAGGTTAGTTTACACATGATGATGGAGGAACCAGCTACACTTTGACTACATAAGAAGAAGCTAATCCTTACATGATAGTAGAAGAAGCATGTCCCATCTAAAGGGATAATCATGGAGAAGGCAATAACCCAAGTATGGGGATGATGAACTTTCAAAAAAAGGATGATATTATGTTGACTCAAGGCATGTCAATTATAGCTTTACAAGGTCCAGGAAGAGAGCCTTCAGAGAAGGCTAGGATCCATTAATATTTCCAAGTGATGCCTCTCCAAGGCCATAAAATGCTAATCAAAGTGATGCACCTTCTACAAGTCATGTTCCTCAACAGAATCATAATGTAAATGTAGTTGCCAAGATTGCAACATAGCAGGAAATAGCTCCTTTATTACCATCAAAAATGTAGGAGAAATTAAATACTCCATCTCTAAATATTGTGTAATTATTAAATATCACTAAGATAAGCAAATCCCTTTAGAAGGTTCTACATATACCTGGTCAAAAGGAGTTTTTGCAAGAGCAGTTAGCAAGCATGCAGGTATCTCCTCAATCTTCAACACATCATAGTGTGGATCTCACAAATTCTCCAAATAATCTTTTGGAGCCTTCCACTAAAGCTTCCTCTAGCCTTTTACCTCATACTCATTATAGGAGATAAGTTAGTCCACAATTGTAATGTGGATAGTAGAACAAGCACTACTGTTATGCCTAAAGTAATGGCTAATAAGCTAGGTTTGAACTATGAGCCACATAGTAAAGGCATGTTGAAGCTAGATGGAACTCCAACCAAGATGGTAGGATTGGTAAAAGGTCTGAAATTTATTTTACATGGCTTTCCAAGCTTCCCTATCATGTAAGATATTGTGGTGGTGGACCTTGTAGCACACTTTGTTATATGCTTGTCTAGGGACTCTACGACCAAGATAGGTGGATACCTTTCAACTAATTGGTCCCTTATATATTTCAAGACAAGGTATAGAACCAAGGTATCCATAAGGACTCATCTCTTCGCAAGGTTTCACATTGAGCCATACTTGGAAACAATGACAAATCAAAACTATCTAATCAGCAAGGAGGAAGAGGCAGTCCTAAATAGTGAAACATCTTCTCTTCCTCTAGGTATTTTGACCTCTATATTGACAAGTATAGCACTGAAACACATGACCTTGATCCTTACACTCTCATTAAGGAAACTAATTTGGGAGTTTACTGCATGTATGAATAAAATGTCTCAATTCCTTCACTCAACAATGAAGATCATGAGCTTGATGGCATGTGCGAAATGTTCTTTGATGGTTCAAGGAGAAAATTAGGTGTGGGATATGGTGTCATGTTTGTTTCTCCATCAAATAATCATTACTAATATTCTTATAGGTTTCACTTTAGTTGTACTTGCAATGTGGCAGAATATGAAGGCTTAGTTCATGGTCTCCAATGGGCAAAGAAGAGAGGAATCAAGCTTTTGAAAGTCTATGGAGATAGTCAGTTGGTCATTCATCAAGTGAGAAGTCAATAAATAGCCAAGAAACCCTTTTTTAAGTCCTAAAATCATATGGTATTGGATCTACTTGAGGATTTTTATGCCTTCAATATCCAGTGCATACCAAGAGACTTGAATAAGCACGTTGATAGATTGGCTGCAATTGAAGCACATTTTGACTCAGTTGTTGATTTTGAACAAGAGAAGGATAAATATCATATCAAGATCATTGTGAGACCTTCCATTCTAGTTAATTAAGTTTCATGTCAAGTGTTTAAAAGTGATGAACATATTACACACTTATTGTAAAATGAGGTAGGCTTCTCTTTAATAAATCAAAAGAAGTTGCATGATCATTATAAAGAGAAGATTATACAGCTGAAGACAAATAAAATACCCAAGGGGATAATTACCTTGGAGAGTGTCTTCAACAAGTATGATCAAAATAAAAACCAAATAATGATCTTGTCAATAAAAGAAGAGAACTATGATAAAAATTTTGATTTTCAAAGACAAACTTTTGAAGATTGGCAAGGCTTGTTCTCAACTGGAAAGGCAATCTTTTATTGCATTATGCAAAGAGTTTCATGACATCTTTTCCTAGGAATAAAAAGACCTAAAAATGTTTAACCCAATTTTATCTCATCACACCCTTGAGTTGGATCATGGAGCTAAACTGATAAGGTAAAAGCAAATGCCTATCAACCCCAAGTTAGAATAACTCATGAAGAAAAAGCTGACCAAATTGATTGAGTCTAGGATTATCTTTCCTATCAAGCACTCAAATTGGGTAGCTAAACTTGTGCTGATTTGAAATAAGAATGGAGAAATCAAACTTTGTGTGTATTTTCATGATCTAAAAAAAGTGTCTCTCAAGGATCATTACCCACTCCCTTCTATCGAATAAACTATGTAAGTTATTTTAGGTTCTCAACGTTTCTCACTTCTTGATGGTTATTCAGGTTATAATCAAATATTGGTAAATGAAGGGGATCAATTCAAGATAGCCTTCACCACCAAGTGGGGGACATTTTCTAACAATAAGATGCCATTTGGTTTATCCAATGCTAGAGTTACATTTCAAAGGGTAATGGACATGGATTTTAGAGGTTTGATCAATAAATTTTTATTTGTTTACTACCTTGATGATATAACCTTTTTTTCAAAGGATGTTGTTCATCATATGGGACATCTAAGGCAAGTGTTTGATAAGTGTAGAGAGTAAGGCATATCCCTCAATCCAAAGAAATGCATCTTCATTGTCCATGAAGGTAAGCTTTTGGGTCATGTTGTTTCAAAATAAGGCTTATCTATTGACCCTAAAAGGATTGAAGTTATTCTAGACTTATCTTTGCCTCAACACAAAAAAGGGTTGCAAAGTTTCTTGGTAAAAATAAACTTTGTAAGGAGATTTATCCCAAATTTTTCAACTATGGTAAAGCCTATTATAGCTATGTTAAAAAAGAACAAAGTTTTTACTTGGACAAAGGAAGGTAAAGGCAGCTTTGAGGTAATCAAGCAAGCAATTACAACATCTCCCACTCTCTTAAATCTGAATTTTGTTAAGGATTTCATTCTTTATACATTTTCTAACCTTGACACAATCTCAGCCATGTTTATGCAAAATAATGATGAGGATGTTGAGCAGCCAAATGCTTTCTTTAGCCAAGGCTTAGAAGACTATGAATGGAGATTTTTTTCTATTTAGAAGCAAGCTTTAAACATTGTTAGAGGCTTGAAAAATTTTAGTCATATGGTTTATAACAATAGGATCCATGTCATGGTCTCCCATCTTAGCACCAAGGAGTTTCTCCTAAGTAGGGATCTCAATGAGAAGAAAACTAGATGGATCATGAAGGTAATAGAATATGACATTGACATCAAGATAACTAGCCTAGTAAGACAAAGAGGTTTATGTGAGCACTTAAAATCCAACTTAAAAGAGTCAAAAGAGCAAGCCTTGGTAAATCAAGTTCAAGACCAGCTAGTTGATCAAATACAAAATCAAAGTTGGACATAAGACATCATTGGTTTTCTTTAAAATGGTGAGTGACCCAATGGCTGGAACAAATCTCAAAGAAAGTATTTTAGGATGCAAGCTATTCCTTATTGTCTTGTGGATGGCATTCTCTTTAATAAGGATGTGAGCAATGTGTTTCTAAGAAACATTAACAATGACCAATTTAACATGCTACTAGAAAAGTTCCATAATGGTGAAAATGGTGGTCACTTCTCTCTTAGAACAATAGCTATAAAAATAATGAGAGCTGGTTATTATTAGCCTAGTCTTTTTAAGGACTGTTATCATTGGGATAAAGTTTGTCCTCAATGTGATTTATTTATTGGTAAACAAAATCTTGCTACCCTTCTATTAAATCCTATCCAAGTGGACTAGCCTTTCATGCAATGGGGCCTTGACTTCATTCGCATGATCAACCCTCCATCAAGTGTGAGATACAAATGGAAATTGACTACTACAAACTACTTCACAAGATGGGTAGAGGCTATTGCTTTGAAGGAATAAAATGAAAATGCCATCTTGGAATTCTATGACAGAATTATAACAAGGTTTGGAGCTCCTCATGTCATCATCTTAGATAATGCACTTGCTTTTATAAGTACTAAAACTTTTGATTGGGCAGAAAAGAGTAGAGATCATTTAAGCACCTCATAAAACTACTAACCTCAAGGGAATGGATTGGTTGAGTCTACCAATAAGAACCTCATCAAGATCATCAAGAGGATGTTGGAAACCAATCGAAGAGCATGGCATAGCAAGCTGAAGATAGTCTTATGGGTAGACAGAATCACTCCTAAGAAGTCAATTGGTAATTCTCCTTTGTACTTGTCTATGGGAGAGAAGTTTGGCTATCCATATCACAAGAGCTCCCTCCCTTAGAACTTGCACAATAGATTGAATTACTTGAAAATACTCCTATGGAGGTCAAATTGATAGAATTAATGCAGCTATAAGAGGCAAGATATGATGCACACAAAGCTCTGGAACACCATCAAGTTCTCATAAAGAAATCTTTTCACAAAAGGGCAAGGGCAAGAGTGTTCAAAAAAGGTGACTTGGTCTCGAAATGGGATGAAGATTAAGCAAAACTAGGCAAACATACAAAGTTTGATACCTTGTGGAGTGGTCCTTACATCATCAGCAAGTGCAAGTAAAGAATATCCTTTCAGCTATCCAAAATGGATGGATAAAAACTACCTATTCTAGTGAATAGAATCCATTTGAAGCCTTGCTTTTGATCCTTGCTAGCCATGTCTTGTATATACTTTGTTTTGGTGTGTTTCCTTTGTTGTGTTTTTTTTCCCTAAGTGCTTTGTAGCATAGGGTTTTTCCTTCCCTTTGTTTTGTGTGTGTCTCTGCCTTGTGTGTATAATCAACCCAACTAGTGTGTTTTATTGAACCAAAGCTTGTTCAATTCTCTTTGAAGTACCTATATGCATGACTCCATGCCTAATGGAAGGACTTGGTGACTGGTCTTTAACATAGAAGGCATGCCTCCCCTTAGAATCTCTAAGACCGTTGACCAAATTTCACCTCAGTATAATTTGTTCAACCATTTTCATGGAGAGCCAAATAGCAGTTGCAAGAACAGGTCATTTTTATAGGTCCAAATTGCAATTCAAGGAGGCTAAGGTGTTTTAGCTCCATTATAGTGTATGTCAGGTTCTCCACGAGTCAAGTCTTGGCCCCTCATAAACCCAAATTACATTATCAAGACCAAGTCAGGTTCTCTAAATGACTCGACTTATAAAAATTTCATGAGTAGAACTAATTTGGGTTTATGAACCCGACTTACTCCTTCCAATGTATTTTGGGTTTTCAATGATGCATGACTTTAGGTTTTCAAAAAATCTTTGTTTATGAATTTGATAAGTATTTATTAGTGAGAGGTCCAAAATAAGTAAGTAGTAGGGCTTATAAATCCTGAAATGGTCTTGATAATGCCTCTCAAAAGTGGCCCTTCAAAACTTTTTTGAAGGGCCTTTCTTGCCTTGTTTCCCCCCCAAGTGTCCCTTTAGAAAATTCTAAAGGGAACTTTGTTTTCCTAAGTGTCTTTTCAGACATTTTATAAGGGCACTTTTCTTTCTAAGTGACCTTTCAAAAAGTTTTGAAGGGTAATTTTCTTCCCAAGTGTCCCTTCAGACTTTTTCAAATGGCACTTTTCTTCCAAGTGACCCTTCAAAAAAGTTTTGAAGGGCACTTTTTAGCCCAAGTGTCCCTTCAAAAAAATTTAAGGGTTACTTTGTTGTCCAAGTGACCCTTTGGAAAAGTTTCAAAGGACATTTTTCTTCCCAAGTGTCCCTTTAAACTTTTTTGAAGGGCACTTTGTCTTTGGAAATGCCCTTCAGAAAAGTTTTGAAGGGTCATTTCCTTTGCAAATGCCTTTCAAAATTTTCTGAAAGGACCCTATGCCTTCCCCAAGTGTCCTTAAAAAAAAATTTAAGGACACTTTCCCAAGTTTCCTTTGGGTAAAGTTATCGAAGGAACTAGCCATTGCCTTTCAAGCTAAATCCCTAAAAGAATTCCTTCAGATAAATTGTCTAAAGGAATTACTTCAAGAAAATTGCCTAAAACATAAACCCAACCCCATGGATCCCCATGATGTGCATAGGATGTCAAGTTTAATACATCCAATTAACCATTAGGGTATAAATATGATGTGTCATATGACATCAAATTTAGGGCAGCTAACTAGCTATTGAGATTCAAAGATAACGTGTCACAAGATGTCAAATTCAGGGCAGCCAACTAGTTGTTGAGATTCAAAGATGACGTGCCACAGGATGTCAAATTTAGGGTATTCAACTAGATATTGAGATTCAAAGATGACGTGTCTTAGGACATCAAATTCATGCCTAAAGTCTTAAAGCAAGGAGTAAAGCCATTCAAATAACCCAACAAGGTCTTAAGCAAAGATAGTGCAAATCGAGTTTCCCAAAGAGCTTTGCTTATGAATTTTATAAGTAAAAGCAATTGAAAATCCCAAAAAAGAAGACATAATGCTTTGTAGGTTTTCAAACAAGCTTTTATTATGACTCTTACAAGTAGAAGCAATCAAAGAACTCGAAGAAGCAAGTAGGAAGTAAAGTCACTTAGAAAGCCTGAATGGGTCTACAATGTAAAACACAGGAGCTTTCAGGAAGAATCTAAGGTTCATAGCAGAAATCTAAGCCATTTCTTATGGAGGATCATCTCACCATTGATTTTGTAATGATCTTGGTCATTTCAAGAGGTAAAATCAAAGAGAAGGACAAACTCCAACTGAATGAGAGAACAGCTGGAATTAGTTTCACCAGGATGGCGATTGCAAGCCATTTTTTAGGCTTCTATTTTGGCACCCGAGATTTCTCTCTTCTCTACCTCTTTTTCTATAAATAGGACCCTTGGTCTCTTGTTTTATCATCCACAAATAGTATGTCAAAACCCTACTGGAATGTTTTGCCCTTTTTTTGCCTTTGAGCAAAGAAGCATAAGTCTATTTTCTTTCTAAGTTATAGACATTTTCTTGGGCATGTAAGAGACATAGAGTGACAACAAGTGATGTTTTATCCTTTTGTTCTCATTCCTTCATGTTTTTGAGCAAAGATTTGATCCAATAGGTCATGTAGAGTGCATTCTATCTATATGAGATTTTACACATGTGTAACCTTTTTTTTGGACTATACAGGTTGTCTTTTCTAGTTATTTACTTTATGCGATCTCATTCATTTTGTATCTACATTCAAATACTTATGTTAGAATCTTCTAGATGTTGAGTTATAGACTATATTCTATTGTATTTTGCATAAGTATAGGGCATACATTTGGATACTAATTATTGATGTATCACCATCTTAGACTAGGATTTTCATTTATGCAAACTTCTAACTCTTTTCACTCATACAAACTAGTTCAACAATTTTATTGTACAAAAAGATAATACAGGGAGCTAGCCCTTTCAACATAGAGGTTCATTTCCACTTATAGGCATACCCACAAGCCTAGAAATGTCCCAACATTTCCCAAATCTAGAGGAGGCCTGAACAACCCTCTTCTAGGGTGCGAGATTTGGAGACAATAGTAATACCTTTAAATACCTTGTCCAATCCCTCATTGATAAGGGTCACATTGGACAATCCTAATGCACCACTGAAATAATCCCTTGACATATTTTGCAAGCCATTCCCTAATCATTCTCCTTCTACCCCTCATCATGAAAATAAACCCGAACCATCTCATGAGGCATATACTATTAATGTGGTTACTAGTAAACTCATTGATGAAGAAAATGTTACCTCAACCACTTCTTTCCCCATTCCCCTAATGTAAGAAAAAATATTGCCTTCTATTCCTTTGGACACCCAAATAAAGGAAGCAACCATATCCACCCTTCCATTAGAGGATACCACACCTACCTCCCTTATCACAGAACCATCCACCCCCTCTTTGGAAGCTATCTCACAAGAGAAGATGGCTCCATCCACCCAACCTCTAATTGCAAAACCTTCTATCAGAGGTCAAGATAAAGGTAAGGGAACCAACTTGGAACTTCTAACCCCTTCTTTGGTAAACTAACCTAGCCTTTCTAAACCAGCTAAAACCTCCACCCAACCAAACAAAACCTCCTCCAAATTTATTAACCCTCAAACACCTAAACCCACCAAGACAACTAAATTGACCAAATTCCCTCCAAAACTAACAACTAAAACAACTAAAGAGGTAAAATTACCAAAGGGCCCAAAACCATCCAATTTACCTCCCTCAACCTTGCCCTTCATTTTAGGTTCCCATTCCTCCACCTTAAACACAAAGTCCATTTTTACCAAAACCCTACCACATTTATTGGTAACACCTTCATGCTTGCTTTCTAAAGTACCTTTCCCCACTACACTAATAATTCCTAAGTTACCTACCTTGCCCTCCTCTGCCACCATCCCATCAACCATCATGCCTAAACAAAAGCTGTCAACCAAGCATACCGCTTTATCCAAGACACCTACATCCACACAACTTCCCACTTCAACACCCAAAGCAAAAACTACTAAACATCTACCACCTTTAGCTAAATCTTACGTAACCATTCTCCAATGGTTATTACAAACTTCTTCATTGAGCTTACCACCCATCAAACCCTTTGACCCTTTACATACCAAACCCTCTTAGTTTAATGATAACTTGATATGTGCATATCATAGGGCACCAAGATATGACACCAATAACTATAAATCTCTCCAAGTGCTTGTTCATAACTTTTATGAAAATGATGATTTATTATTAGACAAACCTCCTTCATCCCCATTTCCAATCCAACCACTGACTCAACCCATCCGATCTTTAATCTCACCCAAAAGTGAAGAGGAGGAATTCAAGCAACCATCCAATCCAAGGAACCCCCTTATCCACACTATTCACATGATTACCTAATCTTGAGCTCAACAAAAGGATAAAGGGAATACTAAGGCATCCATTCTTTGGAATTACCCCTCTCTGAACTCCCAAGTAAATAATAACTAACCTTCTCCATCTTTAAATAAACCCAAGGTGTCTATCTTAGGTGCCTCCCCATCTAACCCCCCATACTCTAACCCATATGAAATATCTATCCAAAAAGCCATCCTCAAGAAACTTCACCAAACTCCAACAAAGATGAGATTTTATGAGTTAATCTCTACCTCTCCCCATCACCATCAAGTAATCATAGAGGCTCTACAATCCATTGAGGTCCAACCTGATGATCCTCAGCATCTAGCCACTTTTGTTGGTACCCTTTGGACTTCCAACCTTATCACCTTTTGTTCATTCAAAAGACTTTGATCCTCCCATCTTCATTACATCATACATCAATCAAACATGCATCAAAAGGGTGATGATTGATGGAGGAGATAGCATCAATATTATCTCCTCCCATGCTTATGACCAGCTATAGCTACTTGAAAACATCATGTCTGAAAGCTCAGTGGTCCTTCATTCTTTCAATGATACTATGGCTACCACCTTGGGCATAGTTGTCCTCCACATCTGTGTACGGCCTCATACTATTTCCAAACTCTTTTATGTTGTAGGAGAGTTTCAATATAACATTTTACTCATAAGCCCTTGGATTCATGCTATGAGTTGTGTCCCTTCCACCCTACATTGATGTGTCAAGTTTGAAAATGAAGGGCAAGTTGTGACTATCCAAGCTGACCCTAGTCCTTTTACATCTTGTAATATGACATCCTAATGACATCCTTATTCCTCCTTTATCCACTACATAACCATCTCATAACAACATAACCTCATCAGCCAAAACCCATAGCATTTCTACACCTAATGTTGATGAAGCTTTCACTAGCTCATCTATCCCCTCTTCCCAGATTCCTATAGAAGACCCTGTAATAACCACATTCTAATGTATTTCTTTTGGTGAATATATACTTTTAGCCTTAGATGCTCTCCTTAACCCCCAAGAATATGGGAATCTCAGATATGACCCTTCTTATGACCCTAACATTAGAACCATCATCCCCATTGGTCTCCCTAACCATCAAATGAATTTCATTTATGGGGACTTGATCGGCCACTTCCATCCCCTACCACTACATCATCCATCCAACCACTTACCTCTAACTTTTCCTATCTTAACAAACCAAATTTCACTAAGTTATATATTCATAGATGTGTTTAGAAAGGATTTGGCCTCAGTCGTTATGAATAAGGGCCTCATGAGTTACCCCATCTCAAAACTTTACAACCTCATGAATCATTTGGCCTTGGGTATGAACCGCCTCAAGAATCCACCAATTCACCCAAACCCATTACCACCACAGAGGAATATATCCCATCCTTGCCAACCCAACCACTTTTTCCACTTGAAGACCTTGATATTATCCCTCCTAAATCTTTTTTTATCAATATTGTAAGTTTGGGCCCTCTCATCTACCAAAAGAGTGACCAAACCAAAGTCCTTCCACTCATACATCTTGAAATGGTAGAGAATGATTTTCCCACCATCAACACCATCTGACATCAAGATAATGATTCCATTCTTACCTACCTCAGTATGGGGGATTCTTCTATCCGTAAATCCCTTCCTCCTAAGGCCCTGACTAGGTTGAATGAATCTACCATTGATATCAACTTAGGCACTCTAGATAACCCCTGCATTGTCAAATTGGGCCAATCATTGAATACCAAGGAATTTCAATATTTTTCCTCTTTCCTCCAATACTATAGCATAACATTCACTTGGTCTTACAATTATAATCAAATCTTGATTGCTCCTAAATATCAACATAAAATTTTCTTTACCACCCCTTGGGGAACTTTTTGCTATAGAGTCATGCCTTTTAGGTTAAAAAATACTATTGAAACCTACCAACGTGTCATGACTTATATTTTCCATGATATCATCCATAAAATTATATAAGATTATGTGGATGACCTTCTCAAGAAATCCAAAATTTGAAAAGATCGCTTGACTACTCTTATGATTATATTTGAGTGCCTCATCCATTTTCATGTTCATCTAAACCCCAATAAATGCATTTTTGGGGTCCTTTCAAGAAATCTTCTTGGCTTTATCATCTCTCTTCATGGAATTGAAGTAGACCCTACTAAAGTTAGAGCAGCTTTGGACATGCCTCCTTTAACCAACCTTAAGTAGCTCCGTAGCCTACAGGGAAAACTCTAATCCATTCACCATTTATTTTCCCAACTTTTAGATCAATGTCAACCTTTCCATCACCTTTTGAAGAAGGATGTATCTTTCAAATAGAATAGTGATTGTCAAAAGGCCTTTGATTCACTCAAATAGTACATCTTGTCACCACCTGTCCTCACCCTTCCTAAGGATGGCCACCCCTCTTATCTCTATATCTCTACCATTGATCATTCCCTAGGGGCAATGTTGGCTCACTGAGATTGAATAACATAAAGAGTAAGCCGTATACTACATTAATTATATGCTTATATAATACAAGACTCAGTATACACATATTTGGAGAAACTCAACTTAGTATTGGCATTCATGGCCACCAAACTCCACCACTACCTTCTTAACCATAAAACCTATGCCATCACTAATACTAACCCACTTAAATATATGCACTCTAAACCAAAAAAAGTGGCTCATGTGTATGGCTAAGTGGCTCAATAACCACTTAGCCATGTTCCTAAGTGGTTATTGAGCCACTTAGTGATGCTCATGCTCCTAGCTAAATTTAACCTTGAATTATTCCAAAAAAAGTTGATTAGAGGTCAAGTCATTTTTGATCAATTGGTTTAAGCTCCTTTAGCAAATAACCAACCACCTCCTCTTGCCTTTTTCAGACAAGTCTATAATGACTCTATTTCAAGAAGATGACATAACCTACCAAATGACCATGTTCTTTGATGGCTTGAAATGCCAATAAAGAGGGGGTGATAGAGTTATTCTCATTCCTCTATATGGTGAACACCTTCCTCTCTCCTTCAAACTTGACTTTGAATGCACCAATAATATGGTCAAGTATAAAGCCCTAGTGATAGGTCTCTAAACTGCTTAAATCTTGGGAATTAAGACAATCTATGTCTTTGATGATTCTTGGCTTATGGTCAACTAGGTCAATGGATCTTATCAATGTAAGAATGATGTCTTTCTAAAATATAAACTTTTAGTTGACAAAATCTTACAATCATTTGAACATTACCTAGTCCAATCCATTCTTTGATCTACTAATAAATTTACAGATATAATGACCTGCCTTACTTCTCAGATCCCTTCTAAACCTTCCAATTCAAAAATATTTGTCACAATTTATCATCTAACCACACCCTCTTATGGCCAATCTAACCTCCCTACTATTTTTAATGTAGAGGAATCCCCAACTGACATTTGGTATAGCCAAAATTTCAACTACCTCAACCTAGGCATAGTTCCTCCCAACCTCTATAGGAATGCTCAAAGGGATTTTATTCAAAGTACCTCTCATTACATTATACTAGGGGAAATCCTTTACAAATTTGGTTTTGACAGTCTCCTTCTTCATTGCCTACGTAGCCATGAATCTTTCCATACCATCAAGGAAACACATGATGGGATCTATGGGGGACACTTTAGTGGCCTAGCGGTTGCTAAATGTATCCTTCACCTTGGCTACTATTGGCCCACCCTCAACCAAGACTATTGTGATTATGTAAAAAAGTGTGTTAAATTTCAACATGCTAATTTACATAACGTGTCAGCCAATAGCCTCCAGGTATCTAAGGAATTTTGGCCTTTATCTCAATGGGGATTGATCTCATTGGGTAAATTAACCCCTATTATTCATAGTGGCATATCTCCATCATCATAGCCACCAAATACTTCTCTAAGTGGGTAGAAGTTATTCCTCTAATCTCTACCAAAGCAGAAAAGATTATTGACCTTATCAACCACCATATCATCTGTTGTTTTGGTGTTCATCATAAGATCATCATCGATAATGGTAAATCCTTTGAGAATAATCAAGTCTAAGGTTTACATGATGCATTTGGCATCAATTTAAGATTTTTTCACCTTACCAACCACAAACAAATGGACAAGCAAAAGCCTTTAATAAAACCCTCACCAAAATATTAACCATAGTTATCAGTGCTTTAGGTCAAGATTAGCATTTTCACATCTCATTCACCTTATAGGCCAATCGCACTAGCATTTGAACCTCCACTGGTACTACCCCTTTCTCTCTAGTCTTCATAGTAGAGACAGTCTTGCCTCTTGAAGTCCAAATCCTCTCTCTTCACATATCTTTAAAGGAACTCATTTTTTAGGAAGATTTTCATTAGCATCATTTAGCTCAACTTGAGCTACTTGATAAGGATCATTTAATAGCTCTCGCCCACCTCCATATCTATCAAAGTGTATCATATACACTTATAACAAGCACCTCAAATAATGAGAATTCAATATCGAAGATCTCATCTTAAAATAAAACCAACTTGTAACCAATATGGAGAAGATTAAATGAGGTATGTTTTCTTTCAATTGGCTTGGACCCTACATCATCACTCATAACTATGGATTAGGAGCTTATCATTTTTCCTCTCTCGAAGGCAAACTAGAACCTGATCCTCTCAATGCCTCACATTTGTGTCCATTTTTCTATTTAAAAAGGATCAAGCTCACCTATTTTCCTAACTTAAGCTCATTTATTGATTATGATATTTTAACCTTCACCCACCTTCCTCTTCCCCTTTTGAGGATAATTGATTAAAACATAGAACCATGAGATTAACCATCACAGCATGGCCTAATCCTAAATATGGGTATCATGGCTCTAGCCATAGCACGGTTCTCATGGATACTTTTCATCTCTAACAAGATTGAATCCCATGGTCATTTTCTCTCAAAACCACACCCTTTCACATATCATTAACCTTCTTGTGTAAAGTTTTGCCCTCATAAAGGTAAACCTCTAAACCTAATTAGATTGGTCAATGTCTAAACATATTTCATCTTCCAATAATTAATTGGGTCAATATCTTAAGCATTGTAGACTTCTCCCTTAAAGGACAACTACCCAAAAACAAAATAAAAATTGCCACATGTAAGGTAGACTACTCCCTTGAAGGACAGCTATCAATAACATTAAAATAAAGCCAATAAGCTTAGACCAATACCTTACAAGATGGTTGAGTTAACTTTTTCAAAAGTATAGCACTTTCATTAAAGCTTCACACATTGATCAGCTTCCCATATACAGCAATAAATCAAAAGACCCACTATCACAAAAAAATCTAAAGCCAAAATCAGATTTCACATGTAAACTTCCTGCATTGATCAATCTATATCTAGCATATGACATGGACTTGTCTATTACCATTATTAGGCCACCTATATAAGGGGTACACTAATTCACATGAGGTTATCATACATATCACCTATTACCCTTCACACCACTTATCACCCATCTTCCCTTTAGACTATCTGTAAATCAAGGGACTTAGAGCTTACTTGACACCCTATGATCAAGAGACCTTCTTTATCTACTAATGACTACTCATGCACAATGTTCAAAGGGATTATATTCATTAAGTTGATCTCACTTTGGGTCCATTTTTATTCCTTGTCAACAATAAAGCATCAAGCCCTATTCTTATCCTAATGTGCCTGGTTGATGTTTCCACTGTGATGTGTACCATCTAACATTACAATAACAATAGTCATTCCTTTTACATTGAGTGAGATTACAACAATCATAACTATAACCATAACATCCAACCAATAACAGCCAACACATTTTATACATGTTTACATCAAACTATGAAATATTTTATTTAGGGTGTGAGGAGTCACATGACACATACATAGTCATGAGATTACACACACATTGCCTAACGCACATGCATACATTATTTTCCTACCTAAGCATTATACCAATTATCTGATGACTCTAAATTTGTGCTCAACCATCTTTCTATTTAATTACGCCCTGTACTAACATTTGTAGCATTCTCTATCTTAGCAACTGCTAAAGGGTATACTCTGTTCTCCTCTCCCATATTCATCCCCATAGGGCAAGAAACATACTCTACTCTGGGTATTTCATAGTGATACAATCACCCTCTTACCCCTTTTTCCCTCCTATTTCTACCAACCCATTACCACATGATCTAAGAATTAGACCCCAACCATTAGCAGTGTCTGCTCGAACATGGTGGTCTTTTCTTTTGTGTCAACTAAATGTTCATCCGTAACAAGGGAACAATCATCTTCTTCCATACATGTAGCTTCTTGTTGGTTAGGCCTATACTAAAAAAGCTAATAATTCATTGGTTCCATAGATCTAGGATAGAAGATACATACATGGCCATCATTTGTCTAGCCTACCCATGTAGCTCTTAGGTCAGGCAAGGTCCATCCTCTATCGCTTACCACACTGCTAACTTCCTTACTTGTAGAGTCTACTTGATCGTTTAAGAAATTCTTTGCAGGTCGCCACTTCATTACTACCCTTAAAACTCAACTCGTAGTAGTGATGAACCTTGCCCATAGTGACTCTATAGATCTGGACAAACCCCCACCTCCTAAAACTCAGCTCGTAGTGGTAAACACTATCTCCAAACTCTTACCCTCACACAATTTTAAAAGGTGTAACCTCTTAACAAAGGTACCTCTTTTTTGGTTTAGCTCTATTAAAGATCATTTGTGGTACTTCATATTATGTTCCCTTATAATTTATCCTACCTTACCCATTTGTATCTCTCATCCTAGTAAATGTGGGATCATTATGGTAACTATTTACCAACCTATCCCATTCACTTTCACTAACACCTTCACCAATTCCAAAAAATATTATTTTACCAAACCTTCTCCCTCGGCCCAAACTAGCCCATATGGTCCATCAAATTGGGGCAGCCAATTTGAACACCACTCATCCAAACCTTGTTGAGCTACATTGTCCTAATGTCTATGGATTATGTAGGTGTAGCTTGGCCACTAACAACTAATTCCTACCCCCTTTTTCTTCTCACTCATTTCCACTACTAACATCACCCTCTTGCTTAGGGCATCCTACATCAAGGAAGCTTTGAATTATTTCTTTAGCATCCTTATGTGTTAATGCCATCTAATACTTCCTCTTAAGTCTTTCCCTCATTTTTTGGAGAAATACATTGGCCTAAGGTCTTTTTGGACTATGTAGGCAATTCTTAGTTACCAAGGTTAGCTCGACCACTTCCTTTACTTTATTTTCCCTTCTCACCTAAAATGTCTTCCTTCACTTCTCTACCTATCTCCTAACCATCTCCCTACCTCTATATTTTAAATCTCTTTTAACCACTTTTCCTGCTTGTCAATCTCTTTTAACACAAGGGTTGATAGCCTTCCCCATTAGCCCCTCTTACCTCTCATAAAGCCACCTCCTACTCTACTTCATTGACCTCCCTATCATCTTTCCTTGTGAATGCTTCATAGCTCACTTACCCACCCACCTTTTTCATTTTTCGAATCTCTTTCACCTTATTACCAACCTTGCCTTTTATCCTCTTCAACTTTTTTCTCCATCCTCATCATCTCCCCTTGCCCTTTTCTATTTATCGTACCCTCTTTATCACTCTCTTTTCCTCACAAATTCCACATCATCTTGTGCATCTTGAAATCCTTCTATTTCTTTTGTTGATGCACTTTTTATTTATGTGTACCACTACTCTCCACCATTCCACCACTCTTCCCACCTTTCCCATTTTCCATTCTTCTTGTTTGCTTTTTTTCCATATTTTTTGTCTTCTTTTTTTCCTCCACAAATATCTTCTAATTGGGCCTTCATCATTTGAGAAGACTTCCATAATTTCCCTTTTCTTCTTATCTCTTTTTGCCTTTTGCCCTTTTTGCATTCTCCTTTTCCTCTTTCCCTCTTAGTACTCACTTATCTTTTACATCTATGTGAGTATCCATGCTTTGTATCCCTGCTTCAATTCGCCCTTTTTGTTTTTATCATCCCTAATCCTCATCCCTTAATTTCATCTCACTCCCTTTTATTACATCCCCCTATTTCTTCACCACCTCACCACTTTTTGGCTTGACAATCTCTTCTAATCACCCCTTCAGCTTATCAATCTCTTCTAACAAGTTGATTGATGCCTACCTCATATCTTCACCTTCTTGTCCACCCATCCTTTACTTCCCCTTATTTTTCTTAACCCCTTTCCCATTTTCCATCCCATTCTCATCTCCAAAACCACCATCTACTTTGATTCATTATCCATCATCATCCATGCTTACTTGGTCAAGATACCACCTACTTCTTTGTTGTCATGCCATCCTCTTTGTTTCCTTTTCTTTTGTTTATTTCCTTGTTTTTCATTTTCATCACCAAACTATTTTCTCCATTTTTTTAGACTTGTTTTCAAACCTTTCATGACTGACCATATCCCTCATCCTCCCCTTAACCTTCATGATTGTTACACTTCTCTCCCCATCCTTTTAAATTATCCAACCTATCATTCTTTAGTGCATCTCTCTCCCCCCATCTTCTACCTTTTATTTTTATTCTCTTCTCTCCATTTCATTTCATTTTTTCATCTCCCTTGATGCCTTTCCTTGCTCTTCTTAACCTATATGACCATGCCTGGCTTCTTCCATCCTTCTCCACCTTCATCCTTATCTATGACCTCATTGTTTTCTCTTCATCCATGTCCTAGTCCACCTTTTACTCATCCCTTGTTGGATCTCCCTTATGTTCTCCAATTCAACCTCTCTACCTCTTTAGAGTGTGGTCACTAGTTATACTACTTATGTGTACATCTCCTTGTTTACTTCCTTATACCCTCCACACCCTGGCCCTAATTCATGAAATCTAGTCAAGTTCATTACTTTAGGATCATCCCTTTCTTCCTCAAATGCCTTTGTATGTTGTGCTCAGACTCTTTTTTTTCTAAAAATAATCCCTCTCCAACTACTCCCTTCACCCTCCTAATCACCTTTTTCCTTTTAAACCCTCTACCCATTTTGAGCATGTTAAGTCCTTCAATGTCTTCCACTCAATTTTGGTTTACTGTGAGATATATACCCACCCTATGGCTCTATAACATAATTGGTCAGGACCATAGGCTCATATGACCAACTAACAAGCCTGAGCACTATTAAGCCATCAGGATGAAAATTCCTTCCCCACCTTTTCTGGTCTTGCCTATTTTTAACCCCTTTTACTCTAACCTTTGAAGATGTTAGAATAAAAACTAAAACCACCTTCAAATGGAAGCTTTGGGATACCCACATGGGGATGCTAGCTACACCCTCTCATGCACCCTACCTTCTAATAATTCCCCTTGTTTCTCCATTTCCAGACTACATCTTCTTATGCCTTGAAATATCCCTTGCTTTAATGCATGAAATCCACAACCTACTCCCTCATTTAATTAATATTATTACTCACCTCACTCCATATTCCAAAACCCCTCAGTGTCTTTCTCCAAATTCCCTCAAAAACTCAACATTTAATTATTTTGGGGCCCCATTGACTCAAGGGTCAAGGGTTTGAATCTTCACCACTTCTCATTTACCCACTCTACACTTTACTTCCCCAAACCATTGAATAATAACCTCACATAGCCTGTTAATGACATTATTGTGAAATGTGCATAATGTCGACTTATTTAGATGGTGATGAAAGAACCCAACAAATCACCATGGTAATTCAAGTAGTTCTATATTTTCTAAAGCCTGGTAAAGCATATTTCCACCTTTTCTTTTCTCTAAAAAGGTGGCCATAATTTCATGCTTCAACCTGCTTATCCATGGTTGTAGATTCCTTTTGCGTAGTTAACACAATCATCTAATTACATCTTAGCTCACCTCATCCATCATTTCTACCACACCCATCAGAAACTATTTGATATCCATATTTTCCACCCTTTATCACTTCCCTTTCTCCAACATCCTTCACTTGGATGTACGTATATGATATCCAATTGGGATAACCAAGTTAATCAACACCCTTTCCCTCAAAATAACTACATTTAGCCTAACATTCTTTTTGGATTCCTATCCATGGAACTTTGTAGGTAGAATCCACTTGTTATGTGTATCTAGAGTCAGCTCAGCCATCCCCTTCCAACCCATACCCAATCCACCCATGCTTTCACCATGTCCACCTTGACATTAGTTACTTTTAACCAAAAACATTGGTGTTTTTTGTAATAACTTTTGACCATAATGACCAACCTTATCATTTTAAAATTTTAAACATTTACACCACCTCAAGCAAAACTAGACTATTTGTGTTTTCTCGAGAGCACTTCCTACCCTAGATACCTGAGTCAACACTGACCCTATCTAGGAACCTTGATAAGACTAACCTGATCAGCAATGACCAATCCTAGGGACCAGTTACCTTATCATTTATCATAGAACCTAACCTTTTTTTATCAACATTGGCACTTTTATTCTATGTGTAATCTTTACTATTGTGTTTAGTCATATTTTGTGAACCCATTGACATTTCACATGCCCAACTACTTTTTGGCACCACCTAGTGCCTCCCCATCAATTGCTTATCAAACCTACACTCGATTCGACCTTTCCTTATTGACTCTTGATTTCAGGGGGAACACCTCCTCCCATACTTGGGGTACCCTAACCTTTAACCAAGTGAATCATTTTTATTTTGTAGCTTATCCATTCAAGGCTACATAACAAAAAGGGGCAAAATGTAGACACTAAAGAACTGCACACGTATAGTTTTCAATGCTTAAATGCCTCAAAATCCCATAAAACTTCTTAAACATTATCAAAACCCCTCTTAACCCAACCAAATAATTATTCTCATAGTCAAATAATGTCATTAAAAATCACTATTTGAATTACTATTCATTATCACTATTCACTATGGGCCCCACTATCACTTTTCATGATGACATAGCATGATGACATGGCATGATGACATAGCAAGTGACATGGCATGTGATTTATAGGTGATGTGGTAAGTGACATGGCTTAAAAATGACATGGCTTGATGTGGGACACCATACCCCACTTGGGACCCTTTCCCAAAGTGCCTAATGACCTCATTTTAGCATCACAAAGTTATCCCCTTGAAATATGGTGAATTTCCCATTAATGGGTCATTATTAAACATTTATTTTGTCTTCCCCACATGAAATTAGACTTTAAAAGAGATACCTACCTCTTTAAGACTTTGGGAAAGAAAAAGGGCACACATTTTTGACTTCTTAGTTGAAATGGGAGACTTCTCAACCCAAATGGGAATCTTCCACAACCTCACATTGGAATTTTCATCCCCCACATGGAAAATGGTGCCAAATTTGGTGTTCCACTCTTTTAATTTCTTGTTTGAAAGTAAGAAATGGTGGGGAGAAGTCTTTGGTCTCATTTAAACCAATGTGCATGATTCCCATTCAAAATTGAATTCATGTGCAAGGTGGTAGACACAACAACCCAAAATAGGAGATGTTTGATCAAATTAAGAATCCCCAAAAACCTCATCCTTAACTCATTCATGATCCCACTTGGATAAATTCAAATTTCTTCACTATTCCTCTATTTTGGCATGTTTCTTCACATCAAATGCTATAAATACCTCCCCTCTCCTTCACCCAAGGTTAACTTGGAAGTTATTATTTTGTTATTAACATTTGTGTTGTAGGTTTGGAGGTATCATAAATGAAGTATTATCAAGGAGGTCATCATCTTTAATAGAAGGATCTCAAGCAACAAAACTCTACCAAAATTACTTCAAGGCTTCATCAACTATCAACAAGCCAATCTTCATCAACAAGCATCTTCAAGCATTGAGGTAATCTTGTTGTTTAGTTATCTTAATTTATGTAATCCTTTCCATTTTAATTTATTATTTCACTTATTTCCTTCATCACCCTCTTTTCATTTTATCCTCTTATCCATATCCCCTTTGTCTTCTTGATCACCATTTACCCCTTTGCCTTCTTGGCCTCATTTTGACCATTTTCCCCTTTGATAATTCATTCTAATAAAAACCAAGATAATATCATATGTTGTTGAAATATGCATTATGGGCAGATAGAACATTACAAAAATAGTCCCTCGATACTTCACCTTAGCATGTAGATGACAACTAATTTTCTCCATGTATCTTAAACTCCCAACCTATCAGTTTATGAAAGACTATATAGAAGAGGATCCAAGGAATCAATCTAGATTGTTGGACATAATATATCTTGAGGATGCAAGGATTGAAGCACTATAAAGCTTTAGCAAACACCAAGACATTATTAAAAGGTAATTTGACAAAAGATCCAAGATTAAGGCCTTTTAGATTTCTAACCTAGTTTTCCTATGGGATAAAGCTCACAAGAAGAAAGGCCAACATGCCATGTTCATTCTCTTGTGGATTATACCATATCAAGTGTCTAAGATATTAGGTAACAATGTCTTTCATTTGAAATACCTTGAAGGTAATAACCTAGCCTTCCCAATCAATGGTCAGTTTTTAAAGCATTACTTCATGATCACTCCCACTAAGGATATCTTTGAGCAACACCAGGTGTTATAGTAGAGGTAAATTATAATAGGTTTTATTGCTTTCATATTTAACTTTCATATTTTTTTGTCTTTCATTATTGTTAGGGTAGTTTTTCTATTTTCCAAATTAGCCTTTTATACTTTCAGCATTTTGTTTCCTTGGTTTAGTTCCCTATTATGTAGAGTAGGTGTATTTTATTTTAGAACACCTTATTTGACTCCTTGAATGATCAAAATGATATCCAATCTACTAACCTTCTTATACATGCTTGAGCTTGTGTACTGAAACCATGAGGACAGGTCCCATAGGGAGAATAAGTGAAGCAAGAGCCTAAAAAGAGTACACAAACTGGTTGATTTACAAATTTTTTACACCCCAATATTTGAGATTTATAGAATTCAGGCATATAATAATAAATGGACCATGGTCATATCATAATTGAATACTTTTATAAGGTGTGTAAAAGTTGATCTTGTTATTACATGCAAATTAAGAAAGTTTTTTCGTTCCTTGGGCCAAACATGGTTTCCATGCTAATACTTATTTTGAGGTAATAACCATTGATATAGATGCTACTGGTAGGTCCATTCTGGAAAATGAAGTTTTATTTCTCCCGTATATACACTAGCTCATAATGGTTCCCAACCCTCTCTTCCATTTGTATTCTAAAAAAAAAAGAGGACCAATACATCCTAAAGAGTGATCAAATAAACCTAAAGAAAAATCTAAAGGTGTTCAGAGACTCACATGATGAATTAATATCAATGTGTCATGCCTCATACAAGTTTACAAAAAGAGAGAGGGGGAAATCAAAGGTATCTCTATCAGGGCTATAAATGCTTGGTTGGTAACAAAGCAATCCCTGAGTTCATTGAATTTTTTGTTTATGCTTCAAAGAAACCATTGTGAAACCTATAGTTTATTCCAAGTCTTTCCCAAAAATTTCAAAATAAGTATAAAATAAAATCACTCCATCACACACAAACCCAAGGTATGAGCGAGGCTAGTATATTGCATGTAATTTTAGGAGCCTCTTTCATATTTCTGGTTTAATTAAATTTTTATGGTATGATCCATGTTTACTTTATAGCTACTAACCAAAGATTATGGGTTCTTTAATACTATGGATTATTCTCCTTGTGAGTCATCATTTGTTACACCCTAACAACCCCCATTTAATTTTTTTTAAATAGGGACCCACTTTGTCAAGTAGCCTTTACTTTTTAAGATCAGTGAGGTAACTTAAGATTGTTTCTTAAAGATTAAATTGGCATGTCGATACTCTTATTATTACAAACCAAAGCTATGCTTAGGATTATCTCAAGTTATTTCTATAGCTTTTAGTTTTTTTCACACGTCTATCAAGGTTTTCAAATTCTAATGATTCATGAAGTTTGCATGTTTATCAAAAAGCAATTTGGGTTTTACCTATTTTAAAATAACCAACTTATGTGTTTGCCAAAGTGTTATTACTTTGTGTTTCATCATGCATGGGTTTATCTTTACTTAGGATTTTTTACTACTTTTTGCCCAAACACCTACCAAGTCACCAAAGCCTATTATGTGGCATTCACTCACTATCCTAGATCCCCAAGAGCAAATAAAGTATGTGTTATACTTTAGTGTTCTAAAAATTTCATGGCACCTAGTGACAGCCCTCTAACCCATGACTTTTTTAGCACTTAGAAATTTCTAAAAGACTCTTAGGTGAGTATAATCATGATATGTTGACAAGTGTCATAATCCTGCTCACCCATTGATTAACAAATTAAATTTCTAGTGTATAAAAGTTCTAAACTAGCAGAGTGGTGATAGTCATCCACATGGCATGATCTTATAAGCCCACTATTATCAAATTATTATGAGAAGTTTATAATTATCTCAAGAAAATAAACTGATGAGATGTTTCCATTTGTCACCAAACCACTCACTTAAAGCCTACATGATAAGGAAAGAGGGTACGACACTCTTGTGAAATTATAATCATGAGATGTTTCTAAGTGTGAGGATCTCACATGCCCAAGGTAGTAAAGGAGAAAATTGTAGCAAATAAAGACCTCGAGAAGTAACAAAATAATGAAATTTTATAATGTGTCCCTAAAATGACATGGGCACTGGGTAACAACAAGATAATGTTTTTGGAGGAAGTGGGAAATTGATAAGTTTTAAATAGAGATAACAAAGCACTCAGAGAAAAATAAAAGCTTCCTGGCAACAAAGATCAAAAAATGGGTGACACTTCACTAGGAAAAATCAAAATATTAAAATAGAAAAAAGCAAAGGAAGATAAGGCCATTGATATCATTAATATTCATGAATTGGCCAACTAAATGCATTCAATTCAATAGAGTTATCAAATTCAAAATTAATGTATGTAATGGAAAAATTCAATTAAAATTACATTACCATCTAGTTGATAGTCATAAGTATGAATTCAAGCTCTATTATAACCAATAAATTCCATAGTTTCTTAGAACTAGAGTTATTGGGTGTGTAGCAATGGCTTTTGCTTCACATCTTTCACCTCCACTTCTGCATATTCCATCATAGGACCTGAGTTGTACACATATACAAGGCTCGATAAGGTTGCCTTCAACTATAAATTCAAGCATTATTTTGATATATAGGAGGAAGTTGAAGTAGTAGAACCCCATGGTCTTGAGGATCAACACTTAGCCTCTACACAGAGATATGGGGAAGACTTGGTGGTAATCAAATTAGTGGGCCTATATACTAGGGTAGAATGAATGTAATGCCCTACATTGACCTATTATTTGATTTATTTGCAAATGGCTAAATTTTTGGAAAAAATCTACACTTATACCAACATAACACCCCAACAACATATATTAGTGGGCCTACCTTTGAAAATTATTATAGACTCACCTCCCTAAAATGGCCAACAATCAAGCTCTAGTCAATTTATAGATGTATTCAAACAATGCAACCAATAAGTTATGAGAATGGGTAGGTGAACTTAGTACCTTCATAGTCAAATATCTTATGTTTACTATCCCCATTGCCATATTTAGGCCTAAAATTAGGATTGTTATGGCCTTACTAAACTAAATTTATGGTTTCCTCAACATAAACTATATCAATGATGTTTGGATTCCCCTATTGGACACCATCCTCGATTCTACTAATCATAGTTACTAGCGAGATCATTAGTGCCAATTTAATCAGTAAAGATCATAATTCAATAACTAGATCAGGCAATAACTTCTATATGATGTCTTATCTAGTAGACAATATAACATGGACTATTTACTTAGCTTTTGAGGAACCCCAAGAGCCATCAACTAAGTATCCCAAAAACCAAATTTATGATGAATTCAATGTTATTCATATACACAAATTCAAAAAGAATATGATGAGACTGATGGAAACCTTCTATCCAATGGTATACCAAGCCATTTATGGGAAAGAGATGCTCATACTATCTAATTAAATCCAAATAACTATTGAAAATATTGGTGACTATTAGCTCTATCTAGATTGCATAATCATAAAAATAGAGGGTATTGGTGCTCCTCCTATGTATCTACCCCAATTGGTCCTAGATAAGGTGGTAAAATAGGAAATTACAGCTTAACTAGCTAATTATGTAGATGTTCCATTGATAAAGTCAATGCAAGGAGTTATCCATCCACCTCCCATTAGCATTGGTAGAATCTAATACACCAAATGGGAGAATTTTCAACCAATGGGAAAGATCAAAACACATTATGATTTCAAGTGGGCACCTTACAAGGAATGGGATCCAAGAAAAAGGGTCGAGAAACACCTAATTAGATTAGGGGAAAGGTGAAAATTGATTACAGTCACATATCATATCCATATGATGAATTATTCATGAATGATTTGAATGATAAAGAGGTCCACATAAGAATGAGTAAGGTGAATATGTCCACGGTGGTAGCCAAGCACATACAATAACATTTGGAGACCATCGAGGAAGAGGCCAGGAGAATTGATAAGGAGCATCATGTTACAAAACCTCCTCAAGTATCCCTCCCATACCCTCCCATAGGTTAAAGCACAAGGATAATAATAGGTTAACCTATTCGGATAAGCACCTGAGGGAAGTGGATCGGGAATTAGCCATGGGCCTCCTCAACATCCCATCCCAGTGGTTTCCATTATAGTAACCACCATAGTGTCCACCCCTCTTTATCTGATTGCCACTACATAGGGTCCAACAAATGTAACTCAATCTGGTGGAACATTCTCTATGTTTCCCTTTCCTCCACTCACAATAATGCAATAGGTGAGTCTCCCATATTTCTTTCCTCTTGTTTATGGTTTGGCTCCACTCATATCCCTAGTCCAAACCATTTTACCACCTATCAATGTCTCTTTTTCTTGGACTAATGTCCACTTCCCCAGATTTACCCCCAATAGTGTTGATCTCACCTCATCACCACCTATCACTCCATTCGATTCACATGTTGTCTCAACCCTTCCAACACCAACTTCTACTCCCACCAGATCCCCCTTGTATACAAGAGGAATTAGAGAACTCCTTCAATTTCTCCTTGTGGTACTCTAACAAAGGAAAATTATATGAAATGATTGAATAAAATAAAAGGTTCTAAAGAAGTAGAACCCCTATAAGTGTCAAGAATTGAAAAGGAGTGGTCCATCAAAGAGGAATGAGAATAAAAAATAGAGACATCATTATCTGAGACCATTAGTGAGACCACAAAAAGTGACCTTGAGGATGAATGGTTGAATGAAGAAGCTTAATTAGGTGACATTGAGATTTTTAAGACTAGTTCAGTCTCAAAAGAATTACTTCAAGACCTAGATGGAAACAAAGGAGATGAAGCACAGTCGAAACCTCTAGCTTCAACATAGTGGTAGTCAGTGATTGTATTTTTAGCCTCGGTACCTCCCAGCATAATAATGATATCGACAACAATAATTCCCTTGATTGCTACTACATAAAGGGTAAGTGCACAAGCTTCTAATTCTTTGCCTATTGTTATAGCTACTATTATTCTAGTTAGTACTGTATTGGCCATTCCTCATGTTTTAGACTCTTCAAGCCAAGAAAATAAGGCCTCAACAACTACAATACTAATTTTACAAGCCTTAGTCCTAACCCCTATAATTAAGACTATATCACCCCCCAACTAACCTTTAAAAGGCCTTGTTGTGTTTGTTTTTACATTAATAACAAATTATTTCCAAAATTTGCTCAATACTCCTACTTATTCATTTCTTGCTTCCTCAAGCCCTCAATCCTTTAGACTCAATAAATAGGTGTATTTTAAAGATTTGGTCTCCACCACCATTTTGGCTTACCCAATACTCCTTCCCAACCATCCACTCAATTGGGCCTACCAATTGGTCATGTAACCCAAATATAGTCTACCAACTTACAACACATAACGTGTCAGAGAGAGGGAAACTAATAATTGACATCGTGACCCCCAAGGAGGTCACTGAATGGAGCAACTTTCCTCAATTGGAAACCTCTTCTCCCATGCTAATGCTTCTCCCAAGGCAATCCCCATCTTTCACTTTTGTATAACATGCAAAACCTTCACAACAACTAGTTGCCTTGAATTTTCCTAAATGGATCAAAAAAGTGTAATGAGCAGAAGAAGGTAGGCAAGACCTAGTTATTGTTGAGAAACCAATAGTCATGTTTCATTTCGACAAAGAAACTAAGACTATTAAGAAGATCAAAAGAAAAACCATAATGGTTGAAGGGGAAAAGGTGGAATTGGAATAAAGAGAATATGTGTTCTATTTAACCAAGAGAAGAAGAATGTTCCTCTCTGGAATAGGAAATTACATAGAAGAAACCTATACCTTTGTAGACTTTTTAAGGAGAGTAATGAAATAAATGTTCAAAGGCTATGATCAGGCTATCAATGCACTACAAGAAAGGGGTACTATACAACCTCTGAGAGACATTATAGATAATGTGCAAGGAGTAGCTCTAAAGTTGTATGATATCATCCAATTAATAAAGAATGTAAAGAGGGAGTCACAACCCAATTGGGCAGATGTATACCCCCTTGATGATAAGATGAAGAAAATGGAGGCCAGACACCATTTCTAAATCCAAGCAACACAAAACAAGGCTTATGATCACCTGAACCTAATAATTTTCTAAATACAGCATGGAATCTAAACTACATAGTTTTTAGGAGAGATAGCATGATTAGGTGGCATCAAGGGATGAAAAAATTATTACTAAAACTCATCAACTATGAGGAGTAGGCCATTGAAATTTTAGGGGAAATGAGGGTAAATAATGTGATTAACTAAAGTGGGGAATGGGTCCTTAGGACCATCTTTGAAGACCTTCTTCAGACATCAACAAATAATTTCAAAGTAGAAGTCGAGGGCAATTGAGATGGATTTTCAAGTGGTCCATGTTCTTTACTTGCAAATTTAGGTGAGCAAGCAGGTATCCCTAACTACATTAACTCCACTGGTTACTTATAACTACTTATCAAATGATAGGGCAAGCCATAACTACGACCCCAGTTACAATTGCCATGACCACCAAAGCACAAGTGAAGATAATTGTAACTGCCTCCTCATAGGCAATTTCCTTTGTAATTGCATTAGTTGTTTATAACATAATTTAGTTCTAATAATTTTTGTCTCTTATGATTCATTGGCTATGTCTTGGCCATGTATTTCATGCATAACTCTTCGTGAGATATCCTAATGGTAGTGAAACTTTGAGCATTATTTGAGAGATGAGGCATCTCCATCCCAAGCTAATATATATATATATATATATATATATATATAAATGTATCCCCCACATTCTAAAGAGAGGAGAAATTTTGACATTTAATATAGATAAGAAATCCTTTGGGTTGTTCTACAAGTCTGTGTTGTGTGACTTTCTCTTTCATTTTTGTGTTATATTTATTAAGTACTTTGAAGTAACTGGTAGCTTAGTTCTTTGATATGTGTTATAAAAATTTCAAGTAGTTTGTCACTAATTAGTAGGATTCTATCAATTAAGAATATGCATTAGTAATTTTATATTGATAAATCTTGCTTTCAAGCAATGAGTTTGCTAGGTTCATCTTTAGATTTGTGTAGAAGCACCATTTTTATGCAACTTCCTAAACTAAGGTATAGCTAGTCAAAGGTGATTTTTGTTTATTAGTAATAATATTTTATTAGGAGATGCAAAAACAACCTTTAGCTAATGACTTTTAGTTAATTGTATGTTATCTCTAAAACTTCTTTATGGTGTTTATCGTTTCTATCTGTCAAAGCAGCAAGTTGCAAGCATTAGTCCATGGTGCTTGTCCTTATTCTAAAGCTATTTAGAAAGAACCCATGTTCTATGTTTATAGATTCTCTTTTCTACCTTACCTTTCCCTCTATTTTTGATTTCTTCGAGTCATGACCACTTTATAATAAATCCATCATCATACACCTTAAGTATATCTAGGATTCGCATCCATATCTGAACCATTTGGGTTAATAGTTGCTTTGTTACCCACCATTCCACCAAAGATTACTTTAAAATTCAATACCATGTAACTCGTGCCTTGAAGTTTATTTTACCTCTATTGAGATTCTAAAATGTTAGAGTATACCTCATAAGGTTTTTTGGGTGTGTATAAAACCCACATCAATAATATGTAGATTCTTCCTTGGCCAATTACATGTAGCTCAATTTTGATGGAGCAAACAAAGGTAATCTAGGGGCATTAGGGGTAGGCTATATCATTACATATTGCTTAGGCTCTCTAATTTAGGTAACCTCTATAAATTTTGTGGATCGAATGAACAATGAAGATAAATCATAAATTTTGTCCTAGGTCTTGAAGTGGTGGTTCAATTTGGCACTGAAAAAGTGATTATAGAAATGATTCGTTGGTGATGATTTTTGCACTAAAAAATGGGAGCTCAAAAACATGGACAATCCAAAATATCTTGAGTAGAACTTGGAAGAATTTGTCTTCTCTAGAAGTGTGAGAAGTGAAACACTGCTTCCGAGAAGCCAATTGAGCTACATACTTCCTAGAAAATTAGGGTATTTCAAAAACAAAGGACATGATTATAGACAATACTCTTGAGAGGTGGTAAGGGTTATAATATTTGGTGAGGGGATTTTAATTAGATTCTTTGGGTTTCATTGGGAACCTTTGGTTGTGTTTTTATCCTTCTACATACCCCTATAAAGTAGCGCTATATTTTTAGCTCCTTTGGTGGGTTTGCGCTCCTTATGTGGTGCAAGGGGAATGATTGTTTGGAATGGAGTGTCTTGTTGAATAGGTGGATAAGGCTTGATACATGTGTTCTTTCATTATTGTAATATATAACCATTCTCCAAATCTCTTCCTTATTGCCATGTATGTGAGTTTTTGTGTTAAATAATTTTGGATTATGTGGGTGTTACGGTCTTATTTTATGGTTGTTATTGAATTTTATTTTTATTTTAGTGGATATGGGTTGGGCAAATAAGTTAGCAACCAGGGAGCCTTTCTTCTTCCTTTACTTTGATAAATGAGAGATGGCCTTCCATAGTGTAGTCTCTGAATATAGGATGAATAAAATATTTTGGGAACCCATAAGTTTAATTACCAAAGCCATATGGGATATCATCGGCTTAGATTACACATAGATGGAAATTAGGTGTAAGGTCTATTCAGAAGTGGCCTCTATTTTTGTCACTAATTTTTTGAAGTTTTTGAGAGAAAAGGAGCTAAGGAAGTGGAAAAAAATATTGTGAAACCAAGTTTGGCGGGAGGGGGGAGGGTGGTGTCGGTGGCCAAACAAGGTGCTTATGGTGATTGATTTGAAACCCCCCCAAAAGTATCCCCTTTTAGCACCAAAATGAGGGACTTGGTGTCCCTAAGAACCTTTAGGGAGCTAGAGGAGTGATTTTTTCACCATAGTTTCCATTTTTTAACAAATATATATTTTCATTTGGGATGATACTTTTTCTCAAGTAATTTATTTCCTTCTCTCACCTTGGGAGCTCTTAAAGATCTTTTATCCTCCCTCAGCAACTTGTTAGAAAACCAAATGGTAGAGATATATATCATGGTAGAAAATTATCTGGTTAGGTTTTGCAGGTTAGAGAGGAAAAAAAAGTGAGGAAATTAGAAATTGGACTCTAAGCCGATGGAAAGATAAGAAGGTGTGTTTGAAGGGTGTGGCAAAAAAAACGTGAATAAGGATATTGGAGCATATGTGAAAGCTGGTAAAGGTGACATAATGACAATATGTCTAGAGTGATATCTTTGTTGGAATTAAGATGACTAAGGGGGTGAATAAGTCTTTAAAAACTTTTATTCAATTCCACTTAAGCAAACCTAAACCATTCAAACAAGCATGTACATCTTAGAAGGCATAAGAACCAAATCATAAGAGCATGAAACATATGAACACAGTATATACATAGGAGACCCTTAAAGGGAATAAAACCCATTAATGATGTAAATGGACTAAATTCGTATAAGACAAACACCAATCTTTAGTGAATCACCAACTCCACATGAAACACTAACCCCAACTAGTTAAGCACCAACTCAACTAGGCTTTAACAAGCACCCACTTGCAAGGAGGCACCAACCCCATAGATGACTCAGCACCAATCCAGCAGCCTAAAATACTTTATCACCTTTAAAATACCTTATTTATCATACAATAGATGATGATATTCTTTCTTATCTCTTCACATTCTTATATCCCTCTCAAACTAGCCTTTAGCCTTCTTCGCTTAACCAGCCCTCTTCTTAACTTGATTAGGTCATCGGACCTTGATCCTCATATGCATACCTCTTATATGATATTCATGATATCCCTCATATGGTACATATGGCCTTATTCTACTTATCAATGTTTTATTTCATTTGATTATCCTCTACTCTCACTAAACTCTATAAAATAGGCCTAAATCTACCTAGTATTTATATAAGTCACTTGATCATATCCTTCGTAGTCAGCCACACACTTATAAATTGTTAGGTTGGCCATGTATTATGTCTTATCATATTATAATAACATAATTCAAAACATAATTTTATCACACTGTAGACACCAAAAATCCACACACCAATATTTTGAGTGTCAAAATACCACTTTGTAGCCTTAGGACCCCCTTAGGACCAGTTTAACCTTCCAACCCCTATCCAAACCTAAACCATAGTTAGTTTGATTTAAATATATTTACCCTAACTTTAACCTACTTTATCCCTTCACCCTTGATCATTTATGGTTAGGTTGACCATCGATGATCACCTTGACCATTGACAGTCAGAGTGCACCTCCTCAACCACCAACATGCAAACCTACCCACCTTGATTCTCTAAATATAATTTGTCTAAATCCATGTGCAAGCCATTGCATGGATGAATTATAATTAGATATCCTAGTTGAACATTCAATTCCACCTCTTTTTTATGCCTATAATAAGAGAGGAACTAATAGGTGAAATCCATCTATAATTGTTATCAAGAGCTTATGCATCTAGAATTATCTTTTTACAGGTCAATCATTATCAACAATCTAATGAACCAAATACTATGTTAGAGTGTCAACTTGTCATTGTAGCTCCACTAAAGTGCGAAGAACCATTACTTTGTCAAAATCATGTTAGACCTCATCAATGAGTCAACCACCTCAAGCATTCACCCAATTCATCTTCTACAAGATAAGTACTTGATTCTCAGTATTTAATTACTTTATATACTTTTCACACTCAGCCATCATCTATCCATCTCTCAAAATCCATATGTGGATCCCATCAATCATCATGTTACCAACCTAGATCCATACATAGTAACCATCTATAGTTGTCTCAACCACTGATAGTCTTTCCAACCACTGACGATCAGCCCAACTATTGACGGTCACCTTAACCACCGATGATTAGCCCAACCATTGATGGTCACTATGGCAATAAAAACCAATAATTTGTTTTCACCTACCTACCCTTAACCAAACCTAATCATTTGTGTCCCTATTTGTTTATAGACCCCTTTCTTATTTTTTGAAGCATAGCCCAACCATATAGCACTGGTATTTATTATCTTATCATTATTTAAATCATTTCTAGTCTATTTTTAAAGAAAATATTCTTGTGTTCAATTTTAGTACCTTTCAATTATTTATGCAAGTTATTTATTTCATGTTTTAGAAACTTAATTGTTCAAAATATGTGGATTGATAGTCCCTAAAGAAGCTCTTGATTTTGGGATCTAGCTATCGTTAGACAATCCACTCAACTATCTATCTAACAAACAAGTTTGCTTTAGTCATTTATTATCTACAAGTCATCCTCCCAAGCCAAAGAGGATCTCTCCACAATCTTCTAACTCAATGCATGCATAATCAAATAAGTGTATAAACCATACTTGTACTTAGTTTCTTCTTTTCTTTTTTTCAATAATAAATAAACAATTCACTAAAACATTCTAGCACGCCTAGTGGGACCTTGAGTCTTTACTTTAGGTTTCCTCTCTTTGCATTTGTATGCTTTTTTTCTCTATCTATGCTCATTAACCAAATTCAATTCTCTTTTGAGTTTAAAATTAAGTGCATCCATTTCTTGCTTTTAATTTTAGCTCACTTTGAATTGAGGCACAGTAATCTTATCGTAGTACTACTTTTGTAGCACACACTAAACCAAACCAATTTAATAAATTAAACATGAAACAAGCTTGAGACAAGGCCTGACTAGGATTTCATCACCTAGTGGTGACCTTTCCCTTTCTCAACGATCCTACTTAGAGTTCATTACCAAGGGGAGAACCAACTCAACTCTCTAGTTAAGTATAAACTCTGGATATCAATATCTATTGGCTAAGCACCCAACACCCTTATTGTTGTGGTGTGTGAAGTGAGGGGGTAGGCCCTAATACCAATCCATATATTTATTCCAATACATATTCTTTTTGAGTGCCTAAACACAACCTGAAAACAAATTTAGACTTCCTCTCTAGTACCTATTCTACAAACCAATTTCAGTCACACAATTTCTTAAGGTATAATCCAAAAGTGAGATTAATTAAAACTCTAGGGCTTAATATATCTTCTAGAGTGTGATTTTATTTCTTTGATAATTCTCTTGTCTTCTCTTTATTTGAGTAGTGAGTATTTTTTTGCTTTCTCTTTCCCCTATCTCGTATGGTTCTCACTCACTAGCAATGAAGAGACCTTACAGAGTAAAACCCATTTCCAAGCCAACCTACCTCTTCTTTCTATTCACCTATAGACTATATTTTTGAGCCAGTAGATTCTCATCCCTCAAGAAGTCTTACCTTCCCTTGAGAGGTTCCTCAAAGAGATGTGTATTTTGTCACTTTCCTAGATAATAATCATGTGGCCTTACAACATTATCTTAAAACTATGTCTTACCATACCCTAGCTTCAACCCCACCCATAGATCTGCCTTATGGCATGCCTCTCCACCTCATGGGGAGTAAATCTATTACCATGGTTACTACCCAACCATTGACTACCCAAGCTTATTCATCAACCAACAACCTATTTGAGACTATCATGGGAAACTAACCAACCCAAACTACCACTGCCCTTATACCTTCCACTCCTACCAATCACTCCTCCATAATAGGAATGCCTACCTCTAGTACTACCAACCTTCCTTTAGCTACCCCCAATCCATCAACCATTATTCCACTTCAAATCCTTGTATTGTTTATACCCTCTACCTTACCACCAATTAATACCAAGGTCACCACCCTTCAATCGATCACCAACCCAACTACCACTCTTATCCAATAAGAACCCCTTACACCAAACTTTGGCTACATCCCTAACCTACAAGGAAATGTACCCTACCCACTATCCAACCACCTAAATCTACCTACCCTTATGTATCTTCCACCCAACCATTGACATCCACTTACTACTATGTGATAGCCTCCCAACCTTCTACCCACTATCAGTATATCTCCCAACCACCACAATAGTATGTATCTTATAACCTTTTGGGTGCACAACCCCAATAGAACCTAATGAAGATGCTTATAGACAAGATGTTGTGAGCACCCAAAATGGATGACTCTAAATTGGTCATTTGACCAAATCTGTAATGAGCCCATCCATCCATCTATACCTATCAAGATGTATCCTCCCTAATGGGAACTTCCCAAGTTCTCTAAATTTCAAAGTAAAGAGGATCTCTAACAACATCTTAGGGAACTTAGGCATTCTTGTTATCTCATCACTTATTATGATGCCCTTCTTCTCTATATCTTCCCCATATCTCTAGCCAGTCCAGTATTGAATTGGTATAGTGCCATACCTAAGCACTATCTTTTCTCCTTCACCTAGCTAGCTCAAACTATCTTGGACCACTTTTTGATCAATATCTTCAATAAAGTTTCTATCATTGACCTTTACTCCATCTGGGAGTTTGAGGATGAATCCATTACCAATTTTGTGGCTCATTGGAGGAGCCTAATTAACCAACATTACTTCTCCCTACCTCAACCTGAACTCATAGAGCTCTTTACTCAGGCATTTTCTAAGCATATCTCCTCTACATTATATGTCTAATAATTTCAAACCTTCAATGAATATTTTACCATGGCACGTAAGTTGGAAAAAGGATCCATTGATGAAGGAAAGCTAAAACTGAAGAACAAGAACTCAACCTACAAAATCAATGAGACCTCTTACTCCAAGTCAAGAAACTAGTCCAATACCAATACTAAGAGCAAAGGAACCATAAATGTAGTAGTCCTTAAAGCCACCTCTCCACCTTCTGTCAACCAACCATATTCCTCTAGTTTTTTAAAGCCAAACTTGAGGAACCAAAACCAAAACAACCAAAACCAATTCCCTCCACTTGGAGAATCTTATGCCTCTATCGTATAGAGGTTACTGAAATACAACATCATTCAACTTCCTCCTATCAAACCTCCTTAGCAATTTTATGCCTCTCATCCTACACCTATTTAGTTTAATAAGAATAATTTGAGTGCCTTTCATCAGGTAATATGACATGATGTCAATAGGTGCAACACTTTTAAGAGCCTTTTCCAATCCCCCATTGACAAGGGGGAGTTAAAATTGGACAACCTCAATGCACCATTGAATCAATCCCTTCCCAAACCATGCTCCTACTAAGAATGAGAGCAACAATTTCAATTAATCTCATGATACCCATCTAATTAACATGGTCCTTGATGTGCTCATTATCAAACCACCTAGTACCCAATATTTTGGTCTTACAACCTCCACCATCTATTGAGATAGTGGACTTGTTTTCACTTTCTTTAGATACTCACATTGAGGAAGCACCATCTTCTCCCCCTCCACTTATTGAGGTAGTCGAGCCAATAGCCTCCCTTTCAATTAATCTATCATAATGACCAACCATCACCACTATGTATTTTCCTTTAACTACTTAGCAACATACTCCCCCTTCAAAAATCATTATCAAGGAGGAAACCCTCATGTCTACTCCTCCCACTGAGGAACTACCTATCTCAACTTTACATCCTTTGATTGAGTAAGAGGATGAGGTTACCATCCTTGTGTCTCCACCTAGGGGTTTATCTTTTAGTTTCACTATCCAAAGAATCAAACCAACCTACAAACCATTCTCTAGGATAGTGCAAAAATTGGAGTTTATTTCCAACCCTGACATAGATCGAGCCACCTTCTGGCTATAGTTAGGGCTACCTTATATCATCGAGTAAGAAACTCCAACCATACCTTTAGTAGACTAACCCACCACTTCTTCTATCCAAAATTAAGTACTTATGCTTTCCCTACTCTTCATGGGTATGGGCAACATACTAAACAATTAGGATAAGACCCCAATGTCAATATTATCATTCTCTTCAGACCTCTCCACTATCATACCCATTTTATCTATGGAGGACTCAACAAATCCCTTAGTGCTTCTACCACCCCTCTTCCACCTTGACCATTCACTACTAATTTCTCTTACCTAGATAAACCAAGCTTCACTAAGACATACCTCCATCAGTGTGCTTGGAAAGGTTTCGATCTTAGATGATATGAGCATGGCCCGCATGAATTGATCACCATCAATACTAGGAAGCCACATGAGAATCATGGATTTGGTTTCATATTACCTAATAATAAGAAAACTAGACAACTCATCATTACCTTTATTGAAGAAGATGCCCCTTCCTCACCAACCTTGCCTCTACTCATGTGTGAGGATGATGACATCATCCCACCTAAATTTTTCTCATCAACATGATCAGCCTCAGACCCCTAACTTATCATAAAGAATGGATGACTATAACCATCCATTTGACCCATCTTGAGATGATAGGAGAAGACTCTTCTACCATTAACATTATTTAGTGTTAGGATGATGATTATATTCTCACCTATCTTAGTGCCCCAAATTTCTCAATCCACAAATCCCTTCTCTCAATACCTTGACCATGCTAAACGAATCCACTATGGATATCAACTTGGGTACTCCAAACAACCCCAAAATTATCAAATTAGTATAATCTATTAATGCTAAGGAACTTCAGGACTTTCCTTCTTTCCTCCAAGATCATAACATAGCCTTCATTTGGTCTTACAGTGACATGCCTAGAATTGACCTCACCATTTCTACCCATAATATTATCACCAATATGATGCTAATCTCATAAAGTAGAAACTTTGATGCATGCACTCTCGCATAGCCCTTCTTGTCAAAGAAGAGCTTCAACATCTCTTATCTGTCAATTTCATTCAATCCATTGATTACCCCCTATGGGTCTCAAATGTTATACCTATCACCAAAGCCACAAGGGGACTATGCATTAATGTGGACTTTCATGACCTCAACCTCACTTGCCCCAAAGATGGCATTCCTCCACCAAGCATTGACCAGCTTATTGATCTTATAGCCAGCTATGAGATGTTATCTCTCATGGATGGGTTCTCAAGTTACAATCAGATCTTAATTGCTCCTAAAGATCAACACAAGACTACCTTTACCACCCCTTGGGGAACCTTTTGCTATATGGTCATGCCTTTAAATTTAAATAATGTTGGTGAAACCTACCAGTGTGCCATAACCTATATTTTCCATGACCTCATCCATAAGATTGTCAAGGACTATGTGGATGACCTTCTCAAAAAATCCAAAATCCAAAAAGATCAATTGGTTGTTCTTAAGATCATCTTTGAACACCTCATCCATTACTATGTTCACCTTATCCCCAAGAAATGAATTTTTGGGGTCTTGTCAAGAAAATTTCTTGACTTCGTTATCTCCCTTCATGTTATCAAAGTCGATCCTGCCAAAATCAAAGCCATCCTTGACATGCTCCCTCCAACCAACCTTAAAAAACTCCGTAGCTTGTAAGGGAAGCTTCAATCCATTCATCATTTTATATCCTAGATTTTAAAAGGACTACACATTTGTGTGGACTTTCTTGACCTTAACCTCACTTTCCCCAAAGATGACTTTCCTCTACCAAGCATTGACCAGATTATTGATCTTATAGTCGGCCATGAGATGTTATCTCTCATGGATGAGTTATTGGGTTATAATCAGATCTTAATTTCTCTTGAAGATTAACACAAGATTTCCTTTACCACCCCTTGGGGAACCTTTTTATATAGGGTCATACATTTTGGACTAAAAAATGTTGGTGTAACCTACCAGCATGGTATGACATATATCTTCCATGACCTCAATCATAGGATTTTTGAGGACTATGTGGATGACCTTCTCAAAAAATCCAAACTATAAAAATATCACTTAGTTATTATTAAGATCATCTTTGAATGTCTCATCCATTACCATGTCCACCTTAACCCTAAGAAATGCATTTTGGGGGTCTTATCAGGAAAACTTCTTGGCTTTATTATCTCCCTTTGCAAAATCAAAGTCAATCCCACCAAAATCAAAGCCATCCTCAACATGCTTTCTCTAACCAACCTTAATAAACTTTGTAGTTTGCAAGGGAAGATTCAATACATTCATTATTTTATCTCCTAGCTTTTAGACTAATGCCAACCCTTCCATCACCTTCAGAGGAAGGATGTATCTTTCAAGTGGAATAGTAACTACTACAAGGCATTTAATTCACTCAAAAAGTAGCTTTTATCTCCACATGTCCTTACCCCTTCTAATGATGACCAACCTTTATACCTATATATCTCTACCATCAACAATTTTTTAAGGGCAATGTTGCCTCATCGAGATAAACAACATAGAGAACAAGCTATCTACTACATTAGTCACACGCTTGTACAGTACAAGACTTGGTATACCCATACTGAGAAACTTTGCTTAGCCTTAATCTTTGTGGCTACCAAAGTTCATGACTACCTTATTAACCATAAAAGTTATGTCATAACCACACCGACCCACTCAAGTACATGCACTCTAAGCCATAAAAAAACTAGCATAAGGCCAAATGGTTCATGCTCTTAGCAAAGTTTAACCTTAATTTATTTCAACAAAAGTTAATTAAAGGTCAAGTCATTATCAACCAATTGGCTGAATCACCTTTATAAAACCATCAACCTCTTCCTCTTGAGTTCCCTGATGAGTCCATCGTGACCCTCTCTCAAGTGGATTTTACCTATCAAGTCACCATGTTCTTCAATGGATCAAAGTGTCAATGTGGTGGGGGAGTTGGTATCATCCTTATCCCCTTTGATGTTGAACCTCTACCTTTGTCCTTCAAGGTTGATTTCAAATATACCAACAACATGGTTGAGTATGAAGCCCTAGTGATAGGCCTTCAAACTATTTTATCCCTAGGAGACAAAATAATCAATATCTTTGGTGACTCTCAACTTGTATTCAATCAAATTCATGGATCTTACCAGTATAAGAATGATGTTATACAATAGTACAAGCAACTAGTTGATGAACTCTTAGCATCATTTGAACACTATCACATCTAGTCAACCCCATGTTCTGCTAATAAGTTTATCAACACCATGGCTTCCCTCACCTTTCAGATCTCATCTAAACCTTAAGATTTTAAGCTATCTATCATCATGCACAAGCTAACCCAACCTTCCTATGTCAAACCAATCTTTCCCACCATTTTCAATGTGGAGGAGACCCAAACCAACCTTTGTTATTAACAAACCTTTGACTACCTTAACCTTGGCATAGTTCCTTCTGATCTTTCTAGGAATGCTTAAAGAGCATTTATCCAGAGTACCTCATGCTATATCATCATGGGAGGAATTATTTATAAATGTGGCTTTGATGACCTCCTCTTTCATTGCCTACATAGTCAAAAAGCCTCTCATGTTATCAAAGAAACACATGATAGAATATATGGAGGCCACTTTAGTGGCCTCACTATAGCTAGGTGTATCTTTCACCTAGGCTATTATTGGCCTAACCTTAACCAAGACTACTGTGATTATGTGAAAAAGTGTGTCAAGTGTCAATAACATGCTAATTTACGTCACATGCTTAGCTATAGTCTTTGAGTTTCTACCAATTTATGGCCCTTTTCACAATGGGTTCTAGACCTCATTGGGGAAATTAATCCCCGTTCCTCATAGTGACACCATTCTATAATCACCATGATAGAGTATTTTACCAAATGGGTAGAGGTTATTATTCTAGTCTTGACCAAAGTAGAAAATATTATCGACTTTATCAACTATCATATCATTTGTTAGTTTGGTATTCCTTATAATATTATCATTGACAATGGTAAATCCTTTAAAAATAAGCAATTCTAGGGTCTATGTGATGCATTTAGCATTAAGTTAAGCATCTCCTCACCCTATCACCCCCAAATGAATGGACAAGTCGAGGCCTCTAACAAAAATCTTGATAACATGCTCACTAAAATGGTCAACACATCTAATCAAGATTAGCATTTACACATCCGCTTCACCTTATGACCATATCATACTAGCATTATGACCCCTACAAGTGTTAAACCTTTCTCTCTTATTTTTGGAGTGGAGGTTGTCTTGCCTCTCAAAGTAAAAATCTTGTCTCTTAACATATCTTTACAAGAGCTTATTTTTTAGGATGATTATCATCAGCACCATTTAACTCAACTTGAGCTACTTGACGAGCATCATTTAGCAGCACTTACCCATATCCATGTCTACCAAGAGAACATCAAACATGCCTATAAAAAGCACCTTAACGTGCAATAATTCAATATCAGATACCTCATCCTAAAGGAAAACCAACATGTCACCAATATGGAGAAAAATAAGTAGGGAAAGTTTACTTTAAATTGGCTTGGACCTTATATCATAACCCACAAGTAAGGATCGAGAGCTTACAGGTTGTCTTCTCTCGAAGGCCTATTGGCCCCTCAATTTTGACCAAGTATTTATTCCATTTTTAGTGCATAGCACAGAGGGACCATTATCCATTTTCATGTAAATATCAAAATTATAAAGGAGAACCATGGCACAAGAGGACCATGGCACGAGACTAGCAGCATGAGAGTTAAAGGGTGTAGAAGGACAATGGCATGGAAAACCTAGTGTGGGAGGACCTAGTCAATAAAAAACATGACATGTGGAACCCAAGAATAGAGGATTCAAAACTAGAAGTAGAAGACTAAGAGAGTGTGAGAGAAGTGGAGTGTGAGGAATGGAGGAGTAGTTAGAATAATAAATCAAGTAGGACACTTTGATCCCATTGATTGAAGGGCTTATACCAGCCTACAAGGAATGAAACACTTGGATATAATTATATACCATAGACCAAGCATCTAAGGGTACAGAGGCTCGATTCTATAAGAATAAATAGTTGTAAGATCCATGACTCTCAGTCTGTTGGGAATATTTGTCCATATTAAGTTAGGAGCTTAACATTTAGATAGGGAAAAATAAGTATAAAAATCCCTATTATAATCATTCACAGGGGGATTCTTGTGTGTGAACCTTTAGAGGAATATAGATCATTTTGTCTTGTAATCAGTAGGCACTTTAATGATAATTCAATGTTTATCATATTGTACTTTGAACAATAAACTATTATAAGTGTTGAATATTGAAATGTGTTTCATGATAGTCATGAGTTCCCTTCTTTTATAACTAGCTAGTAAAGTTAATATAATTTGGAATGTTAAGGAACAATAGTAGTATATTTGAGTTAACATAAGAAATGAGAAAACACACATCATGATTCAAAGTCTTTGAGAATCGATATTTCATTACGTGATTCAAATGAGTAGCTAAGACTCATCCCTCACATAATAGGGCCAGCACACTAGCTTATTAGGAAGAGGCTTCAGCACCAACATAAAGATAAATAAAACCCAACATTTTGGTTTCATTGCCAAGACCTAAAGCAATTGGAGCATAACAATGGAAAATGTTTGAGCACCTTATGCTAGAGAATATTGAAGAATGGGTTACCAATGTTGAAGACAACTTTGTGGTTCCATATCTTGAACCAAGAATTTTTACATGATAGTGGGTAGAGCAAAAGCTCTATATCTCATTATATGAGACTTTCTTTTCCAAGGTCCTAGTTCTCTTGCATTCTTGGATCCTATATTTCACTCAAGGACATTCTAGAAATCTTAGTAGAGGGTAGTATTGGAGACTATAATGATATATGAGTTTACCACGATTAAAATTTTCCTAGACATGAGTGGTTGACTACTGGTAGAAAGGTGTTCAAAATAGTTACATCCTAGAATACATCGTGACCACATATTCATGTCCTAAGGAAGCAAAGTTCCATTTTCTAAAAGAACCAAGGGGACGTTATCTTTTGTTGTTTCCCTTCAAGATTAAGAAGATAATTATTGATCTTAGGTTAGAAACACTACCCATGGAAGGTTAAAATCTCTTGTATATGAGCCACATATTTGGAGGGGAGACTACTGATTGGTTCAAGATTATGGGTTCAACATTATAGCAAGCTAGTGAGCACTATGAAAATGGAATTATGATGAAACTTGATAGAGTATCATGGGAGTTAGTGGCATGAGAAGGGATTGGGAAAACTTGAGGAGCATTGTGAAGAGCTGTAGGGAGCTGGATGCACATGAGGAATCCATCACTTATAGGCTACAACCTTTATCATTTTTATCTTGTGAAAGAGAAATGAATTATACTATCAGAGATGAACCAAGTATAAGTCAACCAGGATCCCCTACCATAGTTAGTGCTCATGCCTTTAATTATAATAGATTACATATAAAGAATTGGGATAAAAACAATACAGATTCAGAAACTAAATGGATAAGGGAAACTGAGACTAGGCCATTAGGAAATAATCTAGAACTTGCATCCTTCTCTTTTCAAGAAATGTCCATGACATAGCTTGGAATGCCTAGAGGATCTGGCCCTCAAGGCTAGATTATAGGCCCAAATCTAGGAAATCAACCCTCCACCATGCCTTTTCTCATGGGCATGACTATTGGAGGCACTAGAGGAGGATTAGGAGGAGGCACTAAAGGAAGTAGACCCCTCAAGGAGCAGGAGATGGATCTTCTCAATAATTATTTGTTTAACCTCCTATGGTTTATTATGAAATGGAATAACACCTACCTAAGTATTGAATGGTAGAAAATGTAGTTGACCATGTTCATAAGTGTGAACTAATTTGGAGGGTGCATGGCATCACATCCTCTGAGTGAAAGGTAACTCAGTTTGCAACCACCCTTTTAGAGCATGTACACAAATGGTATCACAAATTTGACTATCAAAAATTAGTGGTCAACTATGACCAGCTCAAAGTAGTGTTCTTATAAGAATTTCATATTCTTGAGTTTGAGCAGTAGAGTATAGCAGTGCTAAAAGACATAAAATAGGGACTTATAGAGAGTGTATAGGAATATGAAGCATGATTCAAGACCTTACTTTCAAAATTATCATTTTCAATAAATCCTACTCAACATGCATAGTGGTATTTGGGAGGCTTATTGTTACCTTTTAGATGGACACTATCAGAAAGAACCATCACCAATGCACATGAGGCTCTAGAAGTTGCCCTATGCACTGAACCAGTTAAAAGTATAGATACTGGGATTAGTCCTTTCATGGAAGAGAAAATAGCATCCATGGCTTCAAAGTTGGAAAAATTAATGAAAAATAATGCACATGAAACATGCAGTGGTGTCTGGTGTATTAACTATGAAATTGAAGGACACACATGTAACAACTACCCACATAAGAACATTTATGTAGTCCTAAAACAAAATTACAAGATTTGTCATGACAACCATGATGTATATTCCTATCCACTCTTTCAATGGGCCAAAAACACTAAATTATCCATGTATTCTGAGATTTGTGTTGCATATACCCATGACACCAATGATTATCATCTTATTAGTGATATTCATAAAGCTTAAGCATGTAGCACATGCCAAGCCTCAATCACTAGTTCCAAAGACTGGTGGCTATCATGGGCATGGAAGAGGATGAGGATGAGGTAGTGGTTGGTTTCCACCAAGGACTTGCTACAAGTGTGGTTCTCTAGACCACTATCAGAGGGATTTCCCAAAATACCCAACCTGTGCTTACTACAAAAAGGACCATTGACTAGAAGAGTGTCCAGATTTATATGCAACCATCATAAAGGACCACAATGAAAAGGGAACCAATATGATCCATATAGACAAACCATAGTGGCATGCTCTACCAATTATCCCTATTGTATAGTAAGTAAATATCACTACTTGTAGCAGGGTCCAAATGCAATCTACACCCAATCCATTTAAAAAGGTACATCAAGAAGAACCACGAGAAAGAAAGTACCATGATGCACTTCAGCAAAAGGATATCCTTTAGAATACCATGGAAATTGTGTCAGAGATCCAAGGTGAGATTCAATACCTCAAGGATAGGGATGTCACAAAGTGCACCATAGTGCAAAGGGAAACTAAACCTCCAGTAATGTGGGATAGTTTTTAGGAACAATGAAAATGCATGCTTGATGAAAACATCATTCCCCAGCTTAGCACCTAGCCAAAGGCCAAGCCTACCTACTAAATAAATCCCACACTCATGTCAATTGACAAAGTGAAGATTCATATTTAAATCATGCTTGACACTAAGAAAGTCCTAGTTCCACTTCCCTAGAAGATGGAGAAATATTAGTTAATATTCCTATCAACAGATGGGTAATTGGGGATATTCTAGTAGATTCTAGTGCTGAAGTAAATGTTCTCACTAAAGATGCCTGGCAAATAATTTCTAGTCCAACCTTGCAGCCCTCACCTTATGTCTTGTTCATGGCAAATAAACTCACATGCATCCTATCGGAGTCCTTAAAAATTCCACCATTGAAATACTTGGGGTTCCCTTCAAAACAAACTTTGAGGTTTTGGAGTTAGCAAAAGCTGATGACTACCCAGCCTTACTGAGAAGGCCTTGGTGCTACAAAAATCATGTAGATTTAAGCTTTAAAAATGGATACATTAGCTTTGAGAATACCAATCAACATGTGATAATACCCTTAGACCAAGCACAGGGACCACCCTATATCGAGCTTGTGAACATTAATAAAGACATCAAAAATCTATATAATGTGACTACTTGACACGATGAACAACATGGTCTAATGTTAGATGGTATTTTCCATTGGATTAATGACCAGTCTATCTCAAATACTACAAGAAATGCTTAAAATAATTCAGCCCATGGTGATTATGACCTCACTGCAAGATTGTGTAGCACCATCAACAGAGATGAAAACATCCCATGCCAGATTCTCAAACATCACAAGTTTATCTACCTCATGGGTTTAGCAATGTGAGGACCATTGGAGGGACCACCATTGGAGAGACTTGATGAATCTCCACGGTTCCAAATACAAATAGAAGTGCGTGATTTTATATAGTGCCTCAAAGAGTTCTCTGATACTAAAAATGAATAAATGAGGTCATTAGATCACATTATCGATGGCATTATCGTTAGGTAGTGGTGTATACATAACAAGCACCTTTTGTATTGGGATCAAGTGCGAGCTTCTCTACATCATAGATTCCACCATGACAATAAGATCAAAGGCACACTCAGTTACAATGGCATGCAAGCACTTGAACCTCACCTTGAGGCTTGTGAAATAATATGGTGAGTTGAGGAAATATTTTAACTAGAATACCTCTGGGTCCATACGTTATATGGAACTTTGTGTACTTCAACATAGGCTTGGTATATACATGAAGAAAGGCACATGGGAATAAGGTTCTAGTAGTTACTAAAGGAAAACATGATGTTAGCACTTTATTACTCTTTACCAACGATAGACTTGTGTGTTACTCTTCAAACCATACATGAAGCAATCATTAGAGATTTGAGTCTTGTTGAAAACTATTTGCATCATATTCATCAGCAACATAAGGAACCCTTGTGTTTATTCAGTGAGCCTCCCAGACAATTAAATCTTGCACCATCAATAGTTTTTAGTGAAGAACACCATGAAGAGATCCACTTAGGAAAGAAAAAACTCATATTTCAAGTAGACGAAGGAGAAGGGTCCACTTCACTTGATCTATTGAATAACTACCTGCATGTCCCTACAAGTATTGACTTACAGACTGTTTGGGATGTAAACTCCCCCACAGACAACCCTTATCATGGGTCCATTCAAATTGTTCAACTTAACATTGGTACAGGGCAAGAACCTAAGATGGTGAACATTGGAAGTTATTAGACTAAGACACAAATTTCACAAATCTTTGAGTTGCTAAAAGAGTATCAGGATGTGTTTCTAAGGAATTATAGTGAAATGAAAGGGGTTCCCTTCTCTAGGGAAGATGCATATAAAGTTGATTGATGACACTCACCCCATAAATAAATGTCTATACCAGATGAAACCTAACCTCTAAGCATGAGTAAAAGAGGAGATTGATAACATACTTTGCACTGGAGTAATTACTCCCATTGATGAATCTGATTAGGTAAGTCTCATGCTAATCAATATCAAAAAAGATGGACATATATGAATCTATGTTGATTATCATATATTAATGTATCATGTGTGGTTGATCCTTTTCCAACACCATTCATGGAGGAAATCTTAGAAAGTGTTTTCGGTAGTGAGATATACTCCTTTACCAATGGGTTCTCAGGGTGTCACAAAGTCCAGATAGTTGAGGAAGATCATTCCAAGACCACTTTTGTTATGAAATGGGGCTCTTTTGCCTATAACATCGTGCCTTTTACGTTAAAAAATGCCTTGATGGTATTTTCATGGGTAGCAATTGAGGCTTTCAAAGATTATATCTATAAGTTTCTCCAAGTCTACTTAGACAATTGGATGATATACAGGCTGATCAAGGACCACTATGCCAATTTGAGGCTCATGATTGAGCACTGTTGAGTGTTAAAAATTTCCTTAAATTTGAATAAATGCTTGTTTGTGATACTTTTTGGGTACTCCTTGGGCATATCATTTGTAAAGAGGGACTCCTGGTAGATCCATCCATGGTCTCTATCATTCTTTGTCTGTTAGTGTTCAAAACTCAGCACGAGGTGCATGCATTCTTAGGACACATGGGCTACTACAAAAAGTTCATACAAGTTTATGCCAAAATTACCACACACTTAAAAGAGCTTTTAAATCATAATGAACAATTCATATGGACTAATTTTTACAAATAAGCCTTTGAAACACTCAAATAAACACAAGTTACAGCCCTTATCTTATAATTCCCTGATTGGACAAAGCCTTTTCATGTCCATGTTGGTGCATCAAGGATGGTAGTTAGCACAATACTCACACAACTAAGAGAGGAAAATTTGAACCATCCTATCTATTTCTCTAGTAGGAATCTCACATCAACTAGAAAGAACTATACCACCACCGAATGTGAAGCCTTATCTATGGTTTATGTCCTACAAAAATTTAAATAGTACCTTCTAGCCACACCATTTTTATTCTACACTAACCATGAGGCTTCAAAGTATATCATCAACAACCCAGTTCTCCATGGAATAATTTGTCACTAGATAGTTCTCTTCCAAGAATTCTCATTTTTCATAGTAGTAAAACTCAAGAAAACTAATTGGGGACCTGATTATTCATCCCAGATTGTAAATGGATAACCTCTACATGCCATAGAAGATGACCTTCCTGAAGTATAACTATTTCAATTCACTTGGTTACCTGAATAACTAGAAGATATTATGACATTCATCAATACTGGTTGTGTACCTGATTCTCTTACTTCATAAGAAAAGAAACAACTTACGATCTGCACCACACCTTATCAACTAATAGCAGGAGACCTATACAAGATGGATCATGATGAGGTACTACACTATTATGTAATGCAGCATGAATTCCTTGAGGTATTATGAGAATTACATGAAGGTATTTCTAGAGGATATTATGTTGGAGAGGCTACCACATATAAGATTTTGCTCATCAAACTTTGGTGGTTGACTTTATTTAAGGATGCAAAGGCATATATAAGGCAATGTGATATTTTTTTAACATGTGAGAAGACCTAATATAAGAGATGCAATGTTATTATGCCTAATTTCTTCTTAAGTACCATTCAAAAAGTGGGCAATGGACTTTGTATGGACCATCACTCCAATAGGATAATGAGCAGGCTCATGGTACATAATTATGACAACCAACTACTTAACGCATTGGGTTAAAGCAGTGCCAACTAAAGACCATACTATAGCAACTGCCACATGGTTTATCTGGGAAAACATTATAACATGCTTTGGATGTCCTCTAAGCTTCACCAATGATTATAGAACCCACTTCTTAAATGAGACAATTTGGATCTTGTTGGTTGAATTCATGATCGCACATCACAAGACAACGCCATATCACGAATAGGCCAATGGAGCCATTGAAGCCTTCAATAAAATCCTTGGTACCACTTTGATAAAAATTTGAAATGGTATTAGAATTGATAGGGATGACAGGGTATTTGTATTACTTTGGGCATACCAAACCACATACAAATGCTTCAACAAAAGTACACCATTCAATTAAGTATATGGAAAAAAGGTGATCATGCGAGTGGAGTTCCTAGTTCCATCTCTTTAGGTAGCACATATAGGAAACCTTAATGATGACACCTATGTGAAATCTTGGTTTGATGAACTAATGAAACTAGATGAGGCTCATTTTATCACCCACTAGAATTAATATGTTGAGAAATAGAAATAAAAAGCATGGCATAATCAACATCTAAAGAATAAAATCTTCATCCCTAGCATGAAAGTTCTACTCTATGACTCTAAGATTGTGTGCCACCTTGGGAAGCTTCACATTCATTGGGATGGACCATTTATAATTCATAGCATTTGACCTACTGGATCATGTCAACTAAAGTGAATAGGTGCTTAATTTCTCCCAGGACACTATAATGAGAATCAACTTTGATCGTATTATGATTTTATTTAAGCTTGTATTATTTTAAATAAAGCTTAAGGCCATTAGATTAGGATTTATTACTTTCAATAAAAAGTGCTACCCTTTAGGTTCATGACTCTCTTTTAAAATTCTTAGTCCCTTTGTTTTCATGGAGGATCATAAACCCTTGTTAGTGTGGGTTAAGGTATTATGCATATAAACACAAGACATAACATATGGACGTGCAAGGTTCAATGGTGAAAGATTTATATGTGGTGCATAAGTGATTAAGGGCACGTGAGTCATTTAATAAAGCATTTTGAAAGGTTCTTTTAGTTTGTGTGACAGCTAGTTTCCACTACTTCAAAAAAATAGGACAGTTGTCATCCACTCCCAAAAAAGGTGCAGGAAAGAATGGACCATTAATGCGACAAGGTTAGTCATAAAAAAATCATGTGAGTCAAATGATGGGATAAGTTTGTTAAAACATTGAATGCTTGATGCAAGATCTAAAGTATGAAGATCGTTAAAAAATATGCATTTATAGTCAAAAATGACAAGGAAAGGAAAGAAATTAATGAAGTAAACTGCCTAGAGGACCCATAAATAAATGAGTTAAACTCATTCTACACTTTACCTTTCTATAATTTTTAAGTGTTTAACAAACCAGAGAACTAGAGTGATGAGATAAATATTTTTCAAATCAAAAGTGTTTACAGGTTTGACAAAGATACGATGGTTGCTTCTAGTTGAAGAAAAAAGGTTATCAAGTCTAGATTTATGCATAAGAGTGGATATTGTTGGAGTTGCTGATTGCAAGTTATACCATTGTTGAAGCATGAAGATCAAGGGCTGAGGCAAGTTTGCTCACCACCATGTATTCATTTGGTAATGTGGGATTTCCATGGGTTAACCTTCAAGAGCCATGAAGGGTAATGTGGTCAAAGAAAAAGGACAAAAGACTTGAAAAACTAACAACCTTAAAATAAGAGAGAGAGGTGAGTAGAGAAGCAGGGTTCCCTATAAGAGAGGAGCATCTAGAAGATCAAGAAGAGACATTAAGGCAAGTGCAGCATATGGGAGTTTAGAACAAGAGTGTGGAAGAAGCCAAGATGGTGAAAAAGGGAAAGTGTGTTTAGGCCCTCTCATCACAAACCACTCCACCATCTCCCCCTCAAACCTTTTACATAGAAGATATGCAATACCCTAAGTCAGTCTTATGCACAGAAAACTAGGTCTCTAAGGTGTCGATTGCAAGCATATTTGACTACAACCACCATTAGTTAGATAATGAGGTCTAATTATAAAATGACTATCAATTCCAAACCACAAACACTAAAAACCAAATGGTATATGGCCTCTCAATCAAGAACCAATTGGATAGAATGGGCCTATTCCAATTGTTTGAGTTGTCATACTTTAGCAAGCCTACTAAGGCAGTTCAATTCCTCTTCTCATGCATTTTAGAAGACTACATCCACTTTATGAGATGTAATATGAAAATAACTATAGAAATGATAAGCAAGGTTACATTACTTTAGTGCTTGAGAATAAATGTCCTAGATGACTTAACATATATTTTAGAGATCTAGCAGATAGCAACCATGCTCATGTACCAAAATTAGGGGCATGAAATGCACATTATAAACCTATAGGATCTCACCTTAAGAGTCATAGCATGGATCATTTCCACCAAGGTTGGAAGGACCAATCAATGGAAGGAGCTAGATATGGCCTACCTTCACATAGAAAACTAGGTAGTGTAGTGAATACAATACAATTGGGAACTGTACTTTGCCCAAAAGATAGTCAAAGATGCAAAGAAGACACATAAAACACCCAAGTCTAAGTTTGTGTGGGGAGAAATTTTGTTACTATTGGTGTTTGATGAGATCAGGGTCCCTGATGATAGCTCAAGTACATTGAAGTGGGCATACCCCCCACTCATAAATCCTCAGTTGAGTGTTATAAGGACTTCACTTATCCCCAGCACATCACTCCAACTTACAAGTTGAAGATGAAGTACTAGTTTGATGGGATGAAGGCAACTTTTGAGAATGAATGGCATATTCCCAAAGATTTACCCTCCCTAACCACAAATCAAGTAGAATTTGTTTTGAAGCAGTGTTACTATTAGGTTGTGGAGCTAAAAGCTTCACTGATGCAGACATGGAGGAGGTTGCAGAAGAGTTGCAAAGTGTCATAGATGCCAGCGTCGATCAGGCCAACTGACATTGGTAGGGAGGAGACAGAAGGCAACCGACATCGGTCAGTAGTCGGCCGACATTGGCACCCCCCAGGCAGACAGGGACCGACGTCGGTCACCTGTGTGATTCGGACTGAGTATGTTACGGGCAGTTAGCTAATGAACCAAGTGTTTGCATGTCAAGAGCCAAATTTAGACTAGAAGCTGTAGATCTAATTATTGTAATTGGATGTCTAATTATTATTTGCATGAGATCTATTTAAGAGGCTCATTGGTTGTATTGTAAACTTGTGCTAGAGAGTAAGAGAGCAATAATATAAGCTCCTTCTATGTGAGGTGAGCAATGGTGTGTTCCTCCTAGTGCCTCAATACCAAGTGTGGGTGTTGGATTGGAGAATCAACAGGGTTCTTCATGTATGTATGATCTTGGTCATCAAGTGAACATGGCTACGATAGGAGATCTACATGGTAAGTAAGATCATTGATTGACAGGTGTATATGTGTGCAAGGTCAAGGTTCACAGGTGTGCAAAACCAGATTGATTTACAGGTGTGCAAGATCAGATAGGACAGCAACACAACAAGGAGCAGAATCAGGGGAGATCTACTTGGAGTATGTTGAGTACTTGTGGAGTGCGTGGAGCATAGGGGTAAGGTGAACACCAACTCTATATTTGAGTTGGGTGATGGGACCTAAGGGAGAGAGCTTTGAGGGAAGATTTAGTGTTTATGCCCTAAAGGTGTGGGAGCCCTAGAGGTGTGTAAGGAAGAAGAACTGTGGCAGCCTTCTTTGTTGTATTTCCTTCTGAAAGAGTTTTAATACAAGTTGTGTATTGTCTCTCATATCATGTGTTATTTCTAGATTTTAGTTGTGTATTCTGGTTAATTTTTGCATATTAAGTTGCTTGGTAATCAATTATGTGTTTCCATTATTTATCCCAACACGTGGTATCAGAGCTAAGGTTGCAAGGAGCAGGTTTTGTGTTTGGTTACAGGTCACTCTCAGGGGTTTTTGATTGAGTGGGAGTAGAGCAATGGCAGATGAAAGTAAGCTAAGAATGGAGGAGTTGAAAAGCACAGATGGTCACTTACGGTCCTATGGAAAGAAAGAGCAGGTAAAAGAAGATTGTTGGTTGGTAGCAGATCAGCATGAAGGAACTGAAGATGCAGATGTTGCAGGGGTTATTGCATAAGATGATTTGGGAGGTTTCTTGGATAAAGTTGAATCTTGAATAATGGATTTTGTTGCCTCTTTCCATGCAGCCCCAAGGAGAGGAGCTGGTAAGCCTTGCCAAAGAATTGGCAAAGGGAAAGTGAAGCTGAAATTGCAGGTGGTCAACACATGGGTGTTAAAGTAGGTCATGTAGGTCCCAGGTTTGGAGATGTGGCTAATTTCTTCAGAAAAGTTGGGTGATGAGAGATGCATAAGAACTCTCACAGCGGATGCACTTGAATTAGCTGGTGGTAAGAAAATAGGTACTCTTTATCTACTTGTTTATATTATTGATTCTTCTTCTATTGCGGAGACATGGCTTCGTAGGCTTGGTCACATGAGCAGGGAAGAGATGCATGTTCTTAAGTAGAAGATTGATATATTTGATAGGCTTAAGAACTAGAAAGCCTTGGTGTTTATGGAGGAGATGGCAGACAGAGACCAGTGGATGGGGTTGGATACTTTTGGGCAGGGCAGTTTGGACATGGGTTTTGATTCAAAGGAGCTCACGGGAAAAAAGTCATCACTCACAGGAAAACACAAGTACCGACATCGGCAAGAAAATTGACGTCAGCAGTAGGTAAGACCGACGTCGGTTAGGAGGACCGATGTCGATAGCAGGAGGACACCGACGTCGGCAGGGTTGGTAGTCAGGACAGGCACAGGAACTGACGTTGGTTGGATGCAGACTGTGTGGTGACCAAGGTCAGTCACTGTAAAGGATTTTGGGTGGACAGTAAGCTGTCAAGGAGTCTCAAATGCCCATATAGAGGACTGAATATGTAAGTAAGCCTCAAATTCATTGTTCCTCTTCTTTATACTAGTTGTTGATTGCAGAGCAAAAAGGATCTAGGAAACAGTGGGAGCATGGCAGGGTTATGATGTATAACCAAGCAAAGATTTGGTAGAGTTGCCAGCAGGTATGAAAGCATAAGGACAAATGGATACCTTAGTTGAAGAATAGAGAGAATGAACACGTGAGACGAAAGACCAGGTCATATGGTCTTGAGGAAGCTGCAAGACAGTGGTACAGGTTTTGACAGGGGGATGACAAAGCATGACTTTAGTCAATGTCAAGGTAACTACTGTGGTTTGTCTTACCAGGGGGATGATGGTCATGACATCATTCTGTTACTATATGTGGATGGTCTGTTCGCTAGTAGGTTTGTACATATAGGGTTTTGTTGAGCTAAGGGTAAGATTAGTTTAGTGGTTTGTTATGAAGAATTTGGAGCAGCAAAATTCTTTGGCATGGGGGACATGGAGATCATAGGTTGATTTTGTCTCCAGTGGGAGCTGATGTGAATTAGGTGTTGGCGAGGCACAGGATGCAAAATCAGAGCACACCAAGGGCTGGACAGTTCAGTGTTCGAAATCACATGAGGTCTAGTATAGACCTGAGTTTGCCCAAGCAGTGGGTGTTGTCAGAGAGTTAGGAGCCAATTCGGAGAAGTGGGTTCTCAGGGATTTGAGAGGGACCAGCAGCAGGGATTCATGCTATTCAGGGTCAAGACTTCACTACATGGGATTGTAGGTATGGATGTGGCAGGGTACTCGAATGACAGGAGGTGCACCACAGGTTGTGTGGTGGGTTGTCTTCAAGATTGAGCTTGAAGAGGGATACAAGCCAGGAAATAGATTAGACGGAGTATAGGTATAGGTACAGTGCAGCTGTTTATCTCCAAGTGGGATATTGTTAGGTTGTAGAGCTAAAAGCTTCACTGATGCAGACATGGAGGAGGTTGCAGAAGAGTTGTGGAGTGTCACAGACACCGGCGTCGGTCAGGCCAATAGACATCAGTCAATAGTCGACCGGCGTCGGCACCCCCCAGGCAGACAGGGACCGATGTCGGTCACCTATGTGGTTTGGACTGAGTATGTTACGGGCAGTTAGCTAACGAACCAAGTGTTTGCATGTCAAGAGCCAAATTTAGACTAGAAGCTGCGGATCTAATTATTGTAATTGGATGTCTAATTATTGTTTGCATGAGATCTATTTAAGAGACTCATTGGTTGTATTGTAAACTTGTGCTAGAGAGTAAGAGAGCAATAATATAAGCTCCTTCTATGTGTGAGGTGAGCAATGGTGTGTTCCTCCTAGTGCCTCAATACCAAGTGTGAGTGCTGGATTCGAGAATCAGCAGAGTTCTTCATGTATGTATGATCTTGGTCATCAGGTGAGCATGGCTACGATAGGAGATCTACATGGTAAGTAAGATCATTGATTTACAAGTGTATATGTGTGCAAGGTCAAGGTTCACAGGTGTGCAGAACCAGATTGATTTGCAGGTGTGCAAGATCAGATAGGATAGCAACACAACAAGGAGCAGAATCAGGGGAGATCTACTTGGAGAACGTTGAGTACTTGTGGAGTGCGTGGAGCACTTGTGGAGTGCGTGGAGCACAGGGGTAAGGTGAACACCAACTCTGTATTTGAGTTGGGTGTTGGGACCTAAGGGAGAGAGCTTTGAGGGAAGATTTATTGTTTATGCCCTAGAGGTGTGGGAGCCCTAGAGGTGTGTAAGGAAGAAGAACTGTGGCAGCCTTCTTTGTTGTATTTCCTTCTGAAAGAGTTTTAATACAAGTTGTGTATTGTCTCTCATATCATGTGTTATTTTTGGATTCTAGTTACTTGTGTATTCTGGTTAATTTCCACATATTAAGTTGCTTGGTAATCAATTGTGTGCTTCCATTATTTATCCCAACAATTACTCCTTAGCATGCATCTAAATGAACCCTTTGAGAGAACTATCAGCATGGCTAATGCTGCCATATGTATTCTCAACATGCTTCTTTATTGATTTCATCAATCATATTTATGATGCATAGCTAATCAATATGTAGGAAAGGATCAATGTGGAGTGCCACACCCTCCATAAAATGTTTGTATATCTCTAAAAAAAGGCCAATATAGAAAAGGGAAAAACAATCTTCACTGACATTAAGGTTAAGGATATCCTAGTTGGGGAACAAGTACACAAATTGTTCTATATGTTCTGCCTTGACCCACACCCTCAATATAGAGACCCCAAAGAGAGGCTCCCCTAGGTACCACAAAAAAAGAGGTAGCTTGAGTAAAGCACCAACATAAGTGGGCAATAGGGCCCCCAAAATTGGTAAAGGATAGTGGATGTGCAGTCCTCCAGACAAGCTTAACATCACTAATCAACACCACAACCACCACCCATACTTCACCTTCTCCACCCCTTCTTTCACCTTCACCACCTCGTCTCTTACCTTCTCTAGTTAGAAACCCTCCTCACACTGCACCACCTTCACCTATTCATTCCTCTCTCATTCCTCTCTAATCCCATTGCATCCAAGTTCCCCACCCTTTCCACCTCTATGACCACCTTCACCTTCACCTTCTCCAAAACCTACCACTAGATCAATGCCACAACCTCCAAGTTAAACACCCCAAAGGGACCCCTCTAAACGACTAGATTCATAATTAGGGATTGAATTCAAAGAAGACTCCATACCCAGTGCAAGAGGACCCATCTGGTGGAAAAATTGATATTAATATGAGAGTAGATAAGATGGCCTCAAAAAGCCATTAAGAATTTGAACTGAAGAAAGATCTAAAAAGAGGTAAGGGGCCAGTTGAGGGGGAACTAGAATAGAGAGTGTCATCCAATCTGTGTGAATGATACTAGTTCAGTGTAAAAGAATAGAATCTCTATCTTTGGATGCATTTCCACCCCAATGATGCGACCCAAGAAACAAGGAAGAAATTATCCTTCCTTTTGGAGATGTATAGTGAAGAGCCTCATTTTGACATTCTATTGGATTGCATTTTTTCTAGCCTAGATGCCCCAAGTCTACCAGACTTCATGAAATTTGATCCACAATACCTCTCCCTGATAATGACAAGTGCTACATTTTTGAAACTTGCCATAAAAGTGACATTCCAAAACATTTTGTTAGAATCAGATTCATTCATGGCCAAAAGGAAATATGGAAAAGTGGTGGAAATGTATAATAAAGTGTATGCTAAGGAGCAGGCACTAGTCAAAGAAGTGGCCTCCTTGAAGCAACAACTTCAAGAGACCACTGAGGCTAAGGTAAAGGTTTTAAACCTTTACAAAATAATTTTTAAAGAAGATCTAGCACTAAAAAATGGTGTACCATTAGATGGGGGTGTTATAGGGAAAATAGAGACATTGGTTGAGCTATTGCTCAAAAATAATGAGCACCCCACACCTAGAGATGAGTCCCAAGAACTATTGGAGTAGTTCACCATTATAACAGATATATACCTTAGTACTTTGGAGAGAATCAGGAAGGTTATCCCAGTATTAGATGGAATTTTTATGCACATATTGCACCTTAATAAAACAATAGAAGCCCAGCTTAATGATGAGGAGGTCCTGAGGTAGCAAGCAACTGAGGTCACTCTATTAATAAAAGACTGCATCGAGCACGCAAAGGCAATCAAGGATGTGGAAATAATGGAAAATTCTATTAATAATCATCATCAATAAATAAATACCAATTTTTCCACACTCTGAGGATAGATCGACAAGGAGGCCTCTGAATTAAAAAAACATCTAGAAGGAAGCTAGTGTAGCACTAGATGAAAAGATGAAGAAAACAAAGACTCTAACTAAGCCTAAGGAGTTGAAAGTAGTAAAGGAGGCCATTAAAAAAATAACTACTAAATTTATCAATGCCTTATCCCATTGGGATGAGCTAAGGAAATAACTTGAGCAGAAAGGGCCTGAGTTCCTTGAAGATGCCAGTACAACTTAGTTTAGGATGGACTAATAGCTTAGTGTGGGGTGATGTTGGCCCCTAAATTTTGGCCAAGTATTTGTTCCATTTTTGGTGTGTAGCATGGAGGAACCATTATCTATTTTCATGCAAATAATAACATGGCATGCGAGAACCATGGCATGGGAGGACCATGGTGCGAGACTAGCAACGTGAGAGTTGAAGGGCATAGAAGGACAATGGGGTAAAAGACCCAGCATGGGAGGACCCAGTCAAGAGAAACTGGGACACGAGGAACCCAAGAATAGAGGATTCAAAGAAAGAAGTAGAAGATTAGGGGAACACAAGGAAAGTGGAGCATGAGAAACACAAGATCAATTAGAAGAATAAATCAAGTATGACACTTTGACCCCAGCGATCAAAGGCATTGTACTAATCCACAAAGAACAGAACACTTGGATACAATTATATAATACAGAGCAAGCATCTAAAGGCATAGAGGCTCGATTCTATAGGAATAAACAGTCATAAGATCCATGACTCTTAGTTTATTGGGAGTTCATGTGCCATTTTTCCATATTAAGTTATGAGCTTGACAGTTGGAAAGGGAAAAACAAGTATAAAAACCCATGCTGTAATCATTCATAGGGGGATTTATGTGTATGAACCTTTAGAGGAATATAGAGAATTTTATCTTGTAATCAGTAAGCACTCTAATGAGAATTCAATGTTTATCATATTGTACTTTGAACAATGAATTGTTATAAGTGTTAAATATTCAAATGTGTTTCATGATAGTCATGAGTTCCCTTCTTTTATAACTAGCTAGTAATGGTAATATAATCTAGAATGTTAAGGAACAATAGTAGTATATTTGAGTTAATACAAGAAATGAGCAAACACATGTCATGATTCAAAGTCTTCAGGAACTGATCTTTTGTTGCATACTTCAGGTGAGCGTGTGAGACTCATCCTTCATGTGATAGGGCCATCATATTAACTTGTTGGAAAGAGGCTTCGGCACCAATGTAAATATAAAGAAAATGCAATAAGGCCACCAAGAACCTAAGCCGCTCAATGATTTCATTTGCATCTATTCTTTTATTAAGAAGGATCAAGCTCACCTTTTGTCTAACTTAAGCTTATCCCTTTCTATCTACCTACATTCCATCTCCCTAGTTTAGGGGCAACCGATTATAACTAAAACATGTGATTATCTATCATCGACATAGACTTATCTTAAACAATGGGTATCATAGCTCTACCCATGGTACTCTCCACACCTTCACAACATGGACTCCCATGATTGTTGTCACCTACACCTCTTACACCTAATCAACCTTCTTGTACTTTTAGTTTTGCCTTCATAAAGGTAAACCAATAAGCCAGTCTAAGAAAGTCTATATCAAGAAAGATCAAAGTAATAAATAGTAAAAACCCCTATCATTAACATTCATGTGTTATTCCTAGCATTTACAAACTGCTCCCTTAAAGGATAGCTATTGAAAATTTATTTTAAATTATCAAAATGTAAGGTGAACTACTCCCTTGAAGGACAATTATCAAAAAGCATTGAACAAATCAAATAAACTTATACCACTCCCTTGAAGGATGGTTGAGTAAATCATTTTGTCAAAAGCACAGTAATTTCATAGAAGCTTCCCACATTGATCAACTTCCCATATACACTAATAAGTACATGACCCATCATCAAAATCACAAAAAAGAAAACTAATTTTAAAAGCCATAATTGGCTCTCAAATAGCATAATAAGGTGGAAGCCACAATTGGCTTTCATGAGTAGACTTCCTACATCGATTAATCTACACAATTTTGGCATAGGCTTGTTTATCTTGGCTCTTTGGATACCTAGAGAAGAGGCATGCTAATCTCACAACAAGGTTCCATTTTCACCCATCTCCCCTTTACACCATATGCAAGAGATTTTTTAGCTTACTTGACATTATGTGGTCAAGACAACTTTTTAACCAACTAACGAATGTTAATGTGAAGCATTCGAAGGGCTTATGTTTATTAAGTCAGTCTAACTTTGGTTTTGTTTAAGTTCTTATCAATGAAAAAGCATTGTGTCATCTTCTTACCCTATCATGACTAGTTGATATTTCCATTACGATGTTTATATTTTGATTATATTCTTTAGTCTCCCGTCTAGTGTTTTTAATTAAACTACCTCACGTGTTTTATCATAAACATTAAAAATAAGCATAACCTTACCAAGCATGATAATCTCATAAACATCCATGAGAAATTAAAGAAACCAACCATTTTTCACCACATGTCTAAAGTCTACAATAATGTACTATATACTCACTAAAAAATTTAGCATGTCATAGGCATAACCATATATCAAAACCATTTCACGTCTAGGCAAGCCTATATCAATGTCTAGCATCATCCATAATCAATTTAAACATCACATCATAAACATTAAATGTCATAACCATAAACAATGAACATGAGTATAAAAAATGATTATATGTATAAACTCATGAGTCAAATAGCATAATAATGTGTATAAGTAGATAAACATATTTCTCTCTCAAAATGTAGATCTCACCACATCGGCTCGTAGGTTAGAATCAAAATGATATATAAAATGTCATAATATAGCTATATCTATGCCCCAGGGGCACCATTGCCTCCTAGAGAACCATTGGATCTTGGTGCCTAACCACCTATTGTACCCACCAATCCCCCAATTGTCACTGCCTACTCAAATATAGATGCTACCCACTACCCTGGTGTCACCACACTGGCACTACCTACCAAGCTAGCCATATACTCACCACATCAAGGCTCCTATCGACATTTTGTCAAAACTATGGCCTCATAGTACTATAGCTTCTCCTCTATAGCCAGGTATCATTACATGTGGATGGTAATCAGTGGCCATGTTTGTGTTTCTACTAGTCCTCTTCCTCTTTGCCTTAGAGAGTCCCTCTCCTATGTCACCAAGCCTAGTAGGGTCCTAACATGATCCCTCTCACCTATCATGGTAGCAACCTAACCCTATAAGGTAGTAACCTAACCCTGTAGTTTAGACATCTAGCCTTACAATGTGACCACCTATACTTGTAATGCTATAACCTATCCCTATGCAGTCACTAAAGTTGTTCCTACCTATCCATCATGACCAGTAGGATCTACATCCATCAGCCTCACACTATCGTCATCCTTGCTAATATATGTAGCTATGTATATGGGTTGGTACCATACCATGTAACCATCTCTAAACCTTACATCATCTATCTAAGCCCTAACTAGCAACTCCTTGTCTTTTAGCAATGTCGACATAGGATGTGGATCTGGTAGCAAAACATTTGAATCCTCTCTCTTGTATATGGGGAATGGACATGGAATGCCCTATACCAGGCCAAAATATTGGCTTACATTATAAAATGGGATGAATTCCACCTCTCCCTCCCTCTTATCAAATATCCATCTATAGCTCTGAAGGGAGAATGTTTGCTAGTTGTAGCCAGACCATGCCAAAAACTAGATGTATGGCCTCTAGGTGATGTCTCCTATCACTAGTGCACCTCTGAACCACTCCACATCATGAGCTCTTCCTCTTACACTTGATGTAGAAAAGTTACCCCTCCACCACATAAAGCTAATTAGGAACTCTATCTATGTGAAACCTACCCATGATAAACCCATTAGCCTTAGCACCTAAATGTCCTCATAGGCCTAGCAATGTAGAACCAAACCAACATTGATGCCATACCTCTTGTGGGCCCTAAACCCCCATAACTCCCTCTATATTTGAATAAGAAAAACAAGTACCCAATCAAATATAGTCCAACCCAACAATAACTCGATTAGAATCCCTAATAGTAAATAAGGGAACTTCTCATTACTTGAGTCTGAAAGCGCAAAGCATGTGACAACAATCATCAACATGGTCATGAGTCTCCTCTCAACTAGAGCCCTCTAATACAAAGCATTGTACCTAAACCCCCCAGTATGTAATCTAACCTAGTCACTCTCATCTCTATATAGCAACTCAATTTGATTCTCCCACTCTTCTCGCTTTATGTGATGGATCAGGTCACCTCAAAGTGTAAGTTGGGTGATCTTATGTACATCCTCAGGTAAGATAGTCATCTCATCAGTTGGTAATAGGAAAGTGTTCATAGAGAGATCCCATCTCTCAATAAGTGCTACAACCATGGATGTGTCCTAAGGTATATGTTGATAGTGCTCCATGGCCCCCAACCTAACCTTCTCCATGTGTGCCCAGTCAGCTGGAGTCATCCCCTACTAGATCTCTGTGAAGATATACGATACTCGATCATGCATCTATATCTGCTCCCTAGCCTTCACCAATTTATAAACACAACATAATCACCTATAAAAATGGCACCAGCCCTACCCTACCTTACCCTTTAAATACCTGACCTATTTTCTCTAACCCCTTCTACTTATCTACCTAATGACCTGCCAAATATACCCTCTAAGCCTACACGGTCTACCCATCTAGCAATTTTGACCCCTCTTGCCTTAAAATTTTTTCAAACACTTCTTAAAAAATAAACCTTTTTTTAAAAATAGGTGACCATCAATGGTCAAGGTGACCACCGACAATCAAGTACCCATTTTTATATAAATGTCAACCATCGATGGTCACTATGGGCATTCCATAGCTAAAATTCCCAAACCCTATCATAATAAAACACTACCTAAAATGCAATCAAAATATCTTCTTTACTAACTCAGCATGACTACCCACCCTATTTCAATTACACATACTATTTATTTCAAATTTTACCTATAAATTTGTTCAAAAAACCCCAAAACCCTACCTAGGGCATCCCAAAACAAACCCACCCATTTTAACCCAACCTAATCCCAATACATTTGCAAAATCAAGCTAATCTATCAAAATAAATGGCATCTCCTACCTCATTTCACAAATGTCATCATGGAGTAACTCATAGGCCTACTCATACTCATCCATGCCTGTGTACTCCTTATATCTTGATTGGTCACCTCAGTCCACCTCAACTCAAAGTCAAATATCCACCTTGGAAAACACCCTCAGAAATCACTGATAGCTTACCATTCACCAAATTTTCCAAAGCTCCAAAGTCAAATAAACAATAGTGACAATGGGTAAAAAGTGATTCCACTTTCACTTTCACCCCATGGACTTTTAGGGTTTCCACCTTAACCATCAATGGTCAGGGTGACTGTCAATGGTCATGTGTCCCCCCTTGTTACTTCAACCTAAATATACCTCTTTTTGGCAAGCCTAAACAATTTCTCACCAACTCATAGAGATTACCTTCTCCACCCACCCTGACCACCTTGTCACATCACCCTTGGTCTATTTCAACCTAATTAACATGCATTTTGTGACATTTTTTTCTTGGTCCTTTAATCGTAGTGATAACATTGCCATGTTGACCCTTTTGAACTTATACCACTGTAGACACTGAAATCATGTCAACTCCCCTGGTCATCCCCCATTTTATTCTTCCACGCCTATTTCGCCCCTGTCAACCATTTTCTTACTAGCCTTGACCCTAGCAGCATGTAAAAATGAGCAGAGAGCTAAAAGCTAGACTCTGTCCTCATTATGCATCTGCCGACGACGGTCATTACCTGGTTGATGTCGTCGACGTCGATCACTTATCGGCCGACATCGGCAATCCTATCGACGTCGGTCACCTTATCGTTATTCGTTATCAGTTACCATTCGGTTCCCAACCAGTTTCTCGAACGGTTGTCGAACCATCCCCTGGCCTTCATAAACGTCCGCCGATCAATCCCGAACACTAATCAATCAATCAATCCATCGAGCCTGAACTCAGACATTCACAGACTCTTGCAATCAACACTCTCGCGATCAACCAACTCCGGCATCAACCAATCTGTGTTCGCTTCAATCCGGTACTGCACAGACAACTTCAACAACGTCAATCATGTCTTCGCACTGTGACAGGTAAGTATTCTCATCTGTTTATTTTTATCTTTGGTTATTGCTTGCTTGCTATTTCCATACTCTATATTCTGTCCAGACTCGACCTTCTGCAAATCCCCAGACCCTGTTTAGACTCGACCTTATCCTAACTAGACCCTGTCCCAACTCAACCAGAACCTATCCAAAACCTTGCCTAGACTCTGCCCTACCTTTGTCTCGACTCCATCAGACCCTGTCCCGACCCTGTCAAGACCCTATCCCAACTCTGTCAAACCTTTTGCAACTCGTCCAGACTCTGTCCAAAACCTGCCCCGACCGACGCCGGTCACTACCCCGACCGACGCCGGCAGTTTGACCGACGCCGGCACCACAGAGACCGATGCCGGTGACTGTGCAGAATAGTGCTGCATATTAGGTACACACTTTAGTTTTCTGTCCTTTATTTCTGTCATTTTATCTTTTATATCTACTTCAGTCCAATATTTTGTGCTTTTTTATCAGTGGGTTGATATCCTTCTAAGAAGTCTTCGTACTTCCGGGATCGGGCGTTCGCCTGACAACCCAACATATACTTTGACTAACGTTTTTCATCTAGTCTCTTTTTCTTCACAGGTGTCATTCCTCCATAGCCAAAGAGGAGAATCTTCCAACGTCTGATTTCGGTGTGCATAACTATATCAGGTACTTCTAGCCTTGACCATTTCTTTTAGTTTCTTATTTCTTCTTTGAATGTAGAAAGCAATTTTGCATAGAAACATTCTGGCACGCCCGGTGGGACCCTAGGTCCTCCTTGGGTTCTTTCTCTCTTTCTTTCGTTCATTTAGGTGCATTAGGTTCCTTCCTTTTCACCTCCTCTTGTCTCTTCTTAATGACATCATAAGCAGGACTAAAACGAACATTTCTTTCTTTCTTGCACTTCTAGACTAGCTAAAACTCATATTCTTCGACTCTTTCTCCATTCGTCTTCATACGAACAAACATTTCGACTTGGGCATTAAAACACTTTGCATTCATTTCTGTTTGCCTGCATCTCTTAGACCACACATAGTAATTAAACCACATATTGAATTAATCTAGATCACTTGATGTTACACGACCAAACCACCTGCACAAAATAAACATTTTAACTTACCTGAGACAAGGCCCGACTGGGATTTCATCCCCCAGTGGATACCTTACCCATCCTGGCAATCTCACTTGGATTTCATCACCAAAGGGAAAGCCCACTCCGTTCTCTGGTGGAGGATAATCTCTAGTGGAAGTATATTTTGGCTAAGCGAAACCAGCTAACCACTAGAATCGTGAAGTGAGGGGAGCTTGCTCCTTATCACCAGGCCTATACGAAAGCTAACACAGACTTCTTGAGCACCATAACAAAACTCGAAACCATCCATAGACTGCTTCTTCTAGGACCTGACTCAAAAGCCAATCTTCCTCTACACATATTCTAAGGCATAAGCCACTACAATCCTAATAATTTACTTCTAGGGTTTTAGGATCTGCTTGTGTCTTCATCTTTTTTTTAGTTCTTATCTGCTTGTTTGAGCTTGTGAGGACGTTCTTCCTTGCCTTGAATGGTTCTGACTCGTAGCCAAGCCAAGGCTCTAGTCGATCACGCGAGGCATCATCCTCTTCCGTCTACCCCACCTACAACCAACCCTATAATGGAGTTCAACTCGGAAACTGAAAGAACTCCTACCAGACCATCTCCGACCCAAACGCCTATTATCCTAGAAGGGGACCAAGATTTCGCACGATTCTTGGACCTCAATACCGTAGCCTTGCAACACTATCTCGCGAATAGTCGAATGCGAGACTCCTCGGGCAATCCAATCTATGGAATGCCGACTTCTCTCCTCGAAACTGCGGTCGTATCAACGACGTCCGTAGTCTAACCCTCAGATACCCAGGCTGTTGCCTCAACCAATGACCAACCTTTTACCAACCATCCAAGCGTAGCCTCTCCTTCCATCGTTGGGCCCACTTTCACCGAGGTTTCGGCCCCCTATCAATCTCAGCCCACTCAACCACTTTCTACCCCCTTTCAAAACTTGGTCGTCTCCATTCCGCCTAACCTTACTCCTATCAACACTAGGGTGGCTACCTATCCATTGGCCCATGTTACCTCTATCCAACCTTCCATGACAACATCAAACCTAGCCATGCCTTCTATCCAACCATCCTTAGTCACTTCTTCTATCCCTACGACTAGTCATCCGTACGTTGCGCCCTTATTGGTACAACCGACTACGTCGTACACCTCTTCCAGCCTCTTTCAAGCACCTTACAATTTAGGAGGCGTTCCACCCGCCAATCTGTCAGTAGATATTATCAAGATGCTGATGGATAAAATGTCCAACCTAGAGACTTCCGTTACCGGCTCACGCAACACTCTCTCGTACGAACAAATCTGCAACGAGCCCATCCATCCTTCTGTCCCCATCAGACCATATCCTAGCCAGTGGGAACTTCCTAAGTTTTCTCGTTTCCAAAGCAAGGAAGACCCACAACAACATTTACGAGCATTCAGACACGCCTGTTACCTTATCGCCCACGACGATGCGTTGCTCTTACGCACGTTTCCCATGTCTCTCTCGGGTGCTGCACTTGACTGGTACAGCTCTCTTCCTAGCCATTCCATCTTCACGTTCACTCAGTTGGCCCAGCTCTTCCTTGATCATTTCTCCATCAATATCACCAAGAAGGTCTCCATCACAGACCTCTATTCTATCCACTAGTTCGAGGATGAATCCATTGCTGATTTCGTCGCTCGGTGGAGGGGCCTTATCAATCAACTTTCATTTTCCTTACCCTAGCCTGAGCTTATTGAACTTTTCTCTCAAGCCTGCGCTAAACATATTTCTTCTACCTTGAGGGTTCAGACCTTCCGCACTTTTGATGAAGCCTTCACGATGGCTCGTAAACTTGAGTTACGTGCCGTCGAGGAGAATAAAGTCAAGTTGCGGAGTAAGAATCCTAACTCCAAAACCAATGACCCCTCTTCTAAGCCTTCCTCGTCCAATCCTAAATCTAAAGCTTCAGTAAATGCTGTGGTTATTAGATCTTCTTCCTCTTCACCTTCAACTAATCAATCTGAACCATCCACATCTATGAGTGCCACTCGCCAATTTTAGCAGAGATACATACAGCGACAGTTTACTCCACTTGGAGAATCATACGCGTCTGTGCTGGAAAAACTCGTCAAACAAGGGGCCATCAATCTCCCTCAAATCTGACCACCACCACAATTTGATCCCTCACCCGCTATCCCTGCGTGGTATAGGGAAGATGACTTCTGTAACTACCACCGTGTTAAAGGTCATGACACGGGCAACTGTAAAACCCTTAAAAACAAAATCCAAGACATGTTGGAAAAGGGTGACCTCATCCTCGACAATCCTAATGCCCCTCCTAATCAGGGTATCGATATTTTCAAACAACCGTTCCCTAATCATCCACCAACCCAAAACAACGTCCCGACCTTGACTGACAATACCCATGAACATAATATTCGAACAGTCAATACGGTCTCGCCCCTCATTTCTAACCAACCTCAAGAGGTGAGTTCATCCATCAGTCCATCACATGTGGACGAACCTCTTTCTCCAGTTAGTTCTCCCTCAACTTCTCTCATTTTGGAGGATGCCTCGACCTTACCTGTACAGCCAGTTTCACCATCTTCCTTCTTGCTGCCCATGGAAGACCCAACTTTTCCTACTCCTCGACCACAAGTGGAGGGCACTATCATCCCTGCCCTTTACCCGCTTGAGGAGCTTCATTCTCCAGTTTCTTCTCCACCCAGGGAAGAACCTATCTCTCCTTCATCTCCAACCAAACATGAACCTGTCAAGACTTCACCATGCTTTGGGGCCGAAACTACCATACCTTCAGTCCCACAACCGTTGGCATCTTCTCAAGAGCCCAAACTTCATCCCGCATCTTCTCAGCCATTTTCTCAACTAGTGGAGAGATTCGAACTTCTCCCTTCTAGGAAAGTGGAACATCAGGGATTGTGGGACCGTCTCACAGCTCTTCAACAAGCCCGGGCCCTCTCATCTCATGCTGCTAATCCTCCCATGGTAGAACCTCCTAAGACTATCAACAAAAATCAGATTTCTACCTCTAGACCATCTACATCTCCATCAACCTCATCAAAACCAAAACCCTCATCTACTCCGCCTAAACCTATCAAATCGCTTGGCGTTTGCCCCGTCTCCAACCTCACTCATCCACAAGTGAAGGTGGACTTAAACCAGACTTCAACTAATAGTAGTCTTCAACCCAAATCACAAAAGACTGCCAAACCACAAAGGCGAACGCCTCCTCTTCTGTCCCCATTGCCCTCCATCTTGGGCCCGCATCCTTCAACCTTAACCAGAATCCTTCCCACTTCAACCTCTAATCAAAATCGGTTGCCTCCTTTGCTTCCTTTACCGACCACTAGCCTACCCTCTCCCAAAAGGGCGGTACCTCTCATGAAGAGTGTACCGTCTCCGCCTATCATCGCACCATCAACCCAGAAGGTGGTACGAAAGCCTCCTCCAACTTCGCCCAAGCAAAAGTCACCGACATCGCATACATCGATGAGCACAGATCCTTTAGTGGGTTCATACTCTTTAATCTTGCAACGACTTTTGCAAACTTCTAGCATAACTCTTCCACCCATCAAGCCTTTCCAACCTCTCGGGTCTAAACCCTCCTGGTTCGACAACACGAAGATTTGTTTATATCATCGTACACCAGGACACGACACCGAGGCTTGCTGTGCCCTCAAGGCTGTCATTCGTTGTTATCTAGAGAAAGACACTCTTCTCTTTGAGGACACTTTCAACTGACCCCTGACTCCTTCTCATAACCCTTCTACCTCTTCAAACCCATCTACATCTCATCAACCGGTTACAACTCCCTCATCACCTTCACCTCCCATCTTTGAAATCAATGCCATTCACATCACTACTAGGTCACAAAAGGACAAGGCGAAAGAAAAAGCCACCATTCCTTGGACCTACCCTTTTGTCAATCTACCTCAACCGCCTAAGCCTAAGATTTCTATCCTTGGCACGCCTCAACCCTCCTCTTCTTCTTCTTCTTCTGGACCAATCCATGACTCCATGTTGAAATAGCTTCACCAGACGCTTGTGAACATGTCCCTCTACGATCTCATCCAAACCTCGCCCCAACATCGTCAGGCCCTCATCCAAGCCCTATAGGCAGTGGAGGTCCAACCCGAGGACCCCCAACCACTTGTTTCCCTTGTCCACTCCTTAGCCCCTATTGCCTCTATTACATTCAGCGATTCTGAGATTCCTACATCTAACACGAAAGATCAGGACACTGCTCTCTTCATCACTACCTATATCGATCGAACACGCATTAAACGCGTTATGATTGACGGAGGCGCTAGCATCAACATCATCTCCACTCATGCCTTTGATCAGTTGCCTCTTCCCAAGAATTGCATCTCCAAAACTGAAGCAATCTTGCGCTCTTTCAATGACACTACTGCCATGACCATTGGCACAGTCGTTCTTCATATTCGCGTTGGTCCACGCACAGTCCCGGAGCTCTTCTACATCATCGAAGGAGAGTTTCAATACAACATCTTGCTGGGCCGACCTTGGATCCGTGCCATGTCCTGTGTCCCCTCCACCCTGCACCGTTGTGTGAAATTTGAGCATGATAGACAAGTCCACACCATTCCTGTTGACCCTTTGCCCTTCAAAACATGCAACACCACCTACCGTCCAAACGATGTCCTCATCCCTATCAAGCCGTTAACCCCGACACTGCCTCCATCTGCAGAAGCTTCGACCAGTTCACAACAGGCAGTTGCCCTTACACCTCCCCTTCAAGGAACGACCACAGATCCCATGGAAGATGTCTTCCAAAGACTTTCATTGGGAGAATATCGCTTGCTGGCTTTAGATATGTTCCAAACTCCACAAGAGTATGGACGTCTTCATCATAGCCCCATCTACGACCATCGGATAGGGATGATCATATCTTATGGTCCCCCTCACCTTCGCACTAACCTCATCTATGGGGGGCTTAATCAAGCTCCTATTGACGGTAATCCTCTTTCTTCACCTCAACCTTTCACATCAGACTTTTTGTTTCTTAGCAACCCCGCTTTTGCACACACTTACCTTTACAGGTGTGCATGGAAGGGTTTTGGTTTCGGACGCTATGAGCAAGGCTCCCATCAGCCTATCCAATCGCTCAATGATGATGACGCCAAGAAACGATATGGTCTGGGATATCATGACCCTACTCAAGATCCTTTAGACCTTTGTCCTGAACCAATCATTGACCAATCACCTCCACACTCGCCTGTTTCGCCCCCTTCACCTACGGAGTCAGTGGTTTCCATTCCTCCTAAATTTTTTTTCCATAAACACCATCCGCCTGGACCCCTTAACTTATCAGCTCAATCGGGTGTCCAATTCTCTCCCTCTCATTTTTCCCAGCATGATCGAAGATGAGTCGGCAACCATTCACATTGTTCATTGCGTTGACGATGACGCCATTCTTTCTTACATGGGCGCTGATGATTCTTTCATCCAGCGCTCCCTCCCTTCTGAGACCCAAGTTATGTTAAATGAATCAACCATTGACATCAACCTTCTTTCTTCTGATGTTCCTTATGTCTTAAAGATTGGCCAATCTTTAGACGCTCAGGAGCAGCTTGACTATACCCATTTCCTCTCCAACCATAGCAAGGCCTTTGCCTAGACTTACAGTGATATGCCTGGCATCGACCCCACCATCGTTACCCATAACATTGTCACCAAACCAGAGGCTAAGCCTGTTAGGCAAAAGCTTCGAAAGATGCATCCTCGCGTTGCCCTCCTTGTCAAAGAGGAACTTCAGTGCCTCCTTTCTGTCTCCTTCATCCAGCCCATCGATTATCCATAGTGGGTCTCTAACATCGTCCAAGTCACCAAGGCAACTGGGGGGATTCGGATCTGCACGGACTATCGTGACCTTAACTTAGCCTGTCCTAAAGACGACTTTCCTCTTCCTAACATTGACCAGCTTGTTGATCTTACGGCCGGCCATGAGATGCTATCTCTTATGGACGGGTTTTCAAGATACAATCAAATCCTGATTGCTCTGAAAGATCAGCACAAGACTACCTTTATCACCCCATGGGGGACTTTTTGCTATCGAGTCATGCCTTTTGGCTTGAAAAATGCAGGCGCCACTTATCAGCGTGCCATGACCTACATTTTCCACGATCTCCTCCACAAAATCATGGAGGACTATGTGGATGACCTTCCCGGCAAGTCCAAGCTTCGCCCCGACCACTTGACCATTCTCACAATCATCTTTTCTCGTCTTCTTCAATACAATGTTCATCTTAACCCCAAGAAATGTGTCTTTGGGGTCCTCTCTGGCAAGCTTCTCGGCTTCATCATTTCCTTTCGTGGCATCAAGATAGATCCCGCCAAGATTCGCACTATCCTTGAAATGCCTCCACCGACCAATCTCAACCAGCTTCGCAGTTTGCAAGGGAAGCTCCAATCCATTCGCCGTTTCATCTCACAGCTTTCAGACCACTGCCAACCTTTTCATCATCTCCTTAAGAAGGACGTCTCCTTTAAATGGGATGAGGACTGTCAAGAGGCTTTTGAAGCCCTCAAAAGCTATCTGGTCTCTCCACCAGTCCTCATTCCACCTAAAGACGACCAACCTTTCTACCTTTATATCTCTGCCACCAACCATTCGTTAGGTGCCATGATCGCGCATCGAGACGAGCATCACCGTGAGCAAGCAGTCTATTATATCAGCCGAACACTGGTCGACTATGAAACTTGGTATACCCATATCAAAAAACTCTATTTAGCGTTAGTCTTTGCTGCTACTAAGCTTCGCCACTATCTTCTTAGTCACAAAACCTTTGTCATCACCCACACCGACCCTCTCAAGTATATGCACTCCAAGCCATATCAAAATCAACGTATGGCTCGGTGGCTCATGCTGCTTGCTGAGTTTGATCTCAAATTCATCCAGCAGAAATCTATCAAGGGGCAAACCATCGCTGATCAACTAGCAGATGCCCCTCTTCCTGACAATCAACCTTCGCAGTGTGAATTCCCTGATGAGTCTATCGCTACGCTTTCCTCTGACGACACCACCTATCAGATGACTATGTTCTTTGACGGTTCTAAATGTCAACTAGGTGGGGGTGCTGGGGTTATTCTCATCCCACTCGAAGGGGAGCCCATGCCTTTGTCTTTTAAACTTGACTTTGATTGTACCAATAATATGGCCGAATACGAGGCCTTAATTTTGGGACTCCAGACCGCCCTCTCTCTCAGCATCAAGTCCAACATCTTCGGCGACTCGCAACTCATCGTCAATCAGGTCAACAGTTCATACCTCTGTAAAAATGAAATTTTGCAAAGGTACAAAAACCGTGCTGACATTCTCCTTGCATCTTTCGACCATTTCCTCCTGCAGACTGTTCCTCGATCCACGAATAAGTTTGCTGACACCATGGCTTCTCTCGCTTCACATATCCCATCTTCCTCATCTACATCCAGACTTTTTGTCACGGTGCGTCGTGTGCCATTGCCTTCATATATCTCTTCTCACATTCATCATGTCAACACTATAGACCCTAGTCCACAAGATGCTTGGTATAAGCAACTTGTAGACTTCTTATCTTTCTCTGTCATTCCTCCCAACCTCTCTAGTAATGCACGACGAGCTTTTATCAAGCGTACCGCTCGCTATACCATGCTAGGGGGTCTTCTCTATAAGCGAGGCTTCGATGGCCTCCTTTTTCGATGTCTCACCTCCACTGAAGCATCCCAAGCCATTCAGCAAGTCCATGACGGGATTTGTGGCAGACATCTCAGTGGGAATTCGGTTGCCAAGCGCATCCTTTGTTTGGGCTATTATTGGCCTACCCTTCATCAAGACTGTAGCGACTATGTTCGGCATTGCATCAAGTGTCAGTAGCACTCTAACTTGCTTCATCTTCCTAGTCACGCCTTACAAATCGCTCAGGATTTTTGGCCTTTTTCTCAGTGGGGTTTAGATCTCATCGGTGAGATTAACCCTCATTCGTCTCTTCGTCATCAATCCATCATCACAGCCACTGAATATTTCACCAAGTGGGTGGAAGCTATTCCTCTCATCTCCACAAAAGCCGACAAGATCGTTGACTTCATCACCACCCATATTATCTATCATTTCGGTGTCCCTCATAAAATCATCACCGATAACGGCAAGTCCTTTAAAAACAAAACTATCCAAACATTATGCGACTCTTCAGCATCAAACTCAATTTTTCTTCGCCTTACTACCCACAAGCAAATGGGCAGGCCGAGGCTTCCAACAAAATTCTCACCAAAATTCTCATGAAAGTGGTCAGTGACACAGGCAGGGATTGGCACATTCACATTCCCTTCGCTTTGTGGGCTTATCGCACTAGCATTTAAACCTCTACGGGTGCTACCCCTTTTTCTCTCATGTACGGAACAGAGGCTGTCTTACCTCTCGAAGTACAGATCCTGTCTCTTCGCATTTCTCTACATGATATTCTTTCCAACGATGACTTTCGTCAAGATCGCTTAGCTCAACTTGAGTTATTTGACGAACGCCATCTTGCTGCCCTTAATCATCTCCATGTCTATCAACATCGCATCAAATGCACCTATGACAAAAATCTGTGAGAACGAGATTTCAACATCGGAGACCTCGTCCTCAAAGAGAATCAACACGTGACCAATATGGAGTGAAGTAAACGAGGCAAGTTTGCTCCTAATTGGCTCGAACCTTTTATTATCATGCACAAGTATGGATCAGGGACTTATCGTCTATCTTCTCTTGATGGATGCCCAGAACCTGAGCCTCTTAATGCGTTGCATCTGTGACCGTTCTACTGTTAGTCGAGTATTCGTCCACTTGACACTTAACTTGAGCTCGTCCCTTGAGCAATCCCCGTCCTCTTAATCCTACTTCCTTTCAACCCAATTCCTCTTAACAATTCCTATAACCCTTTTATGCTGTATGAATGCTTTGTCCTCATAAAAGGGAGCCCTTGACCTTCTATAATCTTGTCCACGACTCACATTTTTGTCAAAACAAATCAAGATGTCACAATATCCATGGTCACTATATCCATATCAAAATCAAAAAGCAGACTGCTCCCTCGAAGGACAGCTGTACTATCATTGTTGTAATTAATAGACTGCTCCCTTGAAGGACAGCTATTCAAAAGCCTTTATATTAAACAAAAATATAGACCACTCCCTCGAAGGATGGCTATGACTAAATCTGGCAATAAATAGCACTATTTTAGAAGCTTCCCGCATTGATCATCTTCACAACTGACCACCAAGCAAATGACATCTCTATGCAGGCTTCCCGCATTGATCAGTCTGCGCCAAAAAAAAAAATGAGTGAGTCATGGACTTGACTTATAGTTGTCTCAGGGTCTCCTAAAAAAGGGCATAGTTATTTCTCCTCTTAAAATGGGTTACCCTCTTTTCTCCTCCTATCACCTGCTCAAGGGACTTCGAGCTCACTTTAATGTCGAAGTGATTCGATTACCGGTCTAACATAACTATGGTCAACAATGTCACGCATGAATGGGGCTCTTGGTTCTCATAACCCCTATCTATGCTATCTTTTTGGTCCTTGTCAATGAAAGAGCAATATGCCTTTCACATATCTTTCACTTTGATCACATTTAACCAAACCTTTTTCAACTTAAACATTCTCAGACCAACAACTCGACAACATGACATTATCATCATCCTTGTCCTTTTCGCATAGTTTCTATGGACACCTGTACACATGGAAACTATCAAACAGACTCAATTTATGTTAAACATAAACCAATACTTGCTGAAGCATAAACAAACCTTCATTCATTTTTAGCATACATCCATCACGACTATGGAAACTTGCTAGGGATGAAAGCCTTTCGACCAATTCTACAGAATACACCATCTGTAGCATCATCTTATCCTCATCTTCCCCTCATCATTTCAACGCTTGACCATATCCAATCATCGACCAATCTCTTCCATTTGTCCGAACTACATTGGTCTGAGGCCCTATGACCAGGGCTATGTAGGCAACACTCAGATAACACATCCTCTGAGGTTAGCTCGACCACCCCCATTTGTTCATCTCCTTGATGGACAAACCTTCTCTTCTGTAACTTTGATCAAGACCAATCATTTTCTTTGACCATTCCTCCCTTTTAGGGAGAACTACATTGGCCTGAGGCTCTTCACATAAGGGCTATGTAGGCAGCACTCAGATCACATGACATTTTCTGAGGTTAGCTCAGCCACATCCTTTCGTTCATCCATCCACCTTGACCCATGACCATTGGAGATCATGCCTATCTCCTCCGACCTCAACCACTTCCAAGACATTGTTGCCTTGGTTGTTTTTGCATGTATGATATCTCATGACTGGTTAGCAAAATTGTGCGCAGACCTTTTTTTTTGGACCCTCATAAGTATAGGATCGCAAGCCGGTTGATCTACACTACTTGTGACATTTTTCGTGTTTCTAGGAGCACTTCCTGAGCCCAGGATACCTGGAACACGATGACCATTTGGAGCTTTAGCTTAGATTGAGTGACCCGATCAACAGATGACTAAATGCTGGGGACTGGTTACTTCAATTTTGGCACTCCTCGACCCTTGACCTGCGACAATTGACCCGACCATCTTGTGAAGTGGTAGACATGCAATCATGACTTTTGCAGCATTCACCCTCACCCCTTTTTCATCCATTCTTTGTCAAATCAGCACCCGATTCTCGGTTCCCTTCCCTCCACTCCTGCTTTGAGGGGGAATACCTCATCCATAATCGGGGCAATCCATTTCCTATTTTTGTCTTGCAGTTCATTCGAACAACCAACAAGACGAAATCAACCTTATCCCACACCTGGGGCAATCACTCCTATTTTTGTCTTGCAGTTCGTCCAGAACAACCAACAAGACAAAAAGGGGCAAATGTAGACACTAAAATCGTGTCAACTCCCCTAGTCATCCCCCATTTTATTCTTCCACGCCTATTTTGCCCCTGTCAACCATTTTCTTACTAGCCTTGACCCTGGCAGCATGTAAAAATGAGCAGAGAGCTAAAAGCTAGACTCTGTCCTCATTATGCATCTGCCAACGATGGTCATTACCTGGTCGATGTCACCGACGTCGGTCACTTATCGGCCGACGTCGGCAATCCTACCGATGTCGGTCACCTTACCGTTATTCATTATCAATTACCATTCGATTCCCAACTGGTTTCTCGAACGGTTGTCGAACCGTCCCCTGGCCTTCATCAGCGTCCGCCGATCAATCCCGAACACTAATCAATCAATCAATCCATCGAGCCCGAACTCAGACATTCACAAACTCTTGCAATCAACACTCTCGCGATCAACCAACTCCGGCATCAACCAATCTGTGTTCGCTTCAATCCGGTAGTGCACAGACAACTTCAACAACGTCAATCATGTCTTCGCACTGTGACAGGTAAGTATTCTCATCTGTTTATTTTTATCTTTGGTTATTACTTGCTTGCTATTTCCATACTCTATATTCTGTCCAGACTCGACCTTCTGCAAATCCCCAGACCCTGTTTAGACTCGACCTTATCCTAACTAGACCCTGTCCCAACTCAACCAGAACCTGTCCAAAACCTTGCCTAGACTCTGCCCTACCTTTGTCTCGACTCCATCAAACCCTGTCAAGACCCTATCCCAACTCTGTCAAACCTTTTGCAACTCGTCCAGACTCTGTCCAAAACCTGCCCCGATCGACGCCGGCAGTTTGACCGACGCCGGCACCTTCCCTGACCGACGCTGGCACCACAGAGACCGATGCCAGTGACTGTGCAGAATAGTGCTGCATATCAAGTATGCACTTTAGTTTTCTGTCCTTTATTTCTATCATTTTATCTTTTATATCTACTTCAGTCCAATATTTTGCGCTTTTTTATCAGTGGGTTGATATCCTTCTAGGAAGTCTTCGTACTTCCGGGATCGGGCGTTCGCCTGACAACCCACCATATCCTTTGACTAACGTTTTTCATCTAGTCTCTTTTTCTTCACAGGTGTCATTCCTCCACAGCCAAAGAGGAGAATCTTCCAATGTCTGATTTCGGTGTGCATAACTTTATCAGGTACTTCTAGCCTTGACCATTTCTTTTAGTTTCTTATTTCTTCTTTGAATGTAGAAAGCAATTTTGCATAGAAACAACCACCTTGCACTTACTTCACCTGCTTGTGTCTTCTCTAGAACACTTCCTACCTCAGATACCAATAACACTTGACCCATTTATGTTTTCACCAAGAGCACCTCCTGCCTAAATGTACCCAACTACCATACCTAAATGTAGTCATGCAGTCTACTTGACCATTGTCTTCCTAGCACTGACCTTTATTATTTCCAACTATGACAACCTCATCTTTTATGTGATCCTGGCTATCTCACTTTGCAATCCTATTTGTGCTTTAGTGCCCAACCTATCATCTACCTTCATGACATCCAAATTCATCATCACCTTCACCCACCCTATCAAACCTACACCCAATTCTATTTTACCTCTTTGACACCTAGTTTGAGGGGGAACACCTCCTATACTCAGGGAAACTGGACCTTTGACGAGCATCAGTTTTTGTTTTACAGCTAGTTGATTCCAAGTTGCATAACAAAAAGGGGCAAAATATAGACACCAAAAATCCACACATCACAATTCCACGTGTCAAAATACCACCTTGCAGCCTTAGGACCCCTTTGGGACTAGTTTAACCTTTTGACCCCTAGCTAAACATAACCCATAGTTAGTTTTATTAAACTAGCTTTACCTTAAGTCTTACCTTTTTTAACCCTTCACCCTTGATCATCGATGGTTAGGTTGACTGTCAATAGTCATCTTGACCAGCGACGGTTAGGGTGCACCTCCTCAACCACCAACATGCAAACCTACTCACCTTGTTTTTCTAAATATAAGATGTCTAAATCCATTTGCAATACATTACATGGATGAATTATAATTAGACAACCCAGTTAAACCTTCACTTCTACCTCTTATTTATACCTATAAAAAAAGAGGAGTTGAGAGGTGAAATCCATCTTCAATTGTTATCAAGAGCATGTGCATCCAAAATTATCTTTTTGTAGGTCAATTATTATCAATAATTCAGCAAACTAGCTACTACATTAGAGAGTTGACTTGTGACTGTAGCTCTATCAAAGCACCAATTACCATTACTCTATCAGAATCATGTTAGACTCCATTAATTATTTAACCAACCCAAGGATTCACCCAATCCATCTTATGTAAGATAAGTTCTTGATTATTAGTATTCAATTACTTTATTTACTTTTCGCACTCAGCCCCGCATCTACCCATATCTTTGAATCCATCTTTTGGATCCCATCAATCAACATGTTACCAACCCAAATCCATACAGCAACCATTGATGATTGTCTCAACTATCAATGGTCTATCCAACCACTGACTGTCAACCCAACCATTGATGATCACCTCAGCCATCAATTGTTAGCCTAACTATAGATGGTCATTGTGGTAGTAAAAACCAATAAGCTGTTTTCACATACCTACCCCTAACCAAACCTAATCCTCTATGTCTCTATTTATTTATAAACTCCTTTTTAATTTTTTGAAGCATACCCCAACCATCTAACACTAGTATTAATTATATTATCGCTATTTTAATCATTTCTAGTATTTTTCTTAAGCAAGCATTCTTGTGTTCAATTTTAGTACCTTTCGATTATTGATACAAATACTTTTTTTCTTGTTTTATAAACTTAATTATTTAAAACATGTGGATTGATATCCCCTAAGAAAGCTCTTACTTTTAGGATCTAGCTATCATTAGGCAATCCACTCAACTATATGTTTAATAAACAAGTTTGCTTTAGTGCTTTCTTATCTACAGATCATCCTCCCAAGCCAAAGAGGAGCTTTCCACAATATTTTGATTCAATGCACATAGAATCAAATAGGTTTTTCAACCATACCTATACTTAGTTTCTTCTTTTCCCTTTTTTAATAATAAATAATAAATTCACTGAAACACACACATTGGTCAGTCATAGCTTAATTAGACCATGTTCTTCTTTTAGGCCTTATGGAGACCTAATAGGCCTTCTTAGCAACACATTACCCTTTGATATTCTTAAATCATATTAAAAACACCTCACACTATAGTAACACATCATATGCCACTCTAATAGACCTTATTCAACTTAACTTTAGGTCCATGACACCTTTTAGGTTCAAACATCACATAAACCCCTTCTCAAATCATTGTTCACCATAAGCCTGTGAATACATAGAGAATCTATCTTGAACAACAAAAGCATAAACATATTTTTGTTGAACAACAATGGAAACAAATCATATATTAAGAAACCTCATGACCTCAGGTTTATCAAAAACTTCATTAGATGCTTCAACTCATGGTATACATGCTCAAACTCTTTTTTGCAAGATCCTCACTCAAAACTACCAATTGACTTCATAAAACCGTCAAGGAAACATGAAATTATGAAAACTAATTGAACATACTTAAGGGATTTCAATTTATTAATGTGATCTTATAACATCCTTAGAATAGTCTCAAACAAATAGATATCTAGATCTTATGGCAACTATTGGTCTTACAGTATTGACTTTCTCTCTTACAAACTTCACTTAGTAAGATAAGCCATTTTGGATTTAATGTTCCAACCTATTACTCTAACTTCCAAGCTTATAAAAACCATGAAAGTATCATTCATGTTCCAAACAACATCAACATGTACTTATATCCATCACTCTTTCATGAGAACACATTAAGAAACATCTTCTCACTTCTACCTAGTTTTCTTATAGTCTACATCACTAGGTCTGTTAGAGATTAACCAATTTGGATCACTAAATTTTTACACTTGAGGGATATAAATTATCCATAAACTTTCATGGACATAAACTAAAATTGTCAAACTTTGAACTTAATTCATTTATTAACATTTGACTCGATCAACGCTGCCCACTACAACAAATCTCTAAGAAATAAGGCCTTTCTTATAGGGTCCATTCACTCTCCTAGAAAAAAAATCACACTTAAATATGCCTAAGAGAGTTTAATACAACATTCAATCACTTTTATATCCATACCAAACCATTCTAGGCACTTTTGATCAACTTTTTTCATATCGGATCGCTATTGGGCTTTTTTTAGGGTTCAGACCATCTTCTAGTCTTAATGATCATTAATAAAGCTTAGCCTCTTATTCTAGAAACCATTACTTATAAATTTGAGATAGGACCCTTATTCATATATAATTAATAACTTAGATCCTCATATAGATGCTACACATGTCAATGAGCACTTGAAAATACCTTCTCAGGTAGACAACTCTTCATTTTGTGCACTCGAGAGACCTTAAGACACTTTTTCAAGCCTTTTCATGCAAACCATGACCTAAAAATTTATGCACATGCTTAAAACAAATTGACTCACCTTTATCAATGATCAAATTCTCACCCATGTCTTAGAAACTGATCATGATACCCCATCTAGCCAACATCTCTCTCTTTACTCTATAAGCCTTTAACCTTTAAGTCACATTAGGTATTGAAGTTGACCTTATAACCACTATCCAAGATCTCAACACCTCCTATAAAATATCCAATAACCTATCTCATGGTAAAACATTATAAAGTATTCTTCATATGTATTATCAATAGCTTATGTTGCCTTATTAGACTAAGTAGGGTCTAGAACAAATCTAGGTATAGACTTAGACTGAAATACTTACCCTTGTAGGCTTCACCTTGAAACTCTCCTATGTGTTCCAATGCCTTTTATATATGGTTTAGGCCTATTACTCCTGCTAGAAGGTTCACAGGTGCACAATACATTCTAGCATCCATTGATTACTTCATTAAGTGGGCCGAGGCAACACTAACAAAAGATTGCATAATCACCACTATAGTAAGGTTCATCTGGGAGAGCATTATTAGTCATTATGGGTGCATAATTAATTTGAATAGTGATATAGGTTCATATTTAATTAATGAAATTATGCACATCCTACTAACTAAATGCATGGTGGCACACCATAAAACAACCCCTTGTCATCCCAGAGTAAACGGCATAGCTGAGGCATTCAATAAGATATAAGGAACATGCCTCACAAAGATATGTGATGTTGGTCAGATTGGGATGACCATGTGGTAGTAGTGTTTTGGGCCTATCGTACCACATATAAGCACCTGAACAAGGCTACACCATTATAATTAGTGTTTATCATAGACTTCATTCTACCAATGAAGTTTCTAGTGCCATCATTATGCATTGTGCATATTGGTCAATTGGATGACCAAGAGTCATTAAGCGCATGATTGAAAGAATTGGAGATCTTGGATGAGACATGTACTCAAGAAAGATAGAGCTAACAAATAGAGAAGGAATGCTAGAATATCTAGCATGATAAGCATATCAAGCGTAAGGTATTAACTGAAGGTGCATTGATCTTACTCTATGACTCCAAGTACCTCAAGCACCTGGGTAAGCTATATATTTTATGGATGGGCCCTTATATCATTCACAACATATTAGAGACTGTTGCATGCAAGCTAAGCACATTAATGGGTGAAATACTCCCAGAGAATTTCAACATCAATTGATTAAAGCCTTACAGATAATATAATGGTGTTTGTACCATCAAACACTGAATTCTTGATCATAATTTGGTTGTGTTGTGATAACCAGAATAAAATTTAGCACAAGACAAATGTTTCCTTATGTTTTGTGCTATTATTTTTGGTAAATTAATAATCAAGGCATTTCAACCCTAGAGGAGAACTCTTCTAGTGCTTCCATGCATAACTCTAGTCAGATGAGTCAAGCATGGTTGCTTTCTAAGTGTCTGAGGCCAGGCACCTAAGTTTATGGGTATACAAAGTTACTAGATTCAAGAAATTGAGAGTACCAAGTAAAAAAGGGAGGTGTACATGATGCTAGTGTGCAAGAGATAAAAAGGAGGTGCATAAGATGCTTGTGCATAAAAGATCAAGAAAAACCTAGAGATTGAAGCACTGGAGGACTAGTGCAAGAATTTGTATGGGTTAGGGTAGTCTATGGCAAGAGACAAAAACACAAATAAATTGACTAAGAACTAGAAGCATGATTGAAAGGAAGCACAATAGAAAGAGGAGATAAAATAAAGGAGGTTGAATGATGCACATGTAAAGTGTTGTACCCAAGTTGCCATAAGAAGGGAAAAGGTTATGCCAAGCTGAATGAAGCATAGGAAGAAGATCATTATGATAAGTTGGCATCCACCCAATGATAGGTGAGAAATGACCATTTGAATCACTCATCACTTCACTAAAAATATCATTAAGAGAAGGTAATGCAGTGATGGTAGAGGCATAACTATCTATAATAAATGCACATATGGTGGTAGAATTTAACAAATTTCATAGGTTTAGTAGATTTTAATAAAGCCATGCATTGCCATTCCATCTCTCACCTACAATTAAGAAGGTAGTTGAAATTAAGGAATAAAGGAGCACACAACTAATTAGAATAGGGTATAAACTTTAAGAGAATCTGAACTCAAAAATAGAGCAAAACTAGAACCAAACTAGAGCTAAAGATAGAAAATGCTACCAAGAGAAAACCTTAGCACCCACAGCCACCAAATGAGAATGATTGAATATGGAAAGAGATTGAATTATGTTTGAGATTAGAATAAAGGTGTGTAGAATAAGAATTATGAGAGAATAAGATAGAAGAAATCATGAGTGACATTGAGGCCACCATTAATTTTGAATGAAGCTCGAGAGATGAAGTCATAATCACAGGCCCTATGACTGCGAGGAAGCATAAAGAAAGATTAAGAGCTTTGGGAAGATCAATAGACCATGTTTCAATAGTAACTGATTAATAACAGGGAAAAACATCTAATTTAAAGGCCACCCTAGGTGTAGAAAGATGCCAAGAAGGCACATATGGTAGAGGAAATAACCCCTATGAAAAAGAAGGCACAGTTGGTTGAAGGAGTTAGCATCATGGTGGTTGACCTGGAAGCAAGTGTAAAGATTTCATATAGAGAAATGCAATTTTACCCTAAGGTTATAATGGGGGAGACTTGGGTATCTTTCACGCACACCTATAGGCTAAAGGAATATAACCATCACACATCGAGCAACATGTAGAAGCTCAAATAGGAATAAGTGGTTGAAATGAGAACAAAAATGGAGGTAGGCATGATAATATTTAATGTCTCCATCTGATATAAGATTGTGACCACCGGCATGACCCAGTTATATGAGCTACCAAGTTTTGGCAAGCTAAAGGAACTAATATAATTCTTCCCCTCACGTATCTATGGGGATCACTTTTAATTTGTAGGGACGAGCATGCAGATATTAGTGTGCCTCATTAGTAGGATTAAAATGCTCCCATGCACAGGTAAACCCACCAAATGATGGAGGATGATGTAGAGGTAGAGAGGGTTAAAAAATTATTGGGTTCCTACAAAGAAGGGTTCGTATTCCCAGTCAAATACATATAGGACCCTGGTATGTGAAAAATAGTGTGCCTCATGAGTTCTAAGATATGCCCTAGAAAATGGTGGTTAGACATCAATAAGACCTACTTATGCATCACCTACCACATGGTGCAAGGGGTCAAATTCAATATTGTAAAATTTATTGCTAAGGAGATGGTGAAGAATTAATTGGAATGCCATAAGGCACGAGAGACCCTCAAGTGGGGGTATATGCTAATATTGATAGTTATAGATGAGATTTTCATGCCCAATGGTGATAAAGACAATATTTGGGTCTTCCCAATACACAAGGACTCCCTTATGCTGAAGTACTAAGACTTCACCTACCCACCCTCCTTCTCCCAAAATATAAGACCAAGGTGTTAAGATGGTGTGATAGATATATTGAGGCATTTGGGATTGAATGGTTCATCTCGTAGGACCTCCCCTAGCATATGTTTAGAACAATGACCTTTGTCATCATGTAGAACTTCTATCTAGTACACTTAGCACTCATAGATGGGAACCTATCTGGCTGGATTAAACTACCTTACACATTTTCTACAAAATATTTCATAGCAGTGCTAAGGAGGATTCATAATATGTAGTAGTTGGATATCCCAATGAAGGCCTTGGATAGAGAAAGGAATAGGTTGAGGTGCTAGTATATGCACCTAGGAGAAAAAGCCATAAAGGATGAGGAGGATGGATCTGACCGTATAGACCTCCATCCCCTCCAGAGGGAAGTTATAAATAGGTGTATCTTCATGTTGTATTATGAGATTAAGCCAATAAATAAGGGTGTAGACCCTTGAAAAATTATGATCACCCCTCTAGATTAGTGACAAAGGAAATACAACATTGAAGATGTAGTAGAAGTCTCCCCAAAAGAAGTGAGGAGAAACACTTGAGGAAAGTCAGGAGCTCATTAATTGAGGGTCACCTCCAATAAACAAACAACACCTCTAGCTCCTAAAAAGCACATTACCTTCATGCCAGACTCTGCTTCCTCCATCAAGAAGGATAAAAATAAGTCTAAGGGACCCATTATGCTTCCTATGATAACTCTGATGGAAATGGAGGTGGAAGATGCCCTCATTCAAGGAAAGGAAGAAGAGATGGAGGAAGAAGGAACTAAAACCTACATTGTGCAAAAAGAAAAAGTGGGAGAGGAGCATAGCACTGAGGATGTTTATAAGGTCTTCCAAGATGGTACTACCACAACTCCTAGAGAAGCAAAGGAGTCAATCACTGCCTCATCCAGAGAACCCTCCACATAGCCTCTACAAATAAAAGAAGAAAAGAGAAGGTTGTGGAAGAAAATGGGCCATAAAGAGGAAGAAATTGAGATGGCACTAGGATTGGATAAGAAGAGGAAGGTTTAGAAGCAAATGGGCATGACTCAGGTAGATATTGAGAAGGTTGAAGAGAAGGAAGAGAAGGCCAAGGAAGAGAGGGCCAAGAGAGAGAGGAAGAAAAAGAAGGTTCCCACAAACACGGGACCAACCATTGAGAAAACCAATAAGGTGCCTATCACCCCACTAGGAAAGTAGACAAAGCTGCACAATAAGCATGCCCAAGTAATAAAGGGATGACTAATGTAAAAGAAGGTGATACTGGTACCTTGGAAAAAAAAGGAAGACTAAAGAAAAACTCTAGCAAGAATAGGAAAAAGGTGATGCTAGAATTGAGGGATTACACCTTAAGGTAAGCATTAAAAAACCCCAAGAAGAAGAAGTGGATAAAGGGGAAAAGTTTGAGGAAGAACCCCTTACGAAACAAGAAGATGAGTCCTTAGGGGAGAGTGCTAAAGAAAGTTGTGGTGTCAGTGAGGAGGAAGAAGAGAAAATAGAGTTGGTTATCACTGAGGAAGAAGGCACAGAGTTATGCATCATAAAAAAAGTGTAAAATGGGTAGACAAAAGAATATTTATATATGTTTAACTTCATTCCCCCTAAATATTCCATAACAAAGATGTGAAAATAGCTTGCATTTGCATTTGACAGACATGGATAAGCCTCACTTTAAGACACCTTAGAAAGCCATATTAGGTGTAGATGAACTTGAGGAAGGGCATGACTACCTCATAATAAACCCCTGCACCATGAACCCAGTCTATTCTTGGAATGCATTTATCTGGATGGTCATAGAAGTCATGCATAAAAACATCATCAATGATGGTAGGGTGAATAAATGAAAGAAACTCTACAAGGATGTCAAAGATGAAGTGTAAGCCATCAATTTTAAGCTATAGCAATTATGCAAGCACATAAAGACAACTAAACCATCCCTCTTGGTCAATATTGATACATCCAACCTCTCTAAGGTTGATAATATCTGTGAGCTAGTGGAGTAGATGCTCCCAAGGATGAAACTAGAGTCGGTGTAAGAAGAAAAAGAATATCCCTACTCTGTGTTAAAGAAGAAGCTTATTGCCAAACTCGAAGAGGTAGAGGACCTCTTCATAAAGCTTCAAGAAGGTGTAGATACAGTTGACACCATCTTCTTGAGCTTTTACAACTAAGCATTAGTTGTAGACATGTCCCTCAAGCGGGGAAATAAGGAAAAGGAGGATGTGATGATGAAGGTATACTCTATGAGCAGGTTAGAGCATGCATAGAACATGAGGAAAGTCATTGCACTGAGCACCTAGATAAAGGACCAAAAATAGAACCTAGAAGCACTCGTCTACACCTTACAAACTAAGAATTGTGATCAAGGAGCAATCTTATACATAGGAGTGACAAAAGCTAAGGAAAATCTTGATGCCTTTAAAAAAGAGATAGAAAAGATAGACGTGCTTGTGCTTAGTGTTGAGTCAATAGAAATAGATAGTTTTGTTGATGAAATCAAGCTCACTATCAAGGGATTTTAGGACTTCAACATCGAGCTCAAAGAAAGCTTGCTTGAATTCTACGTACTAAAGGCTTTGAAAGACTATTATGAGGGTAGACTAGTAATTTTGTATGGGGTAACATTAGGCCCCTATTTTGTTAAGTATATATCCACACCAACATGATAGAAACCTTGACATGAGATGACCATTTGGAATGATTTCTATTCTAGTATCTTGGCACTAGTTATAGAGATCAATGCATGTCTTACACCAGCTAGAAGGCAGTTAACTAGCACCCAAATATTCAGGGCATTTTCTAGGAGTGGTAATTGTAGCGTGAAGGGTGCAAGGTAATAAAGCCAACATAATGATTACTTAGGCTCCATCTTGGCAATTGACATGTACAGCTTACATAATGGTAGAGATGCTCATGAAGAAATATAAAATGAGCTTCAACCAGTGATGCAGAGGAGGTGACTTGAATACAATAAAGATCTAAATAAATGGTTCTACATATGATGGCTACCATTAGTGTTAGGACTAGTTCGTACACCATGATGACTCCATTTATATATGCCTAAGGTTGTTTGGGAGCCTCTAGGCAGTTAAGTAGCTTTAGCAAAGCGTATGTTTTATTTTATATATGTATGAACTCTATTTTGTAACCTTGATTAATGGAAATTGTGGTTGTTCTAAATGGTTCTCTATCTGATTTATGCATTACTTGAATTACTAATGAAAATCACAATGATTATAATGATGTAATTTGAATATAGTTAGGTTTAGCAAGTTATTTTCAAGCTTCTAGTTCAGGGCATTAATGGCATCCCTATGTTAATTAATGATGTATGTATATTTTATAGAAATAGCCTAAGTGAATAAAGGTCCCATGCCAAGCGGTGATATCCTTTGCGATAAGTGCAAGCTCAGAATTAGCTTTCAATTTAAAGCATTCCCTTGGCTCATCTAGTCCCTATATAATGCTAGATTTAGTTAATAATAGCTTGCACCATTATGACCATAACAAGTTCCCCAAATGGGCTTGCACCTATGAATCTACCAAAGCCTTCCTTTAATTAACCAAGTCCTATATATGATGCCTTACACCATAGCACAACTAGCCTAACATGGGCCCCGGTTCCCTCTCAACTGTGCTTTAAGTGAGTGCATAAGGCCTATGCCTTATGTCAATTGATGCTAGCATAGATGAGCATTAAATGTTGAGTGTAAAAGAAATATACCATGTTTGTGCATAGATGTAATGAGATTAGAACTAACTTTAACAACTGAATGAGTGCCTTACTTGATATTTAACCTTATTTACTCCAATAGTATGCTCAATAAACCTTATTAAATCACTCTTATTCAAATCTTTAATAGAGCATATTTGTACCTTCAACAGAGCATCTTCAGAGCTTGACTAAGAATCTCCATAGCTCATTTGGAGCATCTTCATAGCTGCTTACATAGATCTTTGAAATCTTGAATAAGGATCTTTGTAGCTCACTCATTTCATCATGTTATCTGCACATACCCTTTCACATATTCAACTACTATCAAATATTCTTCACAGCTTCCATGAAATGTCCTTAGAGCCATTTGGTAGATCTTTAGAGCTTGACTACAGATCTTTGTATCTCACTGTGTTCTATTGTGAGTCTTCATATCAGGCATACAAGCTTCATACTCCATCCATCTTTAACAAATTCATTTATACAATAATGATATCATACTATAACATTAATGACAATATATTGACATCAATGACAACACTATTCCAATAACTCAACAATCAATGGCAATTCTCAACAATCTCCCCCTTTGTCATTGATAGCAAACACACTCAAAAAACTATGACAACCATCTCCCAAATCTGGATCTTACCTTTTCTCACACTTTCTGATATTTTCCCCCTTTGACATTAATGATAAAGGGTCACCTACAACTACTAAAATCACACTTATTAAAAAAATAAAAATTATGAGTTTATGAGACAAATAAAATATGCTCCCCTATCTCCATGTATACCTTCTTACAATAACTCACATGTTCTTGGAGCTAATGAGAATGATTAGCTCGCCCTTAGTACTTAATTATTTCAATGATTGCTAGGGGTGGGAATTACACCCAATTCCTATCTTAGATGTTTAAAAGTTGCCTTTGGAAGTGATTTGGTAACGATGTCTGTAATCTAATCCTATGTAGAAACATATTAAAGTTTGACACTTTGTTTAGTTACCTACTCTCTTAGAAAATGATACCTGATGGGAATGTGTTTGGTTCTTGAGTGTGTGGTAGGGTTCTTTAAGACACTTATAACACTTGTATTATCATAATAGATAGGGCTAAGACCATCATATTCCACCTTGTAGTCTTTTAAGATTTGTCTCAACCATAGGACCTGTGTGCAACATGAAGCTACTACAATGTACTCAGCTTCACAAATGGACAAAGCTACTAATGGTTGTTATTTGCTTATCCATTACACTAGGCACCCTCTTAGGAAGAAATCTCCTCCACTAGTACTCTTCCTATCATATATACTTCCTACCCAATTTGCATCTATGTAGGTTGTCAAATTGAACTCCTTGCTTCTTGGATACCACAATCCAACTCCATAGTCCCCTTGAGATACCTAAGTATCCTTTTGATTGCTTGTAGATGATTCTCCTTTGGATCTACTTGAAACCTTCCCACAAGACCTACTACTTGCATGATGTCAGGTTTATAGGCAATGGTATACAATAAACTTCCAATCATTGACCTATATGACATCTGATTTACCTTTGAAGACTCATCTTCCTTTCTCAACTTACATCCTATGATCATGGGTGTTTTAATTGCCTTACAAACCTCCATCTCAAGTTTTTTCAACATCTCTCTTATGTACTTGGATTGTGAGATGAATATACCTTTTTTGGATTGAGTGACTTTTAACCCAAGAAATAATGATAATTCTCCTAGCATGGACATCTCAAACTCTTTCTTCATCACATCTACAAAGGCCTTGTCATGTTCTCATTGTTTCTACCAAAGATAATGTCATCCACATAAACAACTACTATCAGCTAGTGGTCATCTTATATCTTGATGTATAGATTACTATTTGCAACTCCTCTTTTGAATCCTTGATCCAATAGATACTTATCTAACCTATCATACTAAGCTCTAGGAGCTTGATTTAGACAATAGAGAGAATTTTTCAATTTGTAAACATAGTCTTTGTTATCATTAGTGAGAACCCTTCAGGTTGCTCAATGTACACTTTTTCTTCCAGATTCTCATTCAAAAAGGCAAATTTGACATCCATCTGGTATACCTTGAATCATGCATAAGCTATAAATAATCTAATTGGCTCCAATCTTGGTGTAAAGGTCTCCTCAAAGTCCACCCCTATAATTTGTACATATCCCTTGCATACCAATTTAGCCTTGTTCTTAGATATTTCTCCATCTTCATTCAATTTATTTATAAATACCCATTTTGTACCAATGACATTTTTGTCTTTAGTCGAAGGAACTAATTTCCATGTCTCATTATTCTCTGTTTGATCTAACTCCTCATTCATAGCACTTATCCAAAAATTGTCTTTGCTTGTTTTTATAAGACTCTTAGATTAAATCTTGGATAATAGAGTAACATTCTCTTGATTTATATTACTTACAAATCTTCTCCTTGTTTGCATACCTGCATTCTTATTGCCAATGATTTGAGATTTAGGATGATCTCTTTGAATCTATCTTGAAGGTCCTATTGAGTCCCATCTCTTTTCAACTTCTTCTTCTTCCTCATAAACCTCTATATTTTCCTCATCATTCTTGAAGTCCAAATTCTCTAAAGTATTCTTTGACTGTGAGTGATATTTCTTTGTCTCATCAATCTTTACATTGGTACTTTCAACTATCTTTTGTTGTATATTGTTATAACATCTATAGGATAAGATCATTGATGAGTATCCTAAATATATGCCTTCATCAGATCTAGAATAAAACTTACCCAAGTTTTCATCATCTCTTTTGATGAAACATTTGCTTCTAAATACTCTAAAGTATTCTACATTTATAGGTCTAGCCCTCCATAGTTCATAAGGAGTCTCGTTATCATTGATTCTTACATGTCCTCTATTCAAAATGCAAAAAATAGTGCTTAATACCTCTCTCTAATATATATCAGATAATATAGACTCATTCAACATAGTTATATCCATCTCTTGAACTATTTTATTCTTCCTTTCCATAACCTCATTCTGCTGAGGTGTCCTAGTTGTTGAGAATTATCTCCTTATTCCATGAACCTCACAAAAGTTATCAAACTCATTGCACCAAAAATCTCTTCCTCTATGAGATCTTAGGCACTTGATCTTCCCATTCTTTTCATTCTCAACAAGAGCCTTGAATGCCTTAAACTTGTCAAGAGCTTCTGATTTATCTTTCAAGAATGCAACCCAAGTCATTCTTATGTAATCATCAATGAGTAACATGAAGTAGCTATCTCCTTGAATGCTTTAAATTTTTGTAGGCCCATAGAGATTAGTGTGGATTAACTCCAAGGGTTTTGTGGTAAATTACTCCTTGGACTTGAACCTTCCTATAGTTTGCTTACAATGTTGACATGCCTTGCAAAGTATGTTTGTATGTTTGATGATGTTAGGCATGCGCTTAGAATACTTATTAGTGTTAATTCTAACTAAATTGTCAAAGTTTAGGTGACCTATCCTTCTAATCCATAGCCAACTTTCATCTATCTTGCTCATGAAACATCTCTCCTTCTTGATTTCATTCAATACATATAGGTTGTTCTCTGTCCTCTTGGCATTGGTAATTAGCCTTCCTGATTTGGCTCTTCTTATCTCATATCCTTTGTCATGAAAGGTTAGTGTGTGTACTTGATTGTACATTTGAATTACATTGAGTAGGTTATGTTTCAAGCCTTCCACATACAATACATTTTGGGTCTTGGTCTTTTCATTATCCAAACTCAAGACACCCTTGCCGACTATATTGGCATTTATGGTATCTCCAAATCCCATTGTTCTTGTAGCATTTTTATTTAAAGAGATGAACTTATTTCTTTCTCATGTCATGTGGCCTGAGCAACCACTATCTATATACCATTTCATGCCTTCATCTTCAATGTGAAAGGTAGTTTGTGATAGCATAGAATCCTCTTTGGTCTTATGTTCTTCCTTGACAAATAGACCATCTTATCTCTTGAGCTCATTATGATACATCCTAACTTGTTTTGGATCCCATACCAAAGGTTGATCATTTTTATGCATTCTAAGATATTCATATATCTTGTTGAATCTAGTAGACATTCAACCTTTATTAGAACATAATATTGTAATATGTCCTCTTTGATCATAGTTGTAGCATACAACATCTCTTATACCATGATTCCTTTCATAGCTCCATGAATATATATTTTTGAATGATTTCCTGTAGTCTCTCCTTCCACAGTCTCCTACTCTATGACCAATCTGGTTATAAGAGAAACATTAACCATTAAAATATCTATCATATATCATGTCATTAGGTTATCTAATAAGAATTGTCTTCATTCTACTGGCACCACCATTCTTTGGTATATCATTGACCTTTGAGGTTTGACCCTCCTTGGCTTGAGTTTTGTCATTATGGTCTTATTTAAATCCAAGACCTAACTTATCATTGGCAGACATTTGAATACTCAAAATTTCATCTAGAGCCTCAGTGATTTTTTCAAACTTATCATGCGTCTTCATCTTGATCATCATGTCTTTGAGCTTCCCATGCTCAACCTTCAAATAATCTAAGTCAGACTTCATCATATCATACTCAGCTTCTTTTAGTTTAAACCTTGTATTAACAATTTCTAACTGACTACTGAGATCATTTATAGTATTATTTTGATACTTTAAATCACCAAGGGCTCTTATGAGCTTAAATTTAAGGTCTACTTCAGCTTCTCCTTCTTCATTTTCATAGAAGACTTCTTCAGGATACAAGTTATCTTCTTCTTGTTGATCACAAGACATCTCGTGCTTCTTAGGATCAATTTCAAGCCGTTAGACTTGTATTTAAAAGGACTAGGCTATGAAACCAATTTTTGGAAACAAAATTAATAAGAGGAGGGTGGGTGAATTAGTCTTTAAAAACTTTCATTCAATTCCACTTAGGCATACATGAACCATTCAAACAAGCATATACATCTTAGCAAACATAAAAACCAAATCAAAAGAGCATGAAACATATGAACACAATATATATGTGGAAAACCAATAAAGGTAAGAAAACCCATTGATAATTAAAATGGACTAATAGTCTTATAAGACAAACACCAATATTTAGTGAAGCACCATCTCCACATGGAGTACCAACCCCAGCTAACTAAGAACCAACTCAACTAGGCTTTAGTAAGCACCCACTTGCAAGGAGGCATCAACCCCCTAGATGACTCAACACCAACTCATACATATAAAACAATTTATCACCTTTATAATACCTTATTTATCATATAACAAATGATGATCTTCTTTCTCAACTCTTCACATACTTCCATCCCTCTCAAACTGGCCTTTAGCCTTCTTCACTTAACTAGCCCTCTTCTTGACGTGATTAGGTAATATGACCTTGATCATCATATGTAGACATTTTGTATGATATTCATGATATCCCTCTGATGTTAAATAGGGCCTTATTCTACTTATCAATTTTCTATTTCATTTGCTTATCCTCCACTCTCAATAAACTCTACAAAATAGGCCTAAAAATGCATAGTATTTATACAAGTCACTTGATAATATCCTTCGTAGTCACCCACAAACTTCAAAATTATTAGATAAAATATGAAATATGTCTTATAATATAATAATAACATATTTATAAACATAATTTTATCACACATTGGTTATTCATAGCTCAATTAGCCCTCACTCTTCTTTTAGGCCTTCTTAGCAACATGTTACCCTTTGATCTTATTGAAGCATATTTAAAACACCCCACTCAATAGGAACACATCATATGCAACTCCAATATACCTTATTCAACTTCACTTTAGGTCCACAACACCTTTTAGGTTCAAACATCACTTGAACCCCTTTTCAAATCACTATTCACAATAGATTTCTGCATACACAGAGAATCTGTCTTCCACAACTGAAGCATAAACATAATTTTGATGAAAAACCATGTCAAAAAATAACATATTAAGAAATATCATGACTTAAAGTTCATCACAAACTCATCAAATGCTTCAACTCAAGGTATACAGGCTCAACCTCTTCTTTGTAAGATCCTCACTTAAAACTGCAAACTGACTTCAAAACACAGTCAAGGAAACATAAAATTATGAAACCTAATTGAACATACTCAAGGTATTTCAATGCATTAATATGATCTTATAACACCCCTATAATAATATCAAATAAATATATATCTAGATTTTATGGCAACTATTGGTCTTGCAGACCAATCTATTGACTTTCTCTCTTACAGACTTCACTCAGTCAAACAAGCCATTTTGGTTTCAATGTTACAACCTATTACACTAAATTATAAGATTATACAAACCATTAATGGATCATTCATGTTCAAATAAACATCAACATGCATTTTAACTCATTACTCTTTCCTGAAAACACATCAAGAAACATCTTCTCACTTCTGCCTAGTTTTTTATAGTCTACAATACTACGTCTGTTAAAGACTAACCAATTTAGATTTACAAATTCACACACCCAAGGGATATAAATTATCCAAAAACTTTCATGGACATCAACTAAAATTTTCACACTTTGACCTTCATTCATTTATCAACTTTGACTCGATCAACTCTGCCTATTACAATAAATCTTTGAGAAATAAGGCCTTTCTTGTAGGATCATTCATTCTCCTAACAAAAAAATCACACCTGGAGATGCCTAAGAGAGTTGAATACAACCTCCAATCACTTATATAGACATACCAAACCATTTTTGACACTTTTGATTAACTCCTTTCATATTGAATCACTATTAGGGTTCTTTGAGGGTTTAGATCATCTTCCAGTCTTAACGATCATTCATAAAGCTTAGCCCCTTATTCCAAAAACTAATGATTGGAAATTTGAGATAGGACCATTACTCATCTACCATGAACAAATTATATCCTCATGCAGATGTTGCACATGCCAATGAGCACTTGAAAAAACCTTCTCATGTAGACAAATCTTCATTTTGTGCACTTGAGAGAACTCAAGGCACTTTTTCAAGCCTTTTCTTACAAACCATGACCTAAAACTTTATGCACATGCTTAAAAAAACTTGACTCACCTTTTTCAATTATCACCTACTCACCCATGTCTTGGAAACTAATCATGATACCCCATATGGATAACATCTCTCTCTTTGCTCTCTTAGCCTTTAACCTGTAAGTCACATTAGGTTATTAAGATGACCTTCTAATCATTGTCCAAGCTCTCAACCCCCCATGTAAAAAATCTAATAACCTCTCTCATGCTCAAACACTATCAAGTATTCTTCATATTTATTATCAATAGCTCATGTTACCTCATTAGACTAAGCAAGGTCTAGAACAAATCTAGTTGCAGACTTAGACTGAAATACTTACCCCTGTAAGCTTCACCTTGAAACTCTCCTATGTGTTCCAATGCCACTTATGTATGTTAAAGAAACCTTATTCAATCACTCTTCTTCAAATATTTAATAAATCATCTTTTTAGCTTCAATGGAGCATCTTCAGAGCTTAACTAAGAATCTTCATAGCTCATTTGGAGCATCTTTGTAGCTGCTTGCATAGATATTTGAAGCATGAATAAGGATCTTCATATCTCACTCATTTCATCATGTTATCTACACATACATTCTCACTTGTTCAAATACAATCAAGTATTCTTCAGAGCTTTAATGGAATCTCTTCAAAGTTGCCTAGCAGATCTTCAGAGCTTGATTATAGATCTTCATAGCTCAATGTGTTTTATGCTGATTATTCATATCAGGCATACAAGATTCACACTCCATGCATATTTACCAGATGTATTTAGACATAAATGACATCATACTTTGACATTAATAACATTAGATTGACATCAATGACAAGTTATTCCAATAACTCAATAATTAATGACAATGCTCAATAATCTTCCCCTTTGTCATTAATGGCAAACACACTCAAAAACTATGGCAACCATCACACAAATATGGATCTTACCATTTCTCACCCTTTCTGATATTTCTCCCCTTTTGATATTAATGATAAAGGGTCACCTGTAACTATTGGAATAACACTTCTCAAAAAACAAAAACTATGAGTTTATGAGACATAAAACAAATATGCTCCCTTATCTCCATGTATACCTTCTTGGAATAACTCACCTATTCTTGGAGCTAATGAGCATGATTAGCTCCCCCTAGGTACTTAACTATTTCAATGATTGCTAGGGGAAATAATTACACCTAATTCTTGTCTTAGGTTTTTAAAAGTTACATTTGGAAGTGGTTTGGTCATGATGTCTACAATCTGATCCTATGTAGAAACATATTCATGTTTAACACTTTGTTCACTTACCTAATCTCTTATAAAATTATTCTTCATGAGAATGTGTTTGGTTCTTGATTGCATGACAAGGTTCTTTAAGACACTTATAACACTTACGTGACACAATGGATAGGGTTAGGACCATCATACTCCACCTTATAGTCTTTTAGGGTATGTCTCATCCATAGGACCTGTGTGAAACATGAAGGTGCTACAATATACTTAGCCTCACAAACAGACAAAGATACTGACAGTTTCTTCTTGCTTATCCATGACACTAGGCACCCTCTTAGGAAGAAAGCTCTTCCAATAGTACTCTTTCTATAATCTATACTTCCTTCCCAATTTGTATCTATGTAGGTTATCAAATTGAACTCCTTGCTTCTTGGATACCACAATCCATACTGCATAGTCCCCTTGAGATACCTAAGTATCCTTTTAACTTCTTGCAAATTATTTTCCTTTGGATCTACTTAAAACCTTCCCACAAGACCTACTACTTGCATGATGTCAGGTCTAAAGGTAGTGGTATACAATAAACTTCTAATCATTAGCCTATATGTTGTTTGATTTACCTTTGAAGACTCATCTTCTTTGCTCAACTTAAATTATATGATCATGGGTGTATTAATTGCCTTTCAATCATCCATCTCAAATTTCTTCAACATCTCTCTTATGTACTTGGCTTGTGAGATGAATATACCTTTTTTAGATTGAGTGATTTACAACCCAAGAAAGAATAATAATTCTCCTAATATGGACATCTCAAACTCTTTCTTCATCACATTTTCAAAGGCCTTTATCATGTTCTCATTGTTTCCAACAAAGATTATGTTGTCTAGATAAACAACTACTATTATTTAATGGTCATCTTTTGTCTCGATGTATAGATTACTTTCTACAACTCCTCTTTTGAATCCTTGATCCAATAGATACTTGTCTAACCTAGCATACCAAGCTCTAGGAACTTGATTTAAACTATAGCGAGCCTTTTTCAATCTACCAACAAACTCTTTGTTATCTATTAGTAAAAATCCTTTAGGTTGTTCAATTTACACTTCTTCTTCCAAATTCTCATTCAAAAAGGTAGATTTGACATCCATCGGGTATACCTTGAATCCTTTGAATCCTGCATAAGCTAGAAACAATCTGATTGCCTCCAATCTTGCTACTAGTGCAAAGGTCTCCTCAAAGTCCACCCCTTCAACTTGTGCATATCCCTTGCCTACTAATCTAACCTTGTTCTTAGTGACTTCTCCATATTCATTCAATTTATTTCTAAATACTCATTTTGTACCAATGACACTATTATCTTTAGGCCTAGGAACTAGTTTCTAAGTCTCATTCTTCTCTATTTGATCTAACTCCTCATTCATAACACTTATCCAATTTGTCTTTACTTTATTCTATAAGACTCTTAGGTTCCATCTTAGATAATAGAGCAACATTCAATTTATAATACTTACTAATCTTCTCCTTGTTTGCATATGTGCATTCTTGTTGTCAATCATTCAAGATTCAAGATGATCTCTTTGAATCTGTCTTGAGGGTCCTATTGAGTCGTGTCTCTCTTCAACTTCTTATACTTCATCATCAACCTCTATAGTTTCCTCATCATTCTTGAAGTCCAAATTCTCTAAAGTATTCATTGATTATGAGTGAGATTTTTCTATCTCATCAATATTTACATTGGTACTTTCCACTATCTTTTGTAGTTTCTTGTTATAACATCTATAGGCTGAGCACATTGATGAGTATCCTAAGAATATGCCTTCATCAAATATGAAATCAAACTTACCCAAGTTTTCATATTCTCTTTTGATGAAACATTTACTCCCAAATACTCTAAAGTATTCTATATTAATAGGTCTACACTTCCATAGTTCATAAGGAGTGTTATTACCATTGATCCCTAATTGTCCTCTATTCAAAATGTAGACAAAAATGATTACTACCTCTCTCTAATATCTGTAAGATAATATAGACTCATTCAACATAATTCTATCCATCTCTTGAACTGTTCTATTCTTTCTTTCCACTACCCCTTTTTGTTGAGGTGTCCTAGTTGTTGAGAATTGTCTCCTTATTCCATGAACCTCATAGAACTCATCAAACGCATTAGACCAAAACTCTCCTCCTCTATCAGATCTTAGGCACTTGATCTTCCCATTCTCCTCATTCTCAACAAGGGCCTTGAATGCCTTGAACTTGTCAAGAACTTTTGATTTCTCTTTCAAGAATGCAATCCAAGTCATTATTGTGTAATCATCAATGAGTAAAATGAAGTAGTCATCTCTTTGAATGCTTTAAATTCTTGTAGGCCCACAAAGATTAGTGTGGATTAACTCCAAGGGATTTTTGGTAGATTACTCCTTGGACTTGAACCTTATTCAAGTCTGCTTCTGATATTAACATGCCTTGCAAAGTATGTTTGTAGGTTTGATGATCTTAAGCATGTTCTTCACAGACTTTTAGTGCTAATTTTGACCAGGTTGTCAAAGTTAGGTGACCTAGCCTTCCGTTCCATATCAAAATTTCATTTATATTCTTCATGAAACATCTCTCCTTGATCTCATTAAATACATATAGGTTGTTCTCAGTCCCCTTGGCATTAGCAATTAGCCTTCCTGATTTGCATCTTCTTATCTCACATACTCTATCATGAAAGGTTAGTGTATGTCTTTTATTGCACATTTGAATTACATTGAGTAGGTTATTTTCAAACCTTCCACATACAACACATTTTGTGTCTTGATCTTTCCATTATCCAAACTCAAGACACCCTTGCCAACTATATTGGCAGTTGTGTTATCTCCAAATCTCACTGTTCATATAGCATTCTTATTTAAAATGATGAAATTATTTTTGTCTCCTATCATGTGGTTTGAGAAACCACTATATATGTACCATTTCATGCCTTCATCTTGAATGTTAAAGGCATTTTGAGCTAGCATAGAATCCTCTTTACTCTTTTTTTCTTCCTTAACAAATGGACCATCTTGCCTCTTGAGCTCATTATGATACATCCTAACTTGCTTTGGATTCCATACCAAAGTTTGATCATTTTTATGCATTCTAAGAGATTCATATATCTTGTTGAATCTAGTAGACCTTCCAACTTTATTAGAACATAATATTGTAATATGTCCTCTTTGATCATGGTTGTAGCACACAACATCTCTTATACCATGATTCCTTTCATAACCCTATGAATACATATTTTATAATGATTTCCTATAGTCTCTCCTTCCATAGTCTCTTACTCTATGACCAATATGGTTATAATAGAAACAATAACCATTAAAATAAATTGCACACCTTATGGCATTAGGCTATCTAATAGGACTTATCTTCATTCAACCAACAACACCATTCTTAGGTAGATCATTAACCTTAGAGGTCTGACTCTCCTTGGCTTGAGCTTTCTCCTTATGGTCTTCTTTGAATCAAAGACTTGCCTTATCATTGACAAACTTTTGACTACTCAAAATGTAATCTAGAGCCTCAGTGTTTTTTTCAAACTTCTCATAGGTCTTCATCTTACTCATCATGTCTTTGAGCTACCCATGCTCAACCTTCAAAGAATCTAACTCAAACTTCAACTAATCATACTCAGCTTCCTTTGATTTAAACTTTGTATTGATAAATTCTAAATAAATATTGAGATCATTGATAATCTTCTTTTTATACTTTAAGTCATCAAGGGATATTATATGCTCAGCTTCGAGGTCTACTTAAATTTTTCCTTCATCATTGTCAAAGAAGACTTCTTCAACATACAAGTTCTCTTCTTCTTGTTGATCACAAGACATCTCGTACTTCTTGGGTTCACCTTCAAGTTGTTAGAATTGTCTTCGAAAGGACCAGGCTCTAATACCAATTGTTGTAAGTTATTTCCTTCTTTCACCTTGGGTGATCTTAAATCTCCTTAAGCTCCTTTATCTTCCCTTGATGACTTGTTGGGAAACTAAATGGTAGAGAAAGGTGCAATGGTAAAATATTATTTGGTTAGGTTTTGCAAGTTGGAGAGGAAAAAAAGTGAAGAAATTAGAAATTGTGAGACTCTTGGATGATGGAAAGAAAAAAAGGGGTGTTTGAAGGGTGTGGCAAAAAAAAATGAAGGATATTAGAGCATATGTGAAAGGTGGTAAGGGTGAAATAAATACAATATGTGTGGGGTGATATCCTTGTTGGAATAAAAATGATTGAGGTGGAGGTGAAACAGTATTTAAAAATTTTCATTCAATTCCACTTAAGCATACATGAACCATTTAAACAAGCATGTATATCTTAGCACGCACAAGTACCAAATCATAAGATTATAAAACATATGAACATAATATATACATGGGAAACCTTTAAAGGGAATAAAACCCATTGATGATGCAAATGGACTATATTCCTATAAGACAAACACCAATCTTTAGTGAAATACCAACTCCACATGCAACACCAACCCCAACTTGCTAAGCACCAACTCAACTAGTCTTTAACAAGGACCCACTTGCAAGGAGGCACCAACCCACTAGATGACTCAGCACCAACTCAGCCACCTTAAACACTTAATCACCTTCATAAGATCTTATTGCTCATATAATAGATGATGATCTTCTTTCTCAACTCTTTGCATACTTATATCCCTCTCAAACTGGTCTTTAGCCTTTTTCGTTTGACTAACCCTCTTCTTGAATTTATTAGGTCATCTAACCTTGATACTCATATGTATACCTTCTATATGATATTCATGATATCCCTCTAATGGTCCCTAAGGCCTTCAGGTTATGGGCCCACCACACCTTGTTCCTATCGTGTGAGGTGTTTTGAATATGCTTTAAGAAGATCAAAGGGTAACACGTTGCTAAGAAGGCCTATTAGGTCTCCATAAGGCCTAAAATAAGAGTAAGGGCTAATTGAGATATGACCAACCAATGTGTAATCACAAAATTTTCACACATGAGGGTTAAAAATTATCCAAAAACTTTCATGGACATCAACTAAAAGTCTCACACTTTGACCTTCATTCATTTAACAATTTTGACTCAATCAACTCTATGTGTTACAATAAATCTTTGAGAAACAAGGCCTTTCTTGTAGGATTCATTCACTCTCCTAACAAACAAATCACACTTAGAGATGCCTAAGAGAGTTGACTACAACCTCTAATCACTTATCTAGCCATACCAAACCATTATGGGCACTTTTGATCTTCTTTCATATTGGATCACTATTAGGGTTATTTGAGGGTTTAAACCATCTTCTAGTCTTAGCAATCATTAATACAATTTATCCCCTTATTCTAAAAACCAATACTTTTAACTTTGATCTAGGACCCTTCCTCATCTACCATGAACAACTTAGATCCTCATGTAGATGTTCCATCTGCCAATGATCACTTGAAAAAACCCTCTTGGGTAGACAACTCTTCATTTTGTGCACTTGAGATACCTTAAGACAATTTCTCAAGCCTTTTCTTACAAACCATGACCTAAAACTTTATGTACATGCTTAAAATAACTTGGCTCACCTTTGTCAATAATCAAATGCTCACCCATGTCTTGGAAATTGATCCTAATACCACATCTAGACAACATCTCTCTCTTTGTTCTCTGAGCCCTTAACTTGTAAGTCATATTAGGTATTGAAGTTGATCTTCTAACCACTATCCAAGCTCTCCACACCTCATGTACAAAATCCAATAACCTCTATCATTCTCAAACACTGTCAAGTATTCTTCATATATCTTATCAACATCTCATGTTGCCTCATTAGACTAAACAAGGTCTAGAATAGATATAGTTGCAGACTTAGATTAAAACATTTACCCTTGTAGGCTTCACCATTAAACTCTCATGTGTGTTTTAATGCCTCTTATGTATGCTAAAACAACCATATTCAATCACTCTTCTTCAAAGCTTCAATAGAGCATCTTTGTAGCTTCAATGGAACATCTTCAAAGCTTGACTAAGAATCTTTATAGCTCATTGGGAGCATCTTTGTAGTTGCTTACATGAATCTTTGGAGCTTGACTAAGGATCTTTTTAGCTCACTCATTTCATCCTGCTATCTACACATACCTTCTTACATATTCAAATACTATCAAGTATTCTTCAAAGCTTCAATGAAACATCTTCAGAGCTACCTGGCAGATATTTAGAGCTTGACTACAAATATTTGTAACTCACTGTGTTTTATGTTGATTCTTCATATCAAGCATACAAGCTTCACACTCCATACATCTTTACCATATGCAATTAGATGTCAATGGCATCATATGTTGACATTAATGAAAACATTATTCCAATAACTCAATAATCAATGACAATGCTCAACAATCCTTTTGAGGATGATATGAGAAAGGTGGTGAGAGCAGAGTTAAAGGTGGTGATTATTGCAGGTAGCTAGGTGGAGAGTGTTACATCATGTGGTAGTAGAAAGGTTAGTGGGAGCAAATATATAGGTGACATAATAATAAAAGTCCTCAAATTGGTAGCTAATGATGAACAAATGGGAAGTGAAAGTCATTGAATGACAAGGGTAGTGGTTGTGGATGTTGATTTTGTAGTTGGGGTTAACATTAGAGAGACGATCTTCCCTCTATTCACTTCTATTTTCAATGAAGTATATTATAATGAGGATGATGAGGTGGATGGGTCATTTTGATTCATCATTGATATAATGTTTACTTTTTGATCTAATATTTGGCCCATATAGGTGTCTTTCCCCAATCGTATAGTGGCCTAGTTTTATCAAGGTTGTAATAGGATAATCCTTTTTTTCTTACAAGTAATGTTTTAAGGGTTTTAACTCTTACATGTTACTTCACTATTGATGTTTCTAACAAGTACCTAGGTTTTTATAAATCTTTTGTATCTAATATGGGTGAGGGAACCTAGAACCCTCAATCACCTAATAAATGAAAAATAAAAATGAAGATAATAAGGACTGTGTAGCGGCTCGTCTCTGCCATTTTTTTGCATACAATGTTACATTTTATGTTTGTCATTGAAATCAAGGTTTTAACATGAACAAGCAAAAAAAAATTCTTAATATCAAGTGTGAGAAAATATGAAAAATAGTTTAATTCATTGAAAGTATAGAACATTGTAAAACCAAAGTGATGGTAACACAACTTGTATATAGAAAAAATATGTCATTGAATTTTGTATATACATTATAAGCAGAAGGAAAACATACTATAAGTCTGATAAGTAAGTACTATTGACAAAGTAAAATGTATTGAAATGTAGTCCAAATTCATAAAAATGTTTGACATTTGTAATACATTGGCAATAGAAGAAAGACATTGCTAGACTTTAAGATAGGAGCATTCCAAAGGCAAAAGAAGTAGTTATATGTGCAACATGAGACAATGAATACAAATTACTTGGAAGTGTGTTTTTTGAAGTTTGAAAAAAAAAAGTTTAAAAGTAGATTCCATACCTTAGTTTTTGTTCACTATGTCAGCGTGTAGAATGACTATTTCTTTGTCAAGAGTAAATATTTTATGTAGTAAAAATCATCGAAACAGGGCATTACTGTTGGCCTTATCTACTAGATAGTCATTGTGTGAAATTTTTGTCAATGTAAGAAGGTCTATTTTTAGTGGTAGCCCTGAAAGACTACATTGTATATCAGTTTATAGTTTTAAGAATGCAAGCGAGGTGATGGAAGTATTCATACAAAATCTCTTCATGGCATGAAGGACAATTAAAACTTGTGGAATGGAGAAGTTGCATTGATTGAATTATAATTAAGGAATTGAAACAGATAAAATTAAATATGATTCTTCACAAAATCCATTTGTAAGAAATAGATTGTGTAGCCAAAAGATTAAAATTTGTAAATGATCATTTTGTTTTCTTACTGAATTGTCCCTTGCTTAGTATATTTTTGTAAACTCAATTGGAATATGTAAATATGAATGGTGAATAGTCCCTGCCGTTGTATTAAGAATTGTTTGTGTGTGAGTCTACATGTAAATTTGTAATGTAAGCTTGATTTAATAATTTGAATAGTATATTGCATTTCATGTTTGTTTCATTCAATTCAAAGTATCAATGTGAGTGTGCAAATAGATGAAAGGTATTTTTTAACAACAATTGTCAACCAATATGAAACACAACATTATGTGTTGAGAACTATAGATCAATTTGAATTTGAAAACACAAATTCAATATTGTGTAACTACTTGTTGCAAATTATATTTAATTAGCAATAGTTATTTTGTGAGTTTATGGGTTGTGTAGATGACAGTGATAAAAATGAAGTGTTAACACAATTTTTAAACATTTATTATTTAGCAAGCTCTTTAATAGTACTCAAAATTAATCACAACCTACCAAGTAAAATGTGTGTGTGTATATATGTATATATATATATATATATATATATATATATATATATATATATATATATATATATAATCTATTCAAAAAATTATATACATTAAAAGATTAGTGATGAAAAATTATTCTAGACGAGTGATAATTTTGCTTGATTTTTTTTAAATGGATTAATAATTAAGAGAGAAAATGACATATTCCATGTGCATAAAGTATTATGGTATAAATTAAAGGTTAGGAGTACAAGTATTAACTAGAATTGTGCAAGTATTAAGTAGGCCTATAAATTCACTGACATAATGATGACATTGACTAATGATATGATAAGATGTCATGGCATGATGATGTAATGTTATAACAAAAAATAAATAATAATGCATTATGAAGAAATATTGGCAGGATATGGAGGAATAAATTCAAGAAAATATTTTCAATACAAATTAAAACTGCATTTTATTTTTATGTACAAGGAAGCTTTACGAAAACATGAGTTGGTTAAGGAACGAACTAATGGGTAAAAACAAAATTAACCTGAACAATAAACTAATAAAACTATAACATTTGGGTCATTAAAAAATAATTCAACTCCCCCTTGATCCAAATGGGTATAGAAAGATTGAAGATATGAACTGTGAGTCATCCAAGTAGACTCTACTACAACTGCAACTGGTACACAATGTATCCTGGATTGATCAATGTCGTAATCATCCCCGTACTGAAGTAGAACAAGATCATGCTATGTCCAACTAAATCGATCCTTATACAGAATCTATCCAATAAGTGATTATCTTAGTATTGTGTATGGCACATCTCAAACTAATGCCCAATAATTGCCAACATCTCTTGTAGGCCTTTTGTTTCACTAAATTTTGTCATTTTTAAGTCTAAAGGAAAGTAGAAAGAAGGATGGGGATAAATGATTAGAATGAACCGAGATTTGTTTACACACCATATCTAAATGTTGTGAGCACTCCTCTTTGGCTGGGGAAGACTACTTGCAAGTAAGAAAGCACTAGCACAAGATGTTTATTAGTAGATAAATGAGTGGGCTTCTAAGCTATGTGTTTGTTCTAAGAAGTGTGAAACCTCCCTAGAGATGATAATCCACTTTTGAGAGGGAAAAGAATAATAAATAACTGAAAGATAGGTAAAGAGAGAGTGAAAGATAGATAAAATTACCATTTTTAACAACCTATATGTAGTAGAGAGTGATAGGGTGCAAGTAAGGTATTTTGTTTATGTTTTAGAAGTTATCTGGGTAGGTTTTGAAGAGGATATGGAATCCATAGTCGTCAACATTGATAGGGGAGTGACCGATATCCGTTATACTACTAAGATCGGTAGTGAGGTGATCAATGTTGATTATGCTACCAAGGTCAGTAGGGGCAATATTTGTTTGGGAGCCTACAGAAGGCTTTCCTCAGTCTGGGAACTGGTTTGGATCAAGCTAAGGAGGTTGAGAGAGTTATGAGAGGGATATTATGACTTGGTTAAGTCGGGTTAGAGGTTTGGTATGTCAAGGGTAAATAAGAAAGAAAGCTTTGTAACTCCCTCACAGGGGTACAATCAGAAGTGCATAGAGCAGTATAGGGTAGATATAATGAAATAGTAGAATGAATATTTAAATGAACTATAGTATCAATGACATACATAACTATTGTGGTCACTAAATGATAAGTGCCTGGTTGATGGTCTATATCAGAGAGTCTAAACCTGAATGCCTGAATAGAGAGAACACGCAGATGTTGTTAGTCCTCAAGAGCTCAGTTGCTGATTATGATTGACTTACGTAGGGTGATTATAAGCTTAGATGTTGAAAATAGAATGTTGAGAGCTTGAACGAGAGTAAGATTTGATTTTCTTAATTTTTACTGACTTAAGCTACAGGTTGGAGTTCAGCTTATATTATCGACATCGGTAATCCCACATATGTCGGCCATGATCCCACTGATGTTGATGGCCCTAGATTAGGTAAACCTTTCTATTTTTGGCTTGTTTTATGTTGTTGTGCGTGCCAAGTGTGACACCCATTATAAAACAATAAAAATAAGAGGTTAAGAAGGAAGTAATTGTTTAGGAATTTAGTTTGGAAGTGGGAATAAGTCTTAGGTAGTGAGGATGAGGGGACTAAGTCTTGAGGTGACTCATTAGGGAAGAATTAGTCATAGGGTGAGGTAGCTAGATAAGGTGGCAATAGGGGTTTTTAATTAACTTAAGTATTTTAAATTAATTAAATGTGTGAGGGGTAAAGGTATGGGTTAAGGAGATTAATTGTTATTAATAAAATGGGTTTAGGGGGGTTTCAACATAGGGAGTTATGCACGTGTGTGTGACATAATTTTGGTGTCAACATTTACCCCTTTTTGTCTTATAATTTATACTGACATGTTGCAAGACAAAAATAGGAGTTAGATGCTCCAAGTATTGGATGAGGTATCCCCCCTCAAAATGAGAATTGATGGAGGAAAAACCATAATCAGGTACCAGTTTGATAAAAATATAATTGGGTGACTGGTAGAGATTTGAGCATCACTTCATATGTGTAGGCCACAATGAGATATAGTTCACAATGTAAATAACAGGCAAGTTTAGGGAGGACTCAGATAGAAGTAACCAAAGCACAGCTTGTAAGTGATAGTTGAAAGGATAAATCAATCAAAGTTGTAGCTCTAATGGTCAATGTGTCCTAGGTATCAGATGTAAGAAGTGCCCCTAAGAAACACAAAAGGGTTGAAGGTGACAAGACGGGCTTGGTTCCCATCCACAACACCTAAAATACATGCATGTGCATAATAGCCAATGATAGCAGAATAACCTAAGTAGTCATGACAAGCAATACACTCATGGTGTAAAAGGGCCAATTAGCAAGGAAATATTTATGATCTCCAAGCAAAGTCATCGAGGGTGAAGATGTAAGTGATCTTCAATGTCATTTTGTCGTAGTTGGGGGGAGATATATGTGATTGCCAGTTACCCCAATGTATAGGTAAGGTTATGCAAATTTGGGTGTTTTGTGTTGGAAAATAGTATAGGAATGGTGTTGATGTCAGTCATATGTGTTGATATCAGTAATATAAAGTGCCAACATTAGTACAACTAGGGAAATGTTGCTAATGTCAATAGCCATAAGCATTGACATTGATAGGCCAGGTCAAAAATGCTGACATAGGTGGCCGACCAAACTCATTTACAACATTCTGATTGGAGAGAACAAATAGATCTTGAGAATGATTTGAGATGGTAGTGCAATGAGGGGACCCAGCAAGAGGTGCACGACCACAGGAGCCAATAATGTGAGCCAGGAGGAGACAAAGATATGAGGTAAGAGCCTAAACTCATTTGAGTTGGTTTTTTCAATTTTTAGGCTAAATGAGAGGTAGGGTTGTAGAAAATAGGAATGGGGGGTTAGAAAATAGGTTAGGGTAGGTGTAGATTAAGTTAGGGGGAATTGTGGGTAGGTTTTTAGGGGAAATAGATAGGTTGGATCTTGGGTTATTCGTCCTTGGGGCCAAAACAATCATCGACATCGATGAAGTTGACTGATGTTAACCAATACAGCATTGAGGTTAGTTGATATGCCACTGAGGTCAGTATTTTTCTACTGACATCAGTCATGTCATAGATCAATATAGCATTGATGTTAGCATTAATGCCGATGTTGATGACTGTAGAATAGTAGCGCAATAAGAGAATGGGTGAGTTTTAGGTCTCCAGTGGAAGTAGTCAACTAGCCTAATTGTCAAGCTAGCCTCAAAAGACCCTACATCATTTGAGTGATACCTACATAGCCTAATTAAGGGCCTCAAGGCAATGTAGTTCTCCCAAAACCTAGGAAAATGATCTAAAAAGGTGTATTTGAGGGAAAAACTATGTTAAGATAGTTGGAGAGGTCAAGGGCTTAAAAGATAGGTTATAGTGTCAACAGTCAAGAATATAGGTAGTGAGGCCTAGAGTTGGAATAGGCAGGTAGGCCTACGGTAGAGAGAGAGGCAGTGAATCCTAGGGTAGTTAGTAAGGTGGGTATATGGTCAAGCTAACCTTAGAAGACCCCATGTCAACTAAGTGCTACCTACATAGCCTAGTTTAAGGCCTCAGGCCAATGTAGCTCTCATAGTGAGAAGGGAAAAAGGTGGTGATAAAGTAAATTAAAAGGGATGTGACCTGATTTATTTATGTATGGATGTAGGTTAGGATGGAGCTTACACTGCAACATCATCTACCAAGGTTATTGATATGCATGAGAGATGTTACTCTAGATGAGTGGGAGCATATGGCAGTTATGGGTTTAGGAGGAGTGCAACAATATTATCATGTTACATGATATGTGTCATTGATGATAGCTTTAACTGAGAAGTGGGATCATACCACCAACACCTTCCATCTATCGATCGAAGAGTTGACAGCAAGAGGATGTGTATAGGATTATATAGCTACCACTCTAGGGTGAGGAGCTTTTCGCATGCTCAAGAGAGGAGCATGATATACACATGGTCAATTTATATGGGAAGCACGTCAGTGAGGTGACCTACCACTCTATGAGTTTTGCCTCTGAGTCACTCTACATAGTTGATGAGGAGTAACATCATCTAAGCATCATGATGATGATCGAGATCACAATGTATGCATTACCTGACGTAGATGGAGGGAGATTTCTTATTGCTTTGATAGGTGTACTTACATAGATGATCAATCAATGGATCATTTTTGCCTGGGGTCTAGTATTTTTGGCATAGTTATACAGAGAGTTATGGGGTTTAAGGTTGCATCGATGATATAGTCTATGTGTTAGCCATCTTCTGCACTATTGGGCATATGATCACATTGTGGTGACATAACCACTGGGAGTACCTACTACCATCCTAGCTAGCTTTAGGGTTGGATTTAGATGGTGGAGAGATCAGATGGCATAGACTTGAGTGGACAGCATCATGCAAGACATTACCTAATATAGGTACATGATCGAGGGCTTGATCCCTACAGATATTATTTGGAGATTGTATCTGACATATCCAATTTTTAGAGGTCAGGCATAGTAGCTTATTGGGTTGCAAAGTTTACTATGGGTCAAGGGGAGATAGGCCAGTGAGCTGGAGATGGTACCCATGGCATGGGTTAGGAGACAGTTTGGTCTAGTATAGGATATTCTACCTACCTTCCCTCCATACAGGAGGGATGACATAGAGGAACCTTTACCATTACCCCAGGAGACTGATGGGTTGGATTTTAAGGAGTTACTAATAGGGCCAGGTGTTGGGGACCTAGGGTGTATAGCTACCTATATAGCTTGGTGGGTAGGGTTACATCTAGTGGTGGAGGTCAGGAGGCCACCAGTAGACTTACAGGGTTAGTTAGGGAGAAAGATGTAGTGTTACAAGCTCGAGATACAATAGTACAAGTTTGAGATGCAACAGTGCAAGCTCGAGAGATAGCCCAGGCATAGGTGTTAGCCTTATAAGGGTAGGTGGTGACATTGTAGGGTCAAATTAAAGCTCTATAGGGTCAGGTTGCAGCACTACAGGGCTAGGGGACTATTTTACAAGGTCAGGTGACTACAACAATAGTTGAGAGACATAGTTTGAGAGTAGTAGGCCAAGCCACTCCTCCTCCTCCACCACTACCATAAGGACCAGTACAGGTTGGGCCATCTTCTGGTGCTAGGGTTCCTCCATAGAGTGTATCTATGGTGAGGTATTTGACTACCCTATATGAGATTGCTTAATATGAAAGGGTGATTAGAGAGTTCTCATAGATATCAACATGTTCAAAATTTAGAAAGCAAGAGAGGTTGATGTCACGTGTGATGGCTTTGAGCTCACATCAATGTAGATGGATAGAGAGTGGTGATGATACTGACTCTTCTCGACCACATAGAGAGCCTCAAGGACCCTGAATATTAGAGTTGGCCTATTTTTTGTTTATATATGCTACATGTATATCGACCTATGAGCCAAAGATGCGAGATGTACATTTTGAGAGAGATTTATGATCATGTAGATTACTAACATGTATTTTGATCACATATTATATATATGAGATGTTCATTTATTACCATGTGTTTATTTGAGATGTGTTTCTTATGATTATGATGATGATATGGATTATGTTCATTTATTGTTATGTTAATTTAGATGTTAATGTTGAGCATGTTATTTGAGTTAGACTAGCCTTTCCCATATATATGTGATGGTATATGCATAGCTGATGGGTTAGATTCATCTTAGAATTTTTCCATATTTGTGATGGTGTATGCATAAAATAAATAGGTTGGTATGACATTGGTTCTTCATCTCAAATAGAGATATCAACATGTGATGTGGATGGAAAAATAAAAAGGCAAAATGTTTGTGCATTGGCAAAGACCATAATTTAGAACATAAATAGGCTCAGGAAAATGAGCCTCTTTCATGCCTTATATATCTAAACCATTGTGTTTGTTAGAGAATCATCGTGTTTACCTCAAGTTAAGTGAGATTCATAGTCCCTTGAAAAAGTATGAGGGGAAAAAGGGTATAATGAGGGAAAATGTTTAGATAGCATAACCTAAAAAGTAGAAATGATATATCCCTTTTGTGGGTGACCCGAGAGCTAATATAGGGAAGTCCATGACTTAAAGCTTTTTTTTTTTTTGGTTGTAAGTTGATCAATACAGGAAGCTTACAATGGGATTTTGTATAAGTTAAGGTCGTGCAAAGAGGTGAGGAGCCCTTTACATTTGTTTTTCCCTTTGAGAACAAATCTCAGCTTAGCCATCCTTCAAGGGAGTGGTCTAAGCATTTATTTTTAATTTTAAATAGTTATCCTTTAAGGGAGCAGTCTATTGATAGTAGCAGAGGGAAGTTATGTAGTTGTCCTTCAAGAGACAAGTCTACATTGAAAAGCATGACATAAGATTTTATAACTTTATCAAATATCCCATTTGTTTCTTTTTTTTTTACTTTTCGTCATGGACAAGACTATATAAGTTTAGATTTTTTCCACTGTGAGAATAAAACCATACCACTATGTAAGTTATCTAAGTGTATAGGAGTAAGGATGAAAAGCAAGGGAAATGAATGTAATAGTCAAAGTATGAGCTCAAGTTAAACATGAAGTAAAGTGACATTGGTTTAACAAAAGAATGGTCGTAGGTGTAAGGCATTTAAAGGCTCGGGTTCTAGCCTTCCTTCAAAAGAATACAATTAATAAGTTCTTGAACCATACTTGTGAGTTATGATATAAGGTCCAAGCCAATTAGGAGAAAACTTACCCCATTTGCTTTTCTCCATGTTCGTCACATATTGATTTTATTTTAAGATAAGATCTCTTATTTTGAAATCTCGTTCTTTGAGATTTTTGTTATAAGCGTGTTTGATACGCTCTTGATAGATTTGGAGGTGGTTGACGGCTATGAGATGGCACTCATCAAGCAATTCAAGTTGGGCCAAATGTTCTTGGTAAAAGTCATCATTAGTATGTCATGTAGAAAAATGTGAAGAGAAGGAATCAGGACCTCAAGAGGTAAAATAACCTCCATCCCATATACCAATGAAAAAGGTGTAGCACTCGTAGGGGTTTGAATGCTAGTGTGGTAAGCCCGTAAAGAAAAAGGAATGTGTGTGTGCCAATCCTTGCCCATATCGTTGACTACCTTCATGATAATCTTGGTCAAAGTTTAGTTAGAAGCTTCTACTTGTCCATTAGCTTGGAGATAGTATGGTGATGAGAAGCTTAATTTGATTCTAAATGCATCACAAAGACTTTGAACAGTCTTGTTTTTAAAAGACTTGCCATTATCGGTTATAATCTTGTGAGGTACACCAAAATGATAGATGATGTGATGGTTAATGAAGTCAATAATTTTTTCAGCTTTAGTGTAAATGAGAGGGATGACCTCAACCCACTTGGTGAAGTATTCAGTAGCAGTAATGATAAAATGATGATGAAGTGATGAATGAGGGTTAATCTCTCCGATTAGATCTAAGCCCCATTGGGAGAGGGGTCAAAAGTCTTTGGCAACTTATAATGCATGACTCGGAATGTGAAGGAGGTTAGCATATTGTTGACACTTGACACAACACCGAACGTATTCAACATAGTTTTAATGAAGTGTGGGCCAATAATAGACAAGTTGAAGGATACGTTTAGCAACTATGTGACTATTGAAACACCCACCACAAATCCCATCATAGACTTCCTTAATAGCAAAGGGAGTCTCAGTACTAGTTAGGCATCTAAAGAAAAGACCATCAAAACTTTGCTTGTAAAGAAGTCTCCCTAGTACATTATAACGAGCGACACATTTTATGAAGGCCCGTTTCCCATTATTAAAAAGATTAGGAGGGGTAATAGAGAAGGGAAGATAATCTATGAGTTATTTGTACCATAAGTCTTGTGGGTTGGTTGTTACATTTCTGACAAAGAGGATGTTAGCTGAGACATAAGAGGGTAATGTTAAGTGATGCACGGTGACATAGATTCTCAAAGAGGAGGATGAAGAGGGTATTTGTGAAGCAAGCGAAGCCATCGTGTCAACAAACTCATTTTTAGATTGAGGAATAGTTTGCAAGAGATAAGAGTCAAATGATCCCAAGAGCGTATCTACATGATATTTATACTACTGTAGAATTTCATTTTTGCATAGGTAAGAACCATTAACTTGGTTAACCACTTGTTAAGAATCACCAAAAATGGTTATGGATTTGATACCTAATAAGAGAGTTGTTTGAAGTCCTAGAATCAAAGCCTTGTATTAAACCTTATTATTAGTGCATTCAAAGTCTAGTTTAAATGTCAAAAGCATATGTTCACCATCTAGAGGAATAAGAATGACCCCCATACCACCACCATGTTGGCATTTTGATCCATCAAAGAACATCATCATTTGATAGAAGATGTCATCGGTGGAGAATGTTGCAATAGATTCATCAAGGAATTTAAGGTTTGAAGGTTGATTGTTAGGTAAAGGGGCAGTAGCTAATAGTCAGTGATTAGTTGCCCTTGAATAGATTTTTACTGAATAAACTCTAAGTCAAATTCAGCAAGAAGCATGAGCCACCAAGCTACACGTTGGTTGTGATAAGGTTTGGAATGTATATATTTGAGAGGATCCGTATGGGTGACCACATAGGTTTTGTGATTTAGGAGATAATGGTGAAGCTTAGAAGTAAAAAATACCAAAGCAAGGAAAAGTTTTTCAGTGTGGGTATATCGAGTCTCATAATCAATAAGTGTGTGACTTATGTAATAAACCGCTTGCTCTCGATGTTGGTCATCTCAATGTGCAATCATAACACCTAGAGAATGGTCAGTTGTAGAGATGTATAGGTAAAAAGGTTGATTCCTTAGGTGGAATAATAAATGGTGGGGAAAGGAGATATTGTTTAAGTGCATCAAAGGCTTCTTGGCAATATGTATTCCATTGGAAGAAAACATCCTTTTTGAGGAGATGGTGAAAGGGTTGGTAATGATATGACAACTGGGAAATGAAGCATCGAATTAACTAAAGTTTGCCTTGTAGGCTATGGAGTTGTTTGATATTAGTAGGTGGAGGCATCTCTAGGATTACTCTTACCTTAGCAAGATCGACCTCAATACCATTGAGAGAAACAATAAAAACTAAGAGTTTACTGGAAAGAACACCAAAGACACATTTTTTTGGGTTTAGTCGAATGTTATATTGGAAGAGATGAGTGAATATGGTTTTGAGAATTATCAAGTGTTCTTGACAAAGTTTAGATTTGTCGAGTAAGTCATCCACATAATCCTCTATAATTTTGTGTAGGATTTCATGGAAAATGTAGGTCATGGTGCGTTGGTAGGTTGCACCAACAATATTCATGCCAAAAGGCATGACCCGATAATAAAAAGTCCCCCATAGAGTAATAAAGGTGGTCTTATGTTGATCCTCAAGAGTGACTAAAATTTGATTATATCCAGAGAATCCATTTATAAGTGATAGCATCTCATGGCCAGCTATTAGATCAATAAGTTGGTCGATACTAGGCAATGGGAAATCATCTTTTCGATAAGCAAGGTTTAAATCATGATAGTTGGTGCAAATATAAATACCCTCAGTCACTTTTATGATAGGAAAAATATTGGAAATACATTGCAAGTAGTCAATGGTTTGGATAAAGTTAACGAAAAGGAGGCATTGAAGCTCTTCTTTGACAAGGAGAATGATACGAGGATGTATTTAATGAAGCTTTTGCTTAATAGGTTTTGCATCTCGACTGGTAAAAATGTTATGGGTGATGATAAAGGGGTCAATACCAGGCATGCCATTGTAATACCAAGCAAAGGCTTTGTTATGGTCATTAAGAAACGTGGCATAATCAGCTTGCTCAGAGGAATCTAAAGTTGGCCAATCTTGAGGATGCGAGGGTTATCATAAGAGGGCAGGTTGATGTCAATGGTTGATTCATTTAACATAGCTTGCATTTTAGATGGGAATGATCATTGGATATAAGCATCATCCATTCCCATGTAGGTGAGAATTGCATCATCTTCTTGACATTAGATAGTGTCAATAGTGGGAGAATCTTCATCAATTATTTTAAGATAAATGAGAGAAAGGGACCTTATTTCCTTACCCTGACGATAGGTGAGAGGCCCCAAATGGATGGTATTTATTGAAAAAAAAATAGGAACTATAGATACCTTTGATTTTGTAGGTGAAGGTGGAGAAGAAGGTAGAAAAGGAGAGATTGGTTCTTTGATAATTGGTTCATGAGAGGTTTTATTGAGTTTATTTGGTTTGTCATATCCGACTCCATGCCTCTTTTTGGCCTTTTCAATGGTGTTTCTAGTAGGATATTTAATAGGCATATGAACACCTTATTCATAATGAACCAAACCAAATCCTTTCCAAGCACACCGATAGAGATAGGTGTCAATGAATCTAGGGTTATTTAGGAAAGAGAAGTCACAGGTAAATGGTTGCGGTGAAGAAGATGGATTGCTGACAGCGAGAGCTTGATCAATTCCCCCATATGTGAAATTGGTTCGAAGGTCAGGGGGCCCATGAGGGATGACCATCCCAATACAAAGATCATAATTTGGGTGCATGTGAAGCCTTTTATATTCTTTTGGAGTATAGAACATGTCGAGTGACAACAAATGATATTTACCAAGTGACAAACGTTGAAAGGTATCCTCTATGGGATCTTTGTCAAGAACTTGTGTTGTCGGTATCTGTGTAACTATGGGAGTGGAGCTTTTGGAAGCTTTAGAAGCATCATGCAAGGAGGATGATGTTTTCAATGGGATGAGAACATCATTAGGACTATAGGTCATATTACATGTTTTAAATGGAGGTGGGTTAGCAAGTATAACATGTACTTGTCCATCATGTTCAAACTTGACACAACAGTGTAAAGTTGAGGGTACACACTCCATGGCATGTATCCAAGGTTGTCCAACGAGTATGTTATATTTTAAATCTCCTTCCACAACATAGAAGAGTTCAATAATTATGCAAGGACCTACACAAATATGTAAGACAATAGTACCCAACATAGTAGCTATAGTATCATTAAAGGAACAAAGTATTGCATCAGTTTGAGACATGCAATTATCAAGAAGGGCTAGTTGTTTGTAGGCATGGGTGGAAATAATATTAATATTAGCTCTCCCATCGATCATAACTCTCTTGATATGAGTTTGATCAATATATAAGGTAATGAAAAGGGCAGAATCTCGATCTTCAAGGTGTTGAAGTGGAATTTCTAAATCACTGAAAGAAACCAGGGAGATGGAATTAAGGGAGCCAACCAAAGCTGAAAGAGGTTAGGGATCATTCGATTGTACCTCAATTACTTGTAAAGCACTAGTCAAATCTTGATGGTGTTGGGATGAGCTTTGGATTAACTCATACAAAGACATTTTCTCAGGAGTTTGGTGAAGTTGTTTCACCATTGAGCTTTGAATAACATCTGAAGACATTATTTTAGGAACACCCAAGATGGAAATCTTAGGATTAGTAGGGGGAGTGTCTTTGGTGAAGGGGTGGTTCCAAGGTGTAGTGACCTTTTCCTTAGCTTTATCTTTTTGTTTTTGCGACCGTGTGGCCACATTAACTGTGTTGATTTGAAAAATTGGTGAAGGAGGTGGTATAATGACATCTTTGGGTTTGAATTGAGATGGAATAGTATGAGGCACTATAGATGCTAAAGGTGGAATAACAAGAAGGTTAATGGTAGTGTCATCAAAAAAGGTGTCAACATATGAGGGCTTTATAATTCTCAGTATCATGTCCAAGTGAACAATGATATAAATAAACTTGTGTATCATCAAACAAAGATGGCTTCATTTTAAGAGGACTATAGGGCTTAATGGGAGGAAGAGTTATTATCTAAGTTTGCAATAACTAATGTAATAAAAAGCTTTGAGAGCCTACAAGTGAGCTTGCACTTGTTGTACTAATAGGGGTGGACACCTTCTTTTGTTTGGGTGTTGGGGAAAGGTAATTCTACGTGATGTCTTGTTTGGTGATGGTAGAGTTACATGTTTTGCTGTCACTTTATTAGTGTCAGATGTGAAAGGCCTACCAGATGGTAAAGATAGGAGTGGAGGTAGTGTAACCTTTTTTTTGGCTTGGTTAGATGATATTCCAGCTAAAGTAGAAGGGTGCAACCCCAAAATGGATGGTAAAGTTGAGGCATAATATGGGATTGACGAGATCTAGAAGGTTTAACATTCTTATATATTTTAGGGCAAGAGACTCCAAATTGTGGTTCAGGAGTTAAATCTCATTTCACGTATAGATGAACTAAATTAGAAACAGGGCATACACCTAAGGGCCTGATTTGCTTTAATGTAACAGGATTATTATGAGGATGAGGGTTCTAACATAGATGGTTGAACTTCAGTTGATTTTGGTGAACAAAGTTCTAACTTTGTCAAAGATCTTAGGGTAAAGGATAGTAAGGGGGTTGGTGGTAAAGGTTGACATTCATTGTGTTGTATACAGAGTCTTAAGCCGATCCCAAAATGTCATATGGTCAAGCTTCATGAAGTCAAGAAATTCTAGACTTTTCACCAAATGTGAGAAGGGTTTTGACGAAGTTGATGTAGGCCTTATGGTTGTGTCTTTAGAAAGCTATAGTGTTTGGGAAAGAGGGAAATTGTTGGTTTTTGTTACTTTGGGCCAAAGACGAGAAAGAACCACAACGGGGTCTTCTTCGACAGAGATGGGAGAAGAGACTTGATCTGCCATGGGTGGAGGGGAGGTAGGTGAAGTAGGTTCTTTAAGAGGGTAAAACATAGGTATTATGGCTCCCTTAACATGTGTGAAAGGCATGGGTAAAGTATGATCCTCCATAGGTAAAATAAGGGGTAAGAGTGGTGCAATTGGAGTAGGCACAATAGGTCTCTCATCTATTATGGGAGTAGATGATATGGACTCTTCTAGGTGCAAAGGTGAAGTGGGTGGGGTACCACTCTCTATAGGTGGAGGAGAAGTAAGGCAAGAAGGCTCCTTAAGAGGGTATAATGTAGGAATGATGTTCCCTTCAACATGTGGTTGAGGAACAGGTAGGGTGTGATCTTCAAGCGATAAGAGGATAGGTAATATTGGTGCAAATGGAATTAGGATTACAAGCTCCTCAGGTGAAAAAAGGAGTGGCAAAGGAGGCTCTTCTTCTCGAGGGAGTGGAATGGGTGAAATAGGCTCTTCTACTTGAGGAGGAATAATGGGCAAAATAGATGCCATAGAATGTGGGGGAAGAGTTGATGAAATAAGTGTCTCCTCTTGAGGGGCAGGTTGAACTGAAGATAAAGGAAAGACCATATTAACTGTATGGATATTATGATCACCTGAGTTAGTTGTGGAGTGGATAATATTTTTATTTGGTGAATGGTTAGGAAAGGGGTATTTAACACATCCATACTTTGATTAGGAGGTGTGTTAGGATTATTTAAGATGAGCTCACCTCTATCAATAATATCTTGAACAATGTTCTTGAGTGTCTTGTAATTATTAGAGTTGTGACCTTTAACTTGATGGTAACCACAAAACTCATCTTCCTTGTACCAAGTTAGGATAGGACAAGAAGGGTCAAAGTATATATGAGGTTTAATCTAAGAAAGGGTTATGACACCTTGCTACAATAGTTTCTCCAAAATGGATGTATATGACTCCCTAATGGAAGTGTATTATCTTTGTTCATACCGTTGTTGGAATTGCTTGGTCAAATTTTGAGAAGTCAAAATATTTGATTGGTTTGTGGTTGTGGAAGAGGTTGACATAATGACCACTACGTTAGCAGAGCCTTTAGCCTTTTGGTTAGAGGGAGAATTTTTAGAGGAGGATTCAATTGATTTGGTATTGGGATTCTTACTGTGCAACTTGACTTTACCTTCATCAATAGCACGAACCTTGAGTTTTTGTGCCATTGTAAAAGCTTCACCAAATGTGCAAAAAGTTTGTACCTAGAGTGTGGATGAGATGTGATTAGCACATGCCCTTGAGGAAATTTCAATAAGCTCAGGTTGGGGTAAGGAGAAGGAGAGTAGATTGATCAAGCTTCTCCAACGAGTGATAAAATCAGCAATAGACTCATCATCAAATTGTTTAATAGAATAAAGGTATGTTATAGAAACCTTTTTAGAAATGTTAATAAAGAAATGGTCTAGGAATATTTATGCAATTTGGGTAAATGAGAAAAGGGAGTGTTGGGGTATAGAGCTATAACAATCCAAGGCAGCACCTGAAAGAGACATAAGGAAAGTGTGAATTAGTAACGCATCATCATATCCTTTTAAATAACAAGCATGTCTAAATGCTCACAAGTGTTGTTGTGGGTCCTCTTTACTCTAGAAATGAGTATATTTAGGGAGATCCCATTGACTTGGATAAGGGTGAATAGGCACAGAAGGATGGATTGGTTCATTACATATTTGATCATAAGATAATACATTCTTTGAACCAGAAACATATGTCTCTAGATTAGACATCTTGTCAATTAACATCTTAATGAAGTCTAGAGGGGGATTAGTTTGGGGAATTCCTCCTAAGTTATAGGGAAGTAGAGGAAGTGTATGACATGGCTTATTGAGGTTGTGTCAGGGCAAAATAAGGCTAATGAGTCATAAGCTAAGGTGCAGAAGGAAAAGGGACTTATCCCATGAGGTTGGAGACTATGCATTGGTTAGTTGATGTTACTATAAGTTGAATTATTGGCATGGTTAGAATGGATGAAGAGTGAGTCATAACATGAATAATTATAGGCATGAGGGTGGATGGAATAGGAACCACTAAATCCTAGAATGGGGTGTGACTTGGTTGAACTAGTTATAGTTGTGAAAGTAGGGAAGTTATACCAGTGTTTAGGTGGGAGTGGGCAGTTGGAGATGCCACATTTTGGACATTATTTATAGTTGGGTTACTCATCAAAGTGGTAGTTTTGGTAACCACAAGGAAAATAGTAGAGCCAACTGAAACTGAGGTTTTCTCCATTAAAGTTGGAATACCATAGATTGGGTCACCCAAAGAATTATGGATTTGACTCATTGCAAGGTAATGTTGAAGAGTTGTCACATTGCGATCAAGAAATTTAGCAAACTATTGATCTTCCTCAGGCACAATGGGAATTTGGTTAGGGCTAGGAGTATGCTTTATATCTGAAGTATGCTTCATGATAGAATCAGAAGTGAGAGGGGAAGGTGGAAGTGGTTGTCGGCTTATGTAATCGACAAGAATTTTGGCCTAAGCTCATATCAATACCATGCAAGAGGTGGTTTAAATAGTCTTACTACCCTGTATTTGAAATAGAATTAAAAAAACCAGGTTTGAGTGTAGGAAAATGGGTTATTTTAGCTTGTTTTTTTAGCAAATGAAACTACACAGCCACTAATGTCAGTAGATATGACCGATATTGGTAGGAATAGTTGACCAATGTCAGTTGAATAACTGATGTCGATAGGTAAAGTCTACTGATACTGATAGGATTAACCGATGTTGGTCAATCTGAAATCCTAAAAATGGAAAATTTGATGTTTTAAGAAATTAGAGGCTGAAAATAGGTAAAATAATGGATGTAAAATGTCTATGTATGAAAGAATAACACTAAAAAAACTTGAGATAATAGGTTATACAAACTAAGCTTTAGAAATAGTATTGATTTTTTGAATCAATAGAAAAGCGTCCTTACCAACTGAAAAATATAGAAGGCAATTGAAAAGCTAAAAAAAACATTCAACCAACAATTATTAAATCTTATATATTGATTTTTAGTCTCGTGTTGATTTATGCCTTAATTAGATAGTGAGAAGAGAATTTGGTTATCGAAGGTACTAAAAAGCAATCTAGAGCTGGTTTAAGATTAGTTTTGGTGCTCAAGAGGAAATATGTGTTAGACTACGTATGTGGCTTATTATAGGAGCTTGCTCTCCACACTTCATGAATCTAGAACCGAGCCAGGCCACTTAACCAAAATATACCTTCTATCTAGAGATTATACTCTGCCAAAGAATGGAGAGGGTTATCCCCTTGGTAGTGAAATCCAAGTAGGATAGTCGGTTATGGTAAGGTGATCCACCAGGTGATGAAATCCTTATGGGCCTTTTCTCAGGGGAGTTTAGATGCTTGTTTATGTGAATATGATTTGGTTGTGTAACATAGGTGTACTATGATTTATTCAAAATTATTGTAATTAACTAGGTGAGTTAATATGCAACAAGTAAACTATGAAATGCAGTAAGTTTTAAACCCAAATCTGAAATGTTTAGATTCGAATGAAAATAGAGAGGAAATAGGAATAGAGTATGAATTTCACTATTCTAATGTGCATGCAAGAGAAAGTAAAGAAGGGATTCTCCTTTTTTTGTAAAAGAAAATGACAAATTGTTTTTAGAGGCAAGGAAAAAGGAAATAAAATTCCAGTTTCAATGCCTTTTAAATAGAGAATAAGATATTGAATTTTTCATTTTTAAGAGAAAAAAGAAAGAAGTGCAAGAAATGAAATATTCACTATAATTCACCTATATGAATGTTTAAAACAAGAAATGAACCCAAAAAAAACTCTAGGGTTCCACCAGGTGTGCCAGAAATCTTTCACTAAATTTTGTCTATTTTAAGTCTAAAGGAAAGTAGAAAGAAGGATGGGGATAAGTGATTAGAATGAACCTAGATTTGGTTTGCACGTCATATCTAGACATTGTGAGCACTCCTCTTTGGCTAGGGAGGACTACTTGCAACTAAGAAAGCATTGCCACAAGAAGTTTGTTAGTAGATAAATGAGTGAGCTACCAAGCTAAGCGTTTGTTCTAGGAAGTGTGAAACTTCCCTAGAGATGATAGTCCACTTTTGAGAGGCAAAAGAATAATAAATAACTAAAAGAGAGGTAAAAAGAGAGTGAAATAGATAAAATTACCATTTTTAACAACCTGTACGCAGCAGAGAGTGACAGGGTGCAAGTAAGGTATTTTATTTATGCTTTAGAGGGTAGGTTTTGAAGAGGCTAGGGAATCCATAGTCACCGACATTGGTAGAGGAGTGATCGATACCAATTATACTGTTGAGGTCAGTAGTGAGGTGATCGATGTCAGTTATGTTGCTGAGCTCGGTAGGGGTAATATTTGTTTAGGAGCTTGAAGAAGGCTTTCTCGAGTCTAGGAACTAGTCTGGATCAGGGCAGGGAGGTTGAGAGAGTTATGAGAGGGAGATTATGACTTGGTTAAGTTGGGTCAGAGGTTTGGTATGTCAGGTAAGGGGAAATAAGCAAGAAAATTTTGTAACTCCCTCACAGGGGTACAGTCAAAAGTATGTAAAGCAGTACAGGATAGATATAATGAAATAGTGGAATAAAAATTTAAATGACCTATAGTATTAGTGATATACTTAGTTGTTGTGGTCATTGAATGATAAGTGCCAGGTTGATGGTCTCTATCAGGGAGTTCAAACTTGAATGCCTTAATGGAGAGAACAAGTGGATGTTGTTAGTCCTCAAGAGATCAGTTATTGATTATGATTGACTTACGCATGGTGATTGTAAGGTTAGATGTTGAAAATAGAATGCCAAGAGCCTAAATGAGATTAAGAATCAATTTTATTATTTTTTGATGACTTGAACTACAGGTTGGAGTTTGGCTTATATTACCAACGTCGGCAATCCTGCCAATGTTGGCCATGATCCCATCGACATCGATTATAGGTTGATCGATGTTGATGGTCCTATAATAGGTAAACCTTTCTATTTTTGGCCTATTTTCTATTATTGTGCATGCCAAGTGTGACACCCATTATAAAATGGTAAAAATAAGAGGTTAGGAAGGAAGTAGTTATTTAAGAATTTAGTTTGGAAGTGGGAATAAGTCTTAGGTAGTTAGGATGAGGGGACCAGGTCTTGAGGTGACTCATTAGGAGAGAATTAGTCATAGGGTGAGGTGGCTAGATAAAGTGGCAATAGAGGTTTTCAATTAACTTAATTAAGTATTTTAAATTAATTAAATGTGTGAGGGGTAAAAGTATGGATTAGGGAGATTAATTGTTATTATTAAAATAGGTTTAGGGGGGTTTCAACACAGGGAGTTATGCATGTGTGTGTGACATAATTTTGGTGCCTACACCTTTGCTCGACACTAACAATACTAATAACTCAATGCTGTCTCATACCACAACCATCAATGACTGATTGAAAGCCAATATGCAATATCTTTTCCCTTATTAGGCAAGAGGTGAGAAGCCATGCAACAAATAAACCAAGTATAAACCACTGAAATGCTCCACATCAAAGATCATATCAACACTATATCTATGAAAGTAAAGTACACAAGCCAAAAAATGCTACTACATCAAATCCTAATCTTGAGCCTAGCATCTTGTACAAGATGGGTGTGTTACCATCTCAGAATATATAATCATCAACTACAGAGCAAGAAACCTTGTAATCATCCCATCCTTCATAAGAATATGTAGAAAAATAGCTAGAAAAGGAACTAGAAGAGTGACCAATAATGTTTGCTTTTGCTTTTTGTCGATGTCGAGAGGACCTCCTTTTAGAGGGGCACTTTGTAGAGAGGTGTCCTATGCCACCATAATTGTAGCATGTTTTCTCGCATCTACTGGAACTAGAGGAAGAATAGCCACATGAAGAAGAATGTTTGTGTTTGTGCTTATGTCCATGTGAATGTTTGTGATGATGCTCATGCTTCTGAGAACCAGAGTGATGTATATGCTTCAAATAACCATAATGATCCCTATGTCTAGAATGATGCTTATGTCTAGAAGTGTGCCATAGAGAGTGTTTTTGTCTTTGAAAGTTTTTTAATAATGTTTTTTGTTATGCTCATATAATGGATTACCCATTTTGGTATAGTGGGCCTCCTCAATAGGTTTTTATTTCTTATTTGCAAATTATCACTCATGTTGAGTGAATAACTCACAAATATAATAAAAAATAGATTTGTTAAGCTTATCACTAAGCTATAACATTTCTAAAAAGTTCATGTAGCTAGGGCTAAGGCCATTCAAAATAATAGAAATGAGAATTTCATCATCAATTTTCCCACCAGTAGTGTCATATTCTTGTTTCAAATTCTTAATTCATGACACATATTTTGAAACATCTTCATCATATGTTGGTTTAGTGTTGAGAAATTTCATAAAAAGATCAATTTTCTTGTAAGCAGGTTGTTTATCATATAAGTCCTTTAGAGCTTTTCATACTTTCCAAGCTTCAGACTTAGTGGCCTCTATGTGAATTATAACTTGTGCACTATAAGTTGATTTTAATAAAGAAAGGGCACACTTGTCACAGTTATGAAATTATACAAGCTTTGAGGCATCAGTGGGCAATGTTGGTTGCTTTTCAACTACTTCACACAAGTCATTGAAGAATAAAGTATTTTTCATGTTCATTGACCATTCCTTATAATTTTTAGGAGTTAAGCATCCATTTTCAAAAATTGACCTCATAATTTCAATCATGGTACCAAATCAAAAAATAAGGAATGCTATCGAGGTTTTGCTTTTACCTTTAAAATAGCTTCTGATTACAAGAGATTCCTGGGACTTGTTAAAAAAGATTACACCTTATAACTCCTATTGCACCCTTATATCACTATTTTTAATAAAAATATTATTTTAACCTTATAACTCCTTTATACAAAATGAAGTCAAAATAATTTTGGCCAATAATTTCAATGGGACGCATCACTTAACTTTTATCACCTGCCTATTAAAATGTATCTATCCTCTTTCCAATCAATTATATTGATCATATAAAGCTAAAATACTATATATTCTATTATGTTTGAGGATATAAATAGAAAAAAATATGCATGGAAATATGTTTTACCTTATATATTCTTTTACTTGCACAAAGAAAAATAATTCATTGTGTGCCTTTGGTGGGCCCACAATTCTAGGGTTGGAAGGTAAATGAGCCATTGTTGTAGATTTTAATGCTCGTTGCAGGTAAGCAATTTGGTTTGGATGTTGTTTTTTTACTCCTCTTTAAATTTCCAAACCATACTATTGTTTCTCTTCTTCAAATTGCCAAATTGTGTGATCAGATGATCTTCATGGTGAAATGGATATTAAATTATCTTGTGCTTGGAGACTTGTTGATCATTACAAAATCAATGTCGTAATAATGAAATAAAAGATCTTTTATGCAGATATTTTCATCTAATAGGTGTGCCAAAGTAGTGCCATCACCCAACAGATTAAAATTTTTAGAATAAAACAAGTATTAAGATGGCCATTCTCTAATGCTACTAACAGGGGAAATCAATTCCTTCTTATTGTAAAATCCTTACCAGATCTCAGTCTGCTATAATCAATTTGTCCATGATTTCAACGTAGTCTTTGCTACCTAGCACAACTTTTTGTAACATTATGTTCCCCTCCATGTTTTGAGCTTTTAAATCTCACTGTACTTGCTTTCGTACAGGGCTCTCACATTGCCCAGATTGGAATAATCTACCTTGTAAGGTTATCCTATAATCCTCCATTACAAACCAACACTCTGATACCACTATTGGTAGGATATAGAGGAATAAATTCAAAAAAAAAAATTCAGTGCAAATCAAAACTGCATTTTATTTTTATGTACAAGGAAGCTTTAAAAAACTTTACAAAAACATGAGTTGGTTGAGGAACTAACTAACGAGTAAAAATAAAACTAACCCAAATGACAAACTAATAAAACTATAACATTTGGATCATTAAAAAATAATCCAATAAGAAATAAATAATACTACTGTAGCTTCGATTAGGCCTTTAAATTTTTTATTACAATGCATTGAAAATCTGAATGGAGTTGAATAGAGTTGATAAATAATTACTAACATATGAATAGTTTAACTAGATGCAATGTAGCAATATTATGTTATAGCATGTGAACAAAGCTATAATGTGATCAAAACTTGAGGGAGACAATATGTCGGATGTTGGTTGGGATAAATCAGATGATTAAGACCCTTCCCCTACTATTGGTCTCTTTGTTATAACAGTGTAATTTTATGCTTTATAATGTTTTGTTAATATAACATATGGTATTATATAACACTTGTCTTTTTAATTTTGATTTTCTATAATATTTTATTTAATAGCCTAATGTGTTGGACTTATGGACATGTTCTTATACCACTGATTTTTTCATAAACACTTTGCAATAATTTTATTTAAAATAATATAATTTTATTTTAAAAATAATGATAATGTTCCTCAAAGGTTATGGTTTAATCATTGATTACACATAAAAAAGTTATATTGTTGAGTGAATGAAAAATAAATAAAAATAATAATATTGGAATAAAAAAAGTTAAATGCATCTTGAAAAGATAATTAATGAAAGAAAATTATAATAAAAAAGTTTGAATACATCTTGAATCATATAGAAATAAAATAATGAAATCATAAAAATATTAAAATAAAATAAAATAACATATAGAAAACAAAACTTAATCAAAATTGCCAATATTATTAGACTATACAAAGTATTGACATCACAACATTATAATAACACAATTAATTTAACTATTAAAAAACTAAACAAAGCTAACCATAGATGTAATCATTATACCAGAATTATAAAAATTGAATAGAAAGTAACGTCTATATATTTTAGCTATATTGACATAATATTTGTTGATGGTTCTTCGACAAAATTAAACGAGCATATAGAATAATAACACAAAGTAATTGGAAGGTTTTAACAGTGAATTGGTAGATGTAGAAGAAGTATCAATAATGAAAGGTATGAGAGAAATCAAAACAACATGAAGATGGTCACACAAGGTCAATTGTTGTATGAATGACATATTTGTTGATAAAGGACATGACAAGATAGTGAGCAGAAATATATCATTAAGAGATGTCAAACAAAAATCAAAGGAAATATTTACAAAAAATGATAATAAAGACATTCGTAAATGAAATAAATTGATCTACAACTCAAAAGCTTTGGTTTAAAGATAATTCAAGAAATAAGAACAACACAATTGTAATAATGTTATCTCTGAGAAGAGATATTTTATTGATCAAATTTGCAGACCCAAACATATGCCTATCTCTGATAAGAGATGTATGCTTTCCATTTCAAGTTACATCTTCATTTATACATGTTTTAAAATTATGAAGAGGATGTTTAAGGTCACCAATCTCGAGGGAGATTAAGTGGTTTGACTTCTATGATTTACAACAATACAAAATTCAAGGAATTACTATTTTTAGAAACTTACTATTTTTAGACTACACTACTAAAATTGAAATTTGGGGAACTTCTATTTTTTTGATAGTTAAAACCCATCAAGTGGATTTTAGTGCCATCTCATGACGTTCCTTTCATTCTTAGCTTTCCAACAGTTTAAATGGGGTATCAAACGGAGCTATGGTGTAAAAGTTATGGCTCCTAAAAGTTCTGCCACCAATTGGGGTAGGACCATCGCCAAAATTATCACCTAAGATGTTGCTCAGATCATTCCCCTCTCTTTGAGAATCAATGGTCCCCATTGCATCAATATTTGTCATCAAGTGTGGTAGTTGTGTTTCGATTTTATTTCCGATGCATACTTGGAATGGACTGTGCTTTATAGAGCTGTGTTTTGTGGAGCTGTGTAGGGCCCAAATGTTCACCATTTTTATCTGACCATTAGTCTGTGGATAGAAGTTCATGATCTTCTTCAACTTGTTATCTATTGGCTTTTGTTGTTGTGTTGTTTATGTAGTCAGGGCTACAACATTGACCCTTTTGGATTTTTGTGGCTTGACCACTATGAGAATAAATTTCTTGCACTAATTAGGGAGATAGATGTAGAAGGTGGTTTCTTTGGTACCCTTTAGCATTGTGTTCCAAGAGTGAGAGTGATCCTTCAAGTTTTTGATTCATAGATGTTATGTCGATCATATATGAATGGATGACCAAAGAGTACATCGCAAACATCTAGATTGACCACATCACATAAGACCTCATCTTGGAAAGGTTTTATTGCATATGAGAGAAGACATTGGTGGGTGACATGAAGGTTTCTCCCTGCACTCAACCATCTAATATTGTATGGCTTTGGGTGAGGCTTCATAGACAAATGTAGGCTTTTCACAACATTAGCAGAGATTAAATTCTTTTGACTCCCACTATCAAGAATGAAATGCATAGGCTTATCTTTCACCCATAACTTAGAGTGAAATAACCTTTCCTTGTCATCTGGCCCCTCCTCATGGGCCCATGATGAAGCAACGATGGCATTAGGCTCAACATCTACAATCTCTTCTTCATCATCTTCGACTGCATGGTGTGTATGAGGCAGAGCAGTAGATGTTGAGGATTATGACTCAAAAAGTAAGGACTTGATGGCTCAACATTATTCTATGGAGTGTGATCTAAATTTATGGTAATCAAATCTTTTCTCAGTCTTTCTTTCTTTTTTCTTCTAATTTTGGCATCGTGTTTGACCTTCTTTGTCACTTTTCCACTTTGTAGGTTGACTCTTCGTATTCATTTTTCCATGCTTCTACTTAATCTTCACCGTGAACTTGTACATCTTACTGAGGGTTTCTAAATTGAAGAGTTCCATCTCCCCCTGTATATACCATTCTACTCCACCATGATATTTGAGAACCTTATGTTTTTCACTTTCTTAGATGCCCAATCTCGTAGATAGAGAATAAAAAATGTCAGTGTAATCTTGAACAAGTTGTTCCTTACATTGGCAAAGTTTTTGCCACTCTATATACAGATCATCATATGATCCAATGGGGTAGTACTCTTCCTTTACAGCTTCTATGAAATCATCTCAGGTAGGTTCCACCTCAAGGCCAATATCATCTATACTAAATCTCTTCTTGTACACTTTCCACCAATTTTTGACAAGTAATGATGCTTTTAGAAGAGCACAAGTGATCTTCTCTTTATCAGTAAATTTATTTATAGAAAAATAGGAAGACAATTGTTCCAACTAATTTCTTACTACATTAGCATTGATTTTTCCTTCAAATGTAAGGATATCAAAATTCACCTGAACCTTGAAGGGTGTTTGGGCACTAAAAGGATGTGGGGGTGTAGATGAGGAGCTAGAATTTCTTATCAAGATTTGTTAGAGAATTTAGGCGAATTATTGTAGCGTCTACACTTGCTACTATTAGAGGGCTGCATTCACCATTTTTTTGAAAGGATCAGATGTCTCGGTGTTATTCACCATTTGAGTTTGTTTGGAGCAAACAGGTGGATAGTCTGTTGGTTCTATTTTCCACCCAAGCTTCTTATAATCTGACCTCATCATCGAGATCATACACTCTAAAGATAAACCACTCTGATACCATTGATCTAAAACTCAAAAATTTTGGTTGAAAGATAATTCAAGAAATAAAAACAACATAATTGTAATAATGTTATCTCTGAGAAGAGATGTTTTATTGATCAAATTTGTGGACCCAAACATATGCCTATCTTTGAGAAAAGATGTTTACTTTCATTTCAAGTTACATCTTCATTTATACATGTTTTGAAGGTATGAGTAGGATGTGGAAGGTCACCAATCTTGATGGAGATTAAGTGGTTTGACTTCCATGATTTACAATATTACAGAATTCGAGGAATTACTAATTTTAAAAACTTACTATTTTTAGACTACACTACTAGAATTAAAATTTATAGAGATTTTATTTATTTTTTAGGAGTCAAAACCCACTAAGTGGATCTCAATGTCATCTCATGATGTTTCCCTCATTCTTAGCTTTTCAATGGTTCAAATGGAGAGTCAAACGGAGCTATGGTGCAAAAGTTATGGATCCCAAAAGTTCTGCCACCAATTGGGGTAAAACCATCACCTGAATTGTCACTTGAAATGTTGCTCAGATCATTCCTCCCTCCTTGAGAATTAATAGTCCCCATTTCATCAAGATTTGTCATCAAGTGTGGCAGTTGTGTTTTGATTTGATTCTTGATGCATACTTAGAATGAAATGTGCTTTAGGGAGCTGTGTAGGGCCTGATTGTTCACCATTTCTGTCTGAAAATTAGTCTATGGATAGAAGGTCATGAACTTCTTCATCTTATTATCTATTGGCTTATGTTATTTTGTTGTTTATGTAGTTAGGGCTGCAACATCGACCCTTTTGGATTCCTATGGCTTGACCACCATGAGAACAATTTTTTTGGCACTAATTAGGGAGACAGATGTAGAAAGTGGTACCTTTGGTACCCTGTAGCACCATGTTCCAAGAGTGAGAGTGATTATTTGAGTTCTCAATTCATATATTCCATGTCGATTATACATGAATGGCTGACCAAAGAGTACATCACAAACATCTAGATTACCACATCACATAAGACCTCATATTGGAAAGGTTTTATTACATACGAGAGAAGACATTGGTGGGTGACATAGAGGTTTCTCCCTAGACTCAACCATCTAATACTGTATGGCTTTGGGTTAGGCTTCATAGACAAATGTAGGATTTTCATAACATTAGCAGAGATTAAATTATTCTGACTCCCACTCTCAAGAATGAAATGTAGAGGCTTATCTTTCACCCATAACTTAGAGTAAAATAACCTTTCCTTATCATTTGGCCCCTCCTCATGGGTCTATGATGAAGCAATGACGACATCAGGCTCAACATCTACAATCTCTTCTTTATCCTCTTCGACTATAGGGTGTGTATGAGGCAGAGTAGTAGATGTCGAGGATTTTGACTCAGAAAGCAGGGACTTGATGGTTCAACATTATTCTTTGGAGTGTGATATAGATTTGTGGTAATCACACCATTTTCGAGTCTTCCCTTCCTTTTGCTTCCAATTTTAGTCTCATGTTTGACCTTCTTTGTCAATTTTCTATTTTTTAGGTTGACTCTTCGTATTCATTCTTCCATGTTTCTGCTCCATCTTCACTACAAACTTGTACAACTTATCGAGAGTTTATAGATTGAAGAGTTCCATCTCCCCTCGTATATACCATTGTAGTCCACCATGATATTTTAGAACCTTATATTTCTTACTTTCTTGGATGCTTAATCTCATAGATAGAGAATGAAAAATGTCAGTATAATCTTGAATAGAATGTTCCTTACCTTGGTGAAGTTGTTACTACTCTATATACAGATCATCATATGCTACAATGAGGTGGTATTCTTCCTTTACAGCTTTTATGAAATTATCCCAGGTAGGTTCCACCTCAAGTCTAATATCATCTGTATTGAATATCTTTTTGTACACTTCTCACCAATTTTTGATAGGCAATGATGCTTTCAGAAGAGCAAAAGTAATCTTCTCTTTATCGATGAATTTATTTATATAAAATTAGGAAGACAATTGATCCAACCAATTTTCTACTACACCAACATTGATTTTGCCTTCAAATGTAGGGATATCAAAATTCACCTGAACTTTGAAGGGTGTTGGGGCACTGAAAGGATGTGGGGGTGGAGATGAGGAGCTAGAATTTTTTATCGAGATTTATTGGAGAATTTGGGTGAATTGTTGTAACATTTGCACTTGTTACTACTGAAAGGCTTCATTCACCATTTCCTTAAAAGGATTGGATGTCTTGATGTTATCTGCCATTTAAGGTTATTTGGAGAGAAATGATCAGATGCATATCTTTGAGAAGAGATGTTTGCTTTCCATTTTGGGTTACATCTTCATTTATACATGGTTTGAAAGTATGAGGAGGATGTGGAAGGTCACCAATCTCGAGGGAGATTAAGTGGTTCGACTTCCACAATTTACAACAATACAAAATTCGAGGAATTATTATTTTTAGAAACTTATTATTTTTAGACTACACTACTAAAATTGAAATTTGGGGCACTTTCATTTGTTTTTAGAGGTTCAAAACCCATCGAGTGAAGCTCAATGCCATCTCATGATGTTCCCCTCATTCTTAGCTTTTTAACGGTTCAAATGAGGAGTCAAATGGAGCTATAGTGCAAAATTTATGGCTCTCGAAAGTTCTGCCACCGATTGGAGTAGAACCATCACCTGAATTATCGCCTAAAATGTTGCTCGGATCATTCCTTCCTCCTTGAGAAGCAATGGTCCCCATTACATCAAGATTTATCATCAAGTGTGGCAGTTGTGTTTTGATTTGATTCCTGATACAAACTTGGAATGGATTGTGCTTTGTGGAGCTGTGTAGGGCCCGATTGTTCACCATTTCTATTTAATCATTAGTCTATTGATGGAAGGCTATGAACTTGTTCAATTTGTTATCTATTGGCTTTTGTTATTATGTTTATTATGTAGTCAAGGCTATAACATCAACCCTTTTGGATTATTATGGTTTGACCACCATAAGAACAAATTTCTTGGCACTAATCAGGGAGACAAATGTAGAAGGTGGTACCTTGGTACCTTGTAGCGCCGTGTTCCAAGAGTGAGATTGATCCTTTGAGTTCTTGATTCATAGATGCCATGTTGATCATATATGAATGAATGACCAAAAAGTACATCGTAAACATCTAGATTGACCACATCACATAAGACCTCATCTTGAAAAGGTTTTATTGTATATGAGAGAAGACATTGGTGGGTGACACGGAGGTTTCTCCTTGGACTCAACCATCTAATACTGTATGGCTTTGGGTGAGGCTTCATGGATAAATGTAGGTTTTTCACAACATTAGTAGAGATTAAATTATTTTGACTCCTACTATCAATAATAAAATGCAGAGAATTACCTTTCACTCATAACATAGAGTGAAATAACCTTTCCTTGTCATTTGACCCCTCTTCATGGGTCCGTGATGAAGTAATGATGGCATCAGCCTCAGCATCTACAATCTCTTCTTCATCCTCTTCAACTACAGGGTATGTATGAGGTAGAGCAGTAGATGTTAAGGATTATGACTCAGAAAGCAGGGACTTGATGACTCGACATTCTTCTTTGAAGTGTGATCTAGATTTGTGGTAATCACACCATTTCCCAATCTTCCCTTCCTTTTGCTTCCAATTTTGGCCTCGTGTTTGACCTTCTTTGTCACTTTTTCATTTTGTAGGCTGACTCTTCGTATTTATTCTTCCATACTTTCGCTCAATCTTCACCACAAACTTATACACCTCATCGAGGGTTTTCAGATCAAAGAGTTTCATCTCCTCCCGTATATACCATTGTAGTCCACCATGATATTTGATAACCTTATATTTCTCACTTTCTTGGATGTCAATCTCATAGATAGAGAATGAAAAATGTCAGTGTAATATTGAATAGACTTTTCCTTACCTTGGCGAAGTTATTGCCACTCTATATACAGATCATCACATGCTACAATGGGATAATATTCTTCCTTTACAACTTCTATAAAATCATCCCAGGTAGGTTTCACCTCAAGGCCAGTATCATCTGTACTAAATCTCTTCTTGTATACTTCCCACTAATTTTTTACAGGTAATGATGTTTTCAAAAGAGCAAAAATAATCTTTTTTTTATCTTTGAATTTATTTATAGAAAAATAGGAAGACAATTGATTCAACCAATTTTATATTGCATCAACATTGATTTTGCCTTCAAATGTAGGGATATCAAAATTCCCTGAACCTTGAAAGGTGTTGGGGCATTAAAAGGATGTGGGGGTGCAGATGAGGAACTAGAATTTCTTATCAAGATTTATTGGATAATTTGAGTGAATTATTGTAGCATATGTGCTTGCTACTGTTGAAGGGCTTCATTCACCATTTCTTTGAAAGGATCAGATGTCTCAGTGTTGTCCACCATTTGAGGTTGTTTGGAACGAACAGGTGGATAGTCTACTGGTTCTATTTTTCACCCAAGCTTCTTGTAATATGACCTCATTCTTAGGATCATACACTCTAAAGACAAACTATTTTGATACCACTGATCCAAAACTCAGAAGCTTTGATTGAAAGATAATTCAATAAATAAGAACAACATAATTGTAATAATGCTATCTCTAAAAAGAGATGTTTTATTGATAAAATTTGTAAACCCAAACATATGCCTATCTCTGAGAAGAGATGTTTGCATTCCATTTCAGGTTACATCTTCATTTATACATGTTTTTAAGGTATGAGGAGGATGTGAAAGGTCACCAATCTTGAGGGAGATTAAGTGGTTTTACTTCCATGATTTACAACAATACAGAATTTGAGAAATTACTATTTTTTTATTGCACTATTGATATTGAAATTTAAAGCACTTATATTTTTTTGGGGGGTCAAACGGAGCTATGGTGCAAACAGGGAGTCAAACGGAGTTATGGTGCAAAAGTTATGGCTCCCAAAAGTTTTGTCACCAATTGAGGTAGAACCATCACCCAAATTGTCACCTGAAATATTACTCAGATCATTCCTCCCTCCTTGAGAAGTAATGGTACCCATTGCATCAAGATTTGTCATCAAGTGTGGCAGTTGTGTTTTGATTTGATTCCTGATGCATACTTGGAATGGACTGTGCTTTGTGGAGCTGTGTAAGGCTTGATTATTCACCATTTCTATTTGACCATTAGTCTGTGGATGGAAGGCTATGAACTTCTTCAGGTTATTATCTATTAGATTATATTGTTGTGTTGTTTATGTAGTCAGGGCTGTAACATCAACCCTTTTGGATTCCTGTGGCTTGACCAACATGAGAACAAATTTCTTGGTACTAATTAGGGGGACAGATGTAGAAGGTGGTACCTCTAGTACCATGTAGCATTATGTTCTAAGAGTAAGAGTGATCTTTCAAGTTCTTGATTCATAGATGCCATGTTGAGCATACATGAATGACTAACCAAAGAGTACATTGTAAGCATCTAAATTGACCACATCACATAAGACCTCATCTTGAAAAGGTTTTATTGCATATGAGAGAAGACATTGGTGGGTGACACGAAAATTTCTCCCTAGACTCAACCATCTAATACTGTATGGCTTTAGGTGAGGCTTCATGGACAAATGTAGGCTTTTCACAACATTAGTAGAGATTAAATTCTTTTGACTCCCACTATCAAGAATGAAATGCAGAGGCTTACCTTTCACTCATAACTTAGAGTGAAATAACCTTTCCTTGTCATTTGGCCCCTCCTCATGGGTCCATGATGAAGCAACGATGACATGAGGCTCAACATCTACAATCTCTTCTTCATCCTCTTTGATTGTAGGGTGTGTATGAAGTAGAGCAGTAGATATTGAGAATTATGACTCAGAAAGTAGGGACTTGATGGCTCGACATTCTTCTTTGGAGTGTGATCTATATTTATGGTAATCACACCATTTCTCAGTCTTCCCTTCCTTTTGCTTCCATTTTTAGCATCGTGTTTGAATTTCTTTTTCACTTTTCCATTTTGTAGGCTGACTCTTCATATTCATTCTTCTATGCTTCTGCTCAATCTTTACCATGAACTTGTATGCCTCACTGAGGGTTTCTAGATTGAAGAGTTTCATCTCCCCCCATATATACCATTGTAGTCCACCACGATATTTAAGAAACTTATATTTTTCACTTTTTTGGATGCCTCATAGATAGAGAATGAAAAATATCAATATTATCTTGAACAGACTGCTTCTTACCTTGGCAAAGTTGTTGCCACTCTATATATAGATCATCATATGCTATAATGGGGTAGTATTCTTCCTTTACAGCTTCTATAAAATCATCCTAGGTAGGTTCCGGCTCAAGGCCAATATCATATGTACTGAATCTCTTCTTGTACACTTTCCACCAATTTTTGACAGACAATGATGCTTTCAGAAGAACAAAAGTGATCTTCTCTTTATCGATGAATTTATTTATAGAAAAATAGGAAGACAATTGATCCAACCAATTTTCTACTGCATCAACATTGATTTTGCCTTCAAATGTAGGGATATCAAAATTCATCTGAACCTTGAAGGGTGTTGGGGCACTGAAAAGATGTGGGGGTGCAGATGAGGAGCTAGAATTTTTTATCAATATTTGTTGAAGATTTTGGATGAATTGTTGTAGCATTTGTGCTTACTGATGTTGGAAGGATTTATTCACCATTTCCTTGACAGGATCAGATGTCTCGGTGTTGTTTGCCATTTGAGGTTGTTTAAAGTGAACAGGTGGATAGTTTACTGGTTTTATTTTCCACCCAAGCTTTCTGTAATTTGACCTCATCTTCGGGATCATACACTCTAAAGACAAACCACTATGATACCACTAATCCAAAACTCAAAAGCTTTGGTTGAAAGATAATTCAAGAGATAAGAACAATATAATTGTAACAATGCTATCTCTGAGAAAAGATGTTTTATTGATCGAATTTGTAGACACAAACATATGCCTATCTCTGAAAAGAGATGTTTGCTTTCTATTTTGGGTTACATCTTTATTTATACATTTTTTGAAGGTATAAGGAGGATGTGGAAGGTCACCAATCTCGAGGGAGATTAAGTGGTTTGACTTCCACGATTTACAACAATACAAAATTTGAGGAATTACTATTTTTTAAAAAATATTATTTTTAGACTGCACTACTAAAATTGAAATTTGGAGAACTTTAATTTATTTTTTGGGGGTCAAAACCCACTAAGTAGAGCTCATTGCCATCTCACGATGTTTTCCTCGTTCTTAACTTTTCAATGGTTTAAACGGGGAATCAAACAGAGTTATGGTGCAAAAGTTATGGCTCCTGGAAATTCTGCCACCAATTGGGGTAGATCCATCACTTGAATTGTTGCCTGAAATATTACTCAGATCATTCCTCCATCCTTGAGAATCAATGGTCCCCATTGCATCAAGATTTGTCATCAAGTGTGATAGTTGTGTTTTGATTTGATTCCTAACGCATACTTGGAATGGACTGTGTTTTGTGGCACTATGTAGGGCTCGATTGTTCACCATTTTTGTCTGATCATTAGTTTGTGAATGGAAGGCTGTTAACTTATTTATCTTGTTATCTATTGGCTTCCATTGTTGTATTGTTTGTGTAGTCAGGGCTGCAACATCAACCTTTTTGAATTTATGTGGCTTAACCACGATGTGAATAAAATTGTTGGCACTAATCAGGGAGACAAATGTAGAAGGTGGTATCTATGGTACCCTATAACATCATGTTTCAAGAGTGAGAGTGATCTTTTAAGTTCTTGATTCATAGATGCCATGTCGATCATACATGAATAGCTGACCAAAGAGTACATCACAAACATCTAGATTGACCACATCGCATAAGACCTCATCTTGGAAAGGTTTTATTGCATATGAGAGAAGACATTGGTGGGTGACATGGAGGTTTCTCCCTAGACTCAACCATCCAATACTGTGTGGTTTTGGGTGAGGCTTCATAGACAAATGTAGGCTTTTCAGAACATTAGCAAAGATTAAATTCTTTTGACTCCCACTATCAAGAATGAAATGTAGAGGCTTACCTTTCACCCAAAATTCAGAGTGAAATAACTTTTCCTTGTTGTCTGGCCCTTCCTCATGGGTCTGTGATAAAGCAACGATGGCATCAGGCTCAACATCTACAATATCTTCTTCATCCTCTTTGACTGTAGGGTGTGTATGAGGTAGAGCATTAGATGTTGAGGATTATAACTCAGAAAATAGGGACTTGATGGCTCGACATTCTTCTTTGGAGTGTGAACCAGATTTGTGGTGATCACACCATTTCTTAGTCTTCCCTTCCTTTTACTTCTAATTTTGGCCTCGTTTTTGACCTTCTTTGTCACTTTTCCATTTTATAGGCTAACTCTTCGTATTCATTCTTCCATTCTTTTGCTCAATCTTCATCATGAACTTGTACGCCTTACCGAGGGTTTTTAGATTGAAGAGTTCCATCTCCCCCCGTATATACCATTGTAGTCTACCACGATATTTGAGAACCTTATGTTTCTCACTTTCTTGGATGCTCAATCTCATAGATAGAGAATGAAAAATGTCAATGTAATCTTGAATAGATTGTTCCTTACCTTGACGAAGTTGTTACCACTTTATATACAGATCATCATATGCTCCAATGGGGTATTATTCTTCCTTTACAACTTCTATGAAATCATCCCAAGTAGGTTTCGCCTCAAGACCAATATCATTTATACTGAATCTCTTCTTGTACACTTCCCATCAATTTTTGACAGCCAATGATGCTTTCAGAAGAACAAAAGTGATCTTCTCTTTATAGATGAATTTATTTATAGAAAAATAAGAAGAAAATTGGTCCAACTAATTTTCTACTACATCAGCATTGATTTTGCCTTCAAATGTAGGGATATCAAAATTTATCTGAACCTTGAAGGGTGTTGGGGCACTGAAAGGATGTGGTGGTGCAGACGAGGAGCTAGAATTGCTTATTGAGATTTGTTAGGAAATTTGGAAAAATTGTTGTAGCATCTGTGCTTGCTGCTATTGGAGGGCTTCATTCACCATTTCCTTGAAAGGATCAGATGTCTCGATGTTGTCCGCCATTTGAGGTTGTTTGGAGCGAACATGTGGATAGTCTGCTAGTTCTATTTTCCACCTAAGCTTCCTGTAATCTGACCTCATATTCAGAATCATACACTCTAAAGATAAACCACTCTGATACCATTGATCTAAAACTCATAAGCTTTGGTTGAAAGATAATTCAAGAAATAAGAACAATACAATTATAATAATGCTATCTCTAAGAAGAGATGTTTTATTGATCAAATTTGCAAACCCAAACATATGCCTATCTCTGAGAAGAGATGTTTGCTTTCTTTTTCAGGTTATATCTTCATTGATACATGTTTTGAAGGTATGAGGAGGATGTGGAAGGTCACCAATCTCGAGGGAGATTAAGTGGTCCGACTTCCATGATTTACAACAATACAAAATTCGAGGAATTACTATTTTTAAAAACTTACTATTTTTAGACTGCACTATTAAAATTAAAATTTGGGGCACTTCCATTTATTTTTAGAGGGTCAAAACCCACTGAGTGGAGCTCAGTGTCATCTCAAAATGTTCCCTTTATTCTTAGCTTTCCAACGGTTCAAATGGGGAGTCAAATAGAGCTATAGTGCAAAAGTTATGGCTCCTGAAAGTTCTACCACCAGTTGGGGTAGAACCATCGCCCGAATTGTCACCTGAAATGTTGCTCATATCATAAATCGTACTTAGCTAGGTCATACAAGTTTTATGGATTTACCTTCATAATTATGGAGGTCTATGATGATGGTGTTGAAGAGGCAGCTCATATGTAGGCATCAGTGGTCTATGCATAGATGCAGGTGCTAAAGGATGGTATGCAAACATAGGGGAAATCCAAATTTGTGTTTGTCGTTAGCTCTGAGTATGTTAGGGTAGAGTTCTTTATCTCTAGTTTATAGAGAGGCTTCTTAAACTCAGTGCATCCTCAAATTGCTCCCAGTAGCATATGTTCTGGGGAATGGTGCTTTGTGGGGGTCACGACTAGTTTGGTTGGAATGCCTACTCCTCCTACATAGGTTTCTGTCAGCAAAATGGCTCCCAGGCCTAGGGGGCCGCCCGTTATAGGAAAGGATGGCTCTAGAAACAGGTTTGTTGCCTTCAAATCTTCCAACACCCTCCTGGTTAACTAGTATCTCACACAGGTTGGTTTATGTTGATTGTCTGAATGTGGCGAGCCATTTTCACGAGTGCAGTGCCTTCTATAAGTCAAGATTGGCTTCTGACAACATATTTCATTTGGTGCGGTTTGAAGTTGGTCTTAGAGTCTCCCCTTCCCCTATTTTGGATTCTTCTTCCCCTTCCTTTTTGTTGGGAGATCTTTCAGTATCCTTCTCTAATGAAATTTCAGAACTAGTGTTTTCCAACCAAGCCATTCAAGATTTAGAGTCGAAGTTGGGTAGTAGTATCTTATTTGGTATGTGTGGGAGCCGCGTTCTCTATTTCTGATATGGAGTTTTGGGCCAAGGATGCGTGGGGCTCCATGAAAGCTCCTTATCTTATCTTGCTTAGTCACAAATTCCTCCAAGTGTCTTTCAGTTCCTCCTTTGATCAGGACTTCATTTGGTCTTCGGGGTGTTGGTTTGTTGACAATTTTGGGGTCATCTTCCTTCCGTGGACTTTGTTTTTCGATCTAACAAAGGTTATAGTGACAATGGTCCCTCTCTGGATCTGGCTTTACAACATCCTCCCCGCCCCCCCTCCCCCATTTTGAGAAAAGAAGAACACATTATGATGCTGGCTAATTGGGTGGGCTCATTTGTTAAGATGGATAAGGGTTCATTGGTGAAGAGGTTCGTGAGAATTTGTGCAATTGTTGACATCTCCAAACCTCTTCGCCATTCTGTTCGCCTTTATTCTTCCCAAGACTCATGGACCTAATTTCTTAACTTTGAAGGCCTTTCGTTCATATGCTTCCACTGCAACCTCTTCAGTCATCGAGCTACTGGGTGTTCTTCTAAGTGTGTCTTGAGTGCCTCTTATTCTCAATTGGTTTGGAAGAAGAAAGAAGGAGCCCCTGATTAAGACTTACTGTATCGTAATCATGACATCTTCTATCGATTGTTGGATCCTTCTCATCCTCCTCTTTTGCCAAAAGATCCTCCCTCAGCTAATTTGGTCTCTTTGCAGAGTGCAACTATTTCGGTTGTTCCTCCTTCCCCTTAAGGTCCGTCGGCTTGCTTGGCTTCCCCCTCTTGTTCTTCACAAGCGAGTTCAAAGCCCCTATGGATACCACTATCAAGAGGAAAGGTCGAAGGATGGAAGCAGAAAAGCTGAGGTCCGATGCTGAAGATTTGGTGAAGGGAACCAATGGGCTATGGAAGGTATTCTCTCCCGCCATGGAAGAAGATTGACTTCAACGATTGGTTGATCTCTGTTCCTTTTTGGATGTCTTTTTGAACACTTCTAATCAATATTACTATTTACATTGATGAGTTCTGACTTCCCTTTGGTGGATTGTTGGCGGATGATTAGCTGAGGACCATGTCTTTGCATTTTTTTGGGTGGTTTTGTTTGTTGTCTCTCTTATTTGTTGTGGCCCTGGGGTTTTAGGTATTATAATTTGTTACTTCTTTGTTTCGTCAATTTGATGTTGATTGACTTTGTATCAAGTTAAATAGTTCTATAAAAATCCTCACTTTTACCCTATCAAATAAAAAAATATAAATTAATTTTCACGATAAAAAATCTTGTCTAAAACCCTACCTAGTTTGATCATTGATAATATTCCAAGAAAATAAAATAGCTGGAAGAGGAGTGGTGAACCTCTATTTAATTCCAAGTAATGCGTACACATACTTTGGAGAGGATGATTTTATGCGAAGTTCAATTTATGATAAGACGAGTTAATAGATTTCATTAATGGAAGTGTTTAATTGTATGAATGGGCCTTTAAATTTCTTTAAAGAGGGATAACGTTGAGTAATGAGCATTAAATAGTAATCGCAATGGCAACAGAGAGGAAAGTCAGCGAAACCAGATTTACACGAAACCACGCGGAAAGCAAATAATTGATGGCTGACTCGTGAAAATAAAATCAGGACAGCCTTTTTTTTTTTCAACCTCCTTATCCGCCCAGGGTAAATGGGGCCGATTTCTTTCGGGGAACAAGCTAATCTAAAGATGTAATTGTAATCGCGATAGCGACGGACAGCGATATGTAATATACGACTGTTTCCAAATTAGTGGTTGAGAAGACAGGCGGACACACTGATTATGAAATTGCGTGAGGTACATGATCATGATCTTCAGGCGCTTTATCTTAAGCAGGAATACCTGAATCATTTTAATTGCCCTTCCATTATCAAGCCCTGCTCCCACAGGTCAGCAATTGTTTCTGCCATAGCTGAAGCAGTTTTTTTTTGTTTATTTTTAAATTTAAATGCATATATATATATATATATTTTTTTTTTCTTTTTTTCAGAGAAATTTGCACATAACCTGGCAAAATTTTCTTCCTTTCCTATTGGAATTGGACTATAAAATCCCCTATCAAATTCTTGCAAAATTTAGCACATTCCCTAACAGAATGGCGCTGCCTGTAAATCCTTGGAATTTTTTTCTTTTGATCGTCAGTTTAGTGGTGCCGAAGATGGAGGATTAGTGCAGAGTTTCAAGATCGGTTGGGCTATTTTCTTTTTGTTTTCTTGTTAATTCTCGGGAAGAAGGATGTCAAATTTGTCGGTTGGCTTTAACCAAGGTAGCCACTATTGTACCGAGCATTTTTTAAGGTGGACCTGAAACATGATAGTATGGAAGGAAAGAAATATTTTAAATTACCTGTTGAAAACTATACTGATTTTTTTTTGGAAAACGCAGCACAATATAGAAATCTAGAGCTGCCAGCCTGCGAGGAAAAATTCCAAACGGTGCCACTCAAGGGAGCTTCTAGTTTCAAGATTGAGCAATCTTGTGATAAAAAAAAAGAATATAAAAAATGAGAAAATATGGTAAAGTTCTTTCAAACCACTGTATTTGGTAGCGTTGCTTTTAACACGGTGTGCAGTTAGCTTGAATTTATAAACACAGGTTACAATTCTGAATGTATTGATAACATGTACATTACATCCCAACATCACCGCATGCCCAAGAATTATGGGCTGCCTTATTGCAGTGGGGGGATTTGAGCCTCCGTCACTTTTTGGACACATCTGGTTGCTCATGGTAAACATAATGTTTCCAAATAAGCAGATAAATGCTGTTGATTTATTCTCACTTTTTCTTCTTCTATCAAGCTGGGAAAATTTCCACCAAAATATCAGGAATTAGTAATACTTATGCAAATTTTTCTATCAAGCTGGAAAAATTTCCACCCAAATATCATGAATTCCTAATACTTATGTAAATTTTTCTATCAAGCTGCAAAACTTTCTACCAAAATATCACGAATTCATAATATTTATGTAATTTAAAAAAAAAGTTTTCCAACATTTCATGGTGTATTGGTTTGATTTTGGAGATGGTTTTTTGAAGTGGAAATATTTCCATTAGAAACAAGAAAAAAAAAGTAAGAACCAATAGCAGGCTTTTGAAGAAGGAGCAATCATCTACAGCAGGATTTTTTAGGTTTTAAACAAGAAATCCAAATTATTGAAAATTTACTAGCCCATCTTCTAGGAGAAGCATACGCACTGACCACATACTATTTAGGGTAAGGCAAATTTCATGAGAGCAGGCTAATTTGACTTATAACTGCTCAGGGGAGATTTGAAGTAGGGGAGGTCATTTAAACCAGTTTATGTTGTCCCATTTCAGCATCAAAGCCCATTTGAAGGATAGAAGTAGGGGGGTTTCAAGTCTTTTATCAGAATAGAATAAGCTTTTCCTTGAGTATTAGGTAGCTTATTGATTCTTTTGAGTTTGGCCCATAGCAACCATTTCCCATTCCCAAAATTGTCTGTGAAAGTTTTGATTCTTCTGCCATAACAGCTTCTAGCAGAGCAACCCCTTATGGTGGCAAACGTTTTGTTGTTTAAATGCAAATTCCACCATATTGATCTAAATCCTTGACATTTGGTGTCAAACCAAGTGAAGGCAGTCTTCCTACCAATAAATGCTTATTTCCAGGCCATCTGATGACAGCAGAAGATACCTGAGCCAGTAGGTCTAACACTGAATGCTCCAAAAATAAGATCAACAAGGCTTAAACCAATCTAGAAACTACATAGAAAAGGCATCCTCTATTTAAGAGATGGAAATGTAAACTTTTGGTAGACAGAAGAAGCTAGGTAGCTTTTGAAATAGAATAAATGAGAAACTCTAGATGCATTCTGTCTTGTATAGTTGGATTTGAGTTATGTGTCTTATTTTTCATGCTCATTTATTCTGTGTGTTAATCCTTGCTATCCGAGCTTGAGATGCATCCACAAGATTGCAAAAAAAACTAATGCCCTGTGTGGCCAAAATGCCAAAAATGTAGATAGAAGGCACCATAGACAACTTGTAACTAACACAGATCCTATACATAATAGCATTATTCAATAGAAGCATATGCGGCAGTTATCACTGTGAAATGAAAAACTATTGTCAACATAAAGATAGGACCATTTGACAACAAATGTCAGATGCTTTATTACCATTACAAGAACCAAAAAAGAGGACCCAACTGTAGGGCACAAAGATGTATCCAAATCGAAGAATCTAGGTTCACATCTTTCAAGGTCAAATCCTTTATCCCTTGTGTTCAAGCCCTTCACATGATAAGCTCGGGTAATCTTAGAGTGAGACCATACTAGGCGTTTGTAGTGGCATTCATTGTGCCTCTGTCATGCCCCTCCCAAAATTACATGCAAATAATATTCAAGCGGAAAATGTATTATATTTCAACTTTCAAAACACCTGAATTTTCCCTACACCGATTGATCCTGAAAATGGCAATTTTAACACAATGCAATGGGAAACTTACTTAGATTCAAAATATTGATAAATAACATCCAATATCAGTAATGGTACAGCCTCATGCTGTTATACATCATAAATTTTTCAGATTTAATCACAAACACAAATCTGTATACCAAATTAGCATTTTCAATTTACCCGATTTCACCGAAAGTCATAGAAATGACAAATTATGAACTCCAACTTATATTACTGATATATTTGATAAACGTACAACAAAGAGGGGATGTTTCATAGTAATAACAACAACAAGAAACAACTGAAACATCACTGGACTCACCACACTGGAATCTATTCAAACTACACACTCAAAAACATGCAAACGTACACACCAACTAAATACCGGAAATTGCAAATCTGTGAATCTCTAATGCAATCTCTATATGAGACTACCCCCATGAACTGATCTCCAAGAACCCAAGGGGTTTCGTCCTTGAACTTTGTTGTTGAAGAATAAGTGCAACAATCTGTAGAAATTGGTTGTAATGGCCAAAGATAGCCAAAAGGAAATCCTAGCATATAAATACGCAAGAGGCTCCAAGGTTAGCGCCAAAAATCCCAATCTCTTGATTTGAGAAGATGACATGAGTTAGAAAATGCAGCTCTTTTTATCTTTATTCTTTTTTTATGAAACATTTAGATCCTGCTTTTTCTCCTCCTTTGTTTCCATTCCCCAAACTTTCCCAAATTTGACCCACTTATCTTGAGGATAAGAAAGCAAGAACAAATTAACAAGTTGCCTTGGAACTCATCATTGTCATGTCTTAGAAAGCCATGCCCCATTTGGTAAGTTTCCCTTAGGACTCATCATGATCTTCACTTCCACATTTCTTACACCCATCATAAAGTTTCTATATTGTAACTTCTACACCAAGATTCTCTCCACTAAATGTGCTTCCCTCAAGAATTTCCACGACCCTCTTTGGATATTTACTCAATATTAATAATATTTTATTAATTATTGGCCCCCTTTTACCCAAAATATGAAGCAATGAATCTCTTGGGCCCACATAATAATAAAAAATGGTTTTCCTTTTCCCGTCTCTAAGCCCAAAGAAATATTGGAATGGGTTTTTTCCTCAAAAAATCAAATTAATTAAAAAGGGAACATGACAAATCTGTGCATCCCAAAATTGCTTGTCCTCAAGCAATTGCAACCCAAGCTGTTCAAAATTCATGGTGCCACTATGTTGAATCTAACTGTAGGGCTCATATAATCTGGAACATGTACCTGTCAAGTGAGCCAACTTATGCCAAAGAGCATTGCAAGATATATGTGACCTAACGTTCCAAACACCCTTGTGCCACTCTTGTAATTTGATTACGCTTTTGAAAAATCTCTTAACCCCAGGAGAGTAAATGTGCATAACTCACAAAAACATAAATGCAAATCTTTAGAAGATGCATGATGTGAGGCATGATTTTATATCCTTGACTTGGGTCAAACAATGAAAATGAGACGATACTAAATCCTCCAATTAGAGTATTACTAGGATCCCAAACAAATCTCCATAGCTTTCCACATGCTGCGCCACTCTGATATTCATCTGAACTTCCACAACCGTGTTATTATTCATAACATATTCAGCAACAATGATTTTGAACTTATCACAATCTTTTCCTTGCCTATGTCTAGATATATCTCCTGAATCCCATATTATGATGTGTCGGCAGTGTTGGACAAGAAGATCTATGTGCTTGCTTGTATCAAAATCTTTTCCAAGATGGCCACAGGGATGTGCAATATCATATGTTAATCCATTTAGTGAATTATCTTCTGGATCATTGACCACAAATGATGGACCATGAGGCTGTAAACAGAAGAAGTTAGCATTACCTTCTTCCCTCTTGAGGCTGTTAAGCAGTCCTTTCCTTAAAGGGATATTATCTCCACACAAATATTGTTCATTACATAGGGAGGATATCATGCCATGGTTAGATGGCAAGCTAGCAACTGAATCAAAACCAATATAAGAGAAAGTTGTTGCTGCCCTATCTGACATACCCTGGACATGGTATAGAAGATAGCTATTTGCCCATTTATTGCCAATCACCATGTCATATGCCTTGCCACTGCACTCATAGTTTGGATATCAAATCTGAAACCAACTAAAACGATATGCATTTGTTTACTTGGATTTTGAGTTGTCCCATTGTGGCTTGCCTTGGGAGCATTATCTGATGGGGGATGACATGCCTGGGTTCCCTGCATTTGATCCATGTTTTTCAACCATTGAATCCTATTATTCTTCACAAAATGTTCCTTAAGCTCATCTAAGGTCAATTTGGATTCCTTTCTTATCCATTTGTATGAGATAATGAAATTATCAGCAACAATGATGTTGAACTTAAAAACTCTGCCCTGTATAGATTTAAAAATATCATTTGGATTCGGCACCATTATGCACTGACAATTTTGGGCCAAATGATCTAACTGCTTTTTTTTACCCTCCTTAGAATGATGGCAAAACTGAAATATATTTGTGCTATCATTCCCATATCTTGAGATGAGATTGTAAGAGTGTTTACCAAACACATTATTCATACAATATTGGGCTGTAGATGGTACATTGCTGAGTCTCAATGGCATAATAAAAAACTCAAAGTGTCCCTAGTGACCCCGAAAAGCAGTCTTTTGAATATCTTCTCCTCTCATCTATGTTTGATGATACCTAGACCTCCAATCTATCTTTGAACAATACGTAGCATCTCCTCTCATCTATGTTTGATGATACCTAGACCTCCAATCTATCTTTGAACAATACGTAGCATCATGTAGCTCACCAATCAACTCCTCTTTGTACATGTTGAGATGGCGGTATGGAGCAGTAATGATAGACTTAGAGCCTGATTCCCATATTCTGATGTGTTTGAATCTTCTATCAAGGGGTAATCCTGAAGGCAAGTCATTAAACACCATGATATGCTGATCAAAAACGTTGTGAATACATTTTTTACCCATAGATGAACTGGTAGGTATCACCAAACAACTTGCTGTAACCACTTGTAGAGCTCCACTCGCTATTCCTTTCAGAATTACTTTCCCCTCGGATCTAGATCTGAGTTTCATAGTTTGATGATTTGTTGAGTACTTCCCCAAAGAATGGAGCCATTGCGCATCCAAAACCATATCAATATCAATTAAACCAACAACTTCAAAATCATCACAAACCTTATGGTCTCCAAAGGCCAGGTCAAAATTTTGAATCTTCGCCTTGCATGGTATATCGTATCCATTAGCTACAATGACATTGAAGCCTTCAAAATCTTTTGCTTTAAGTCTCCTCTTCACCAATACTTCATCAATAAAATTGTGGGTAGCCTCACTATCAATTAACATGGTCACTCTTTGTCCAACAAGCTCTCCATGAACTCTGAAAGGATGGTATCCACGTGCTTTTGAGAGGGATGCGAGCGTGCCACCATTATCTTCTTCTTTCTCTTCTTCATGATGAGGATCTTTTGGATCATGAGATTTTTTGGACGTATCTAAATCCGAGTCTTTGTAAGAGAAACAGAGTTTATTCCTCCTAAGCTCATTCCTGGTTTCATCATCCACCTTCTTATGCTCATTTGGAGGTGCATCTTTTTGTGTTGGGGTAGCCATAGACTTCTTCTGGAAGTTCCTTTTAGACTTATTCCAAAGTGAGGGATTTGAATAAGACTTTAGTTGAGGTACAATAATCTCCAAATCAAATGCCTTCATGTGTGTTAGCTTATTGCTTGGATCCCATACTCTTATGTACAAACAACCTTGTATTTTAGGAAAACAATCATGCCATTTGAACTATATGGAGTGGATGCAATAATCTTGTGCTGACTTTTTCATGCCTTGAACTTTTATTGCAAGGTTTACCTTCATGAGCTGATTTGAACAACTTCACAAACTCCCATCCAGTATTAGTATCTGTTAAGACTTTCTTTTTATGTGCATGTTTAAGCCTTCCAACAAGGTCATCTTGATACTTAACTTCATATGTTTCTTGAATTTGAATATTCATTTCAAAATAAACATTCATACCTTCCATCTTCTTGGTGAATTCCTCCAAGAGTTGCTTTCTCTTTGTTTCTGGTAACTCCAATTCCTTTTCTTGCTCATCAACATGGCTATTTGGTAGACCATCCTTACATAACATTGGCCACTTCTTTTCAATGCTTAGAATAGGTGTTTCATGGACACCAGTAGCCTTTTCAATTTCGTGTTTCATACACATATCATTTGTTCCTCCTTGACTTTTTTAAGACAACATTTTTGTGGAAATTCAATCTTGGAAGTCAATGAAATATTCTTTTCTATATCAAAATCCTTACTTTCCATCTTTATGGTGGATTCTTCTATGATTTGCTTTCTTTTACTTTCTTGTAAGATTGTTTCCTCTTCTTTCTTTGGTTCATGCTCCATAATTTCTTCCTTGACCTTCTCTTGTAATTTTAGCTCATGTGTACTCATAACTATTTCCGTTTCCACAATCTTTTTTTCCGGTTCCTTGGGAAATTCTTTCACTTCTAACTTTTCTTCTTGCTTCACCTCTTCTGTGATCCAAAATTTGCATTCTTTGTCATAAAAAGGAAATTTTTTTCTCTTGAGTGAATTTTTGGTATCCTCTTCTTTTTGAGATGTTTTAGCTAGAACTAAATTTTGCATGTTATCTAGAAGCCTTTGAATTGAATTGATCATTTTATCTTGGCTTCTCTGTATTTTCATCATTTTATCTTGAATGAGATCTGCATTTTTTCCATCTGTTAAGAATCTCAAGAATCCTTCCATGATAAACAATTTGATGCACTTGATTTCACCCTAGGGATTATCAACAAAATATTCACCTTGCAGGCTGGCAGAATTAGGGCTTTCTTCTCAAGTAACTAAGTTCATTGACGCTAGGAAGCATCAAACATCAAAATAACCTACACGCTGTCAAGATCACAGCTCTGATACCACTGTCATTCTCCTTCCAAAATTACATGCAAATAATATTCAAGCTGAAAATGTATTTTATTTCAACTTTCAAAACCCTTGAATTTTCCCGACACCGATTGATCCCGAAAATGACAATTTTAACACATTGCAATGGAAAACTTAGACTCAAAATATTGATAAATAACATCCAATATCAGTAATGGTACAACTTAATGCTGTTATATATCATAAATTTTTCAAATTTAATCACAAACACAAATATGTATACCAAACTAACATTTTCAATTTCCCTGATTTCATTGAAAGTCATAGAAATGACAAATTTAGAACTCCAACTTATATTACTGATATATCTGATAAAAATACAACAAATAGGGGATGTTTTATAGTAATAACAACAACAAAAAGAAACTGAAACAACACTGGAATCTACTCAAACTACACACTCAAAAACATGCAAATGTACACACCAACTAAATACTGGAAATTGCAAATCTGTGAAGTTCCAATGCAATTTCTGTATGAGATTACCCTCATGAAATCAAAGGGGTTTCGTCTTCGAATCATGTTAGTGAAGCACAAGTGCAACAATCTGTAGAAATTGTTTGTAATGACCAAAGATAGCCTAGAAGGAAATCCTAGCATATAAATACACAAGAGGCCCCAAGGTTGGCGCCAAAAGTTCCAATCTCCTTGATTTGAGAAGATGACATGAGTTAGAAAAGACATCTCTTTTTATCTTTATTCTTTTTCCCATTCTGCTTTTTCCCCTCCTTTGTTTCCATTCCTCGAACTTTCCCGAATTTGATGCACTTATCTTGAGGATAAGAAAGCAAGAACAAATTAACAAGTTGCCTTGGAACTCATCATTGAAAGCCACGCCCCATTTGGTTTCCCTAAGGACTCATCATGATCTCCACTTCCACATATTTTAGCCCCATCATAAAGTTTCTATATTGTAACTTCTACACCAAGATTCTCTCCACTAAATGTGCTTCCCTCAAGGATTTCCACGTCCCTCTTTAGATATTTACTCAATATTAATAATGTTTTAATAATTATTGGCCCCCTTTTATCCAAAATATGAACTAATGAATTTCCTGGGCCCACATAATAATAAAAATTGATTTTTCTTTTCCTGTCTCTAAGCCCAAAGAAATATTGGAATGGGCATTTTCCCTGAAAAATCAAATAATTAAAAAGGGGACATGACAGCCTTCTAATCGCAGAAGCAACTCATGGTGCAAAGTAATACTACAGATCGTTGGCAGGCAGATATTAGATGGTGACGGTGGTCATGGAGTCCAAAGGCTTTTAGTTTTAAGCGTCTACTTACCTGCACACATAAAACTTTAGTTACAATAAGCAAAGGTTTTTGATAACAATTAGAAATTTCAACAGGATGGTTTGTGGGGAGTAGCCTTGCAAGAAGAATACGAGGGTGAAAAATCTCCTTAGAAAAAAGGTGAAACAAATTCAAACTCTGCTTTCAAGGTGGGATTTTCCTTGGTGAAGAAGAGCAAGGGAGTCTCTAGGTTATCATCTTCTCTGTCTCGCAATCAGTCTCCGTATCGTTGGATTCTGGGAGAAGCCTTGACACTACTAGGGTTTTATACTGGACAAGTGGAAGCACTGCCAGATCTATTTCTCCTCCTTATTTCCTTATAGGCAACTCAATTTCTCAGGTTGCAACTTAGGTACGGGGTAGTCTTCTCTGAAAAATATATATCTAAAATTGGGAGTGCTGAATCTGATGAGTTTTTGGAGTCCCTCTTCTGATTCAAATTATAGATAGGCTATCTTATGCCTTTTCATTTTCTTGATTTTCATCGATTAAAGCTCAAAAAGTTGCTTTCCTGAATGCAGGTATTAATTGCTGCAAACACTGTTCCAACATTGTCAGAGAGAAATGGCTGCTATATTGCAGGAAATACTTGAAAAGATTGAAGAATGGCTTCATTTGACCAAGAAAGAGCAACCATATGTGAATCCCGATTTGGATCCAGTCTTACTTGTACCAGGCATAGGAGGTTCAATATTAACAGCTGTAGATGAAAATGGCAACAGAGAACGAGTCTGGGTTCGTCTTTTTGCTGCCGAGCATGAATTCCGAACAAAGCTTTGGTCTCTATTTGATCCTAGCACTGGTGAGAACATTCTTGTTTAGGGACATTTAGTTTCCTTTCCTTGTATTTTGCCTTTATAGATTCAATATTCTGATTTAAGGATATGTTTCTCTGGAGTTTCGCTCCCATTAATTTGTGGTCTACTGGTTTGCTATTCAGCTTATGTGCCATCCAATAGTTCCTCGACATGTATCCTCTTATTAAGATTTTTGGGAATTGATTTCCTGATTTTGTGCAGTTTCTTATGAAAGATATATTAGAGACAGCAAGTTTAAGTTTTCTGTTCTATTGCCCATAACCTTTTTGTACGAATGATTTAGAGATAAAGCACAACATTTCAATGTCTACCAAAAAATATAAGCACATTGATCCAAAGGACATTCAGAGGAAGAGTGTCCTGTGAAGTTATGCACCATATGCGAGGTGAAGTCACACGATACAAAAGGCTCCTTATGCTATCTGAAGATTAAGACAGAAGAAGAAAAAATAAATGTTGCTTGCACAAACGGTGCTAATAAGCGAGGGATGTAAAAATCAAAGAAATCAGTGCTGTTAACAATAATAATAGCAACAACAACAGAAATGAACGGTCACCATTACAAAAGATAAAAGGGATGACAAACGGTGAAATGCAGGCAGGGTAATAAATAGTGGCACTTTGCAAGTCATACTTCACAACCAACTTCTTTGCTCTCTTGATACCATTTGGGTTCAATGCATAGGTTGCCATGTGCAAGGGTGTGTTCAAACTTCATATGGTCCCACCTATGCTGAATGACAGGTCTAATTATCTCGTCATAGAACTGTCATTCATGAATCTTATCCCTCATTTGGTCCGAACAACTTACCAAATGTCTTATATAGGTAAGACTTTTATATATATTAAACTTAAATTTATATTTTTATGCTTTAGTAGTACTTAAAATAATGTGTATATTTAAAATATAGTAGGATTTATATATCATTTTTATTTTTATATTTTAACTTTTACAATGTTTATTTCATTTATTCTTTTGACCTTGTCGAGTTTTTATTTGCATGGGACGTGTGTCTCTCTGGCCCATATATAGATAGAGGTGGCGAGGGCCCCTATCTTATCTAATAATCTAGAAATGCACTCGCCATGTAGTTCTATAGGGCCTCCTCCCTATATATCTTATCCATCTGGCTATCTATCTGGGATATGTCCATCCATGCCCTGTTTGGGGAGCTGAGGAAGATGCATTGTCTCGGGTGTTGATGGGACTAGACTCTCTCTCTATGTGCTATGTGCTCTAGATGGCTAGAGAGATTTGGATAGAATAGGTTAGGTAGGGGCGTGACTATATAGATGGGATGGGCCCTCAATTTTGGAGACGAGTTTTACTTTTCCTTGAAACTTTCCTAGAGTCATATTTCCTAGGGGATGTGTCCCCACCCAAAACTCACGACCCCCCTCTCCCCCCCCCCTCTCTGCTCCCGTCCCCCCTCACCCCCCAAAAAAATAAAAATCTCCCTAGGTTGGTGGATGTGTCCCCAAGCAATATTGCAAGGATGTAATTACGTCGAGTGGTGTAGCCTACAGTGGCAGCCAAGGGGTGTAATGGTGTGAGTTGTTCACTTTTATCTTAGATATCATAAATTGTAACTACCTTGAGATATATATAGATTACCAATATATATATATATATATATATATATATATATATATCGTGCCTTGAGATTGATACATAGCATAGATATCTTAAATACATCTATCTAAAAGATATCTCAAGGCGCCTATGTAACGTATGTCACAAGTCCAATATAGGCATGTTGAGATTGATATCTATCGGCTTTTTTTAGATAAATGTATTTGAGATATCTATGCTCGTTTGGTGTTAACTATTAGTTGTAGAATGATTGCTGACCCATGGGCAGAAGTTGCAACTGCTCGCTAATGGACATTGCGGACCTTCACCGTTCAGTGAACAGACATTTTGATGGGCATCCTGAAAAGGGGATAAAGGAAACACACTACTTGACAAACATGGTAAGAAATTGGAAATCGAAAAATGCTCCACAAAATTTAGGGGAAAACGAGATAATTGTTAATCGATTGGAAAAGGGGTCATTTTTAACAGATCCACAACTCATCGTGGGTAATGCAATGCTATCAATCGTCAACTGATGAAAGAGACTTTGATGTGGTTAGATGCTATGGAGCAAAGAATGAATGCATTTGCATGCGGAAATAATAAGCGTACACAAAGATAGCCAATCAGTGGATCAATGCAGTCACATGTGTGGAAATAATAGCTAAAAAGGTCAATTTTACGATTGAGTATGAGACATTTAAGATGTGTGAATAAAATGTAGAAAGATAAAACTTGTTCACTTTTTGATTTAACACTAAATTAAAATTTGAAGATGAGAGCTACAGAGGAAATTCACAGCAAAATATTGAGTTGGTTGAATATGTCACTCCAAATAAAAAAAATCAGAGCACAAAAGAAGTACATGAGCTATTACCACATATGATGTTGGTACAACGATAATTATATGGACAAAAAGCGTTAAAGCTTCAGCAGGTGAAGATAGCTAAATTGATCAAAATGGCACTAGTGATGGTGGATTTCCCTCTAGTGGAGGTATTTCTTGACAGTTATGATATAAGCAAAGGCGAGGCTAAGCTTGGGACATCCATGGATATTACCAGCAGTAATGTTTTGACAAGAAAAAATTGAAGCCTTTGGTATCTCACTCCACACAAATTAGTAACTTCTTGTTTGTCCATTCAACAGAACAAATTTAACTGAAAGCACTGAAGCATTTCATACAAACAAATTAACGAGAAAGAGAAAGGGACACTTGTAAACTTTATTGATAAATGTCATAAGTTGGTGGCCAAATGTGTGTGGTCTACACATATTTTTTTAGATAGTAACATAAAATATCTTGTTTGGGTTCTGCCATATCTGGAAGAAATTTTAAATTGTAAAGTGTATAATTGCTGTCATGTATATCTGACAAAGTAAAGACTGCTTTGTGGACAGTGAAATCCAAGGAGTCATCCCTTGTATGTGGCAACCTGGTACACCATTGATCTAGGAATTGGGATTAACAATAGTCCTGGAGTACGAGTTGGCGGTCAGATATAAGATCAGTGAAGGAAAACATGAGCACGGCTCAAAATCTTCAGGATTCTAGGCAGAATGATGTAGATGAGAATGAGGGGAGTTTAATGAGATGAAAATAAAGTGAGCATGGTTCAAAATCTTCAGGATTCTAGGCAGAATGATGTAGATGAGAATGAGGGGAGTTTAATGAGATGAAAATAAAGTGACCCAACCTGTTTATTGGTCGGGGGAGGATGCATGTGAACGATGATCAATGTGGATGGTTAAAAGGGAAGAAAAATCCATCCATGCCACTACCTAAAACTTTATTTATGGTTTAGGATGCAAGGCATTGAACTCTTGTCTACTTTAAGGTTTTTCAGTATTGAAGATATAAAATTAGTTAGGTATTTGCTACATGGGGCCTTGTTCACCAAACATGATTAACAATATTTAGATTAAAGTTAAAAGCTGTGGCAGAGGATTCTACAAACTGGAACGTGCAAGTTTTTCACTGAAGATCAGCATTTAAAGAATTAGATGCGGGAGATGCCGTCTACTTATGAGGGTAATCTAAATAAGTCCAGAAGATAAACATCAACTTAAAAAAGTCATTCTAAGCATGAAAATATGAATTTGAAGTTGCAAGTGGCTAAAAAGATTACATTTCAGTGACATCCTCCAGTAGAACCTGAAATCAGTGCTGCAGATTTATACCTCCTGCCATATCTAGGGGGTATACAACAAGAAGACATCAAACTTATTTTATCAAACACAGAGGTGAGTGTGAAAGGAGTGGATTCACAGCATATCACCAACAACATCTGGATGACCTGTAGACTTTAGTAGTGGTGTGAGTACCCCAACAGAAAAAAGAAAAAAAGAAAGAAAATTATATTAATGTCCACAAATGACCAAAAGTAGGTCAATGGGACTGAAGGATACAATCATTAGCAATAGAAAGTTCTAGGAAGAGAAAATCCTAGAGTCGAACCAAAGAAATAAAGTGCGTAGACAAAATTGAACAGCAAGTCACTAACACGGCAAAGAAATCAATACAAATAGCAATGAGGGGTGAATAAAAAGCCCCCAGAACATGTGCCAATGAAGAGTGGAGGAAAATTGCATCAAATGTCTTTGTCTGTGCCTGAGGTGGAGGAATCATCTGAGCCATTGTCGATCATTGTGAGAGATCTGATAATGCTGTCCGATGAGTATACCGGGTCGAAGGAGCTAGGTTGGGGGATCCTAGGAGAAAGCATGACACTTCCTCTAGAATCTCCCCTAACATCTAAGGCCGGTGTAACTCCTGTAGTAGGAAAGAAGTTAGTGATATCAGTTTGCCCTTGTGGTCTGGCGGGCCGTTGACTAGTAGACCCATGTCATCGGAGACATGCAGAGCCACGTCGATTGGTTGGAGCAAATCCATGATGTCAAGAGATAGCAGGGTTGGAGATCGGAGTAGATTGAGCAGTAATGATGTGCTGAGAGAAGTGCTGCCTAGCTGATTTATCAGAGCGGATGTGTGATGTATTGGTATCCAAAGGACGTTTAGCACTGTCGTTGCTGCTGTTGCCAATCACTTGAGTGGGCTGAAAGAAAGAGGTGATCAATATGGGAGCTCTAGGGTCTTTAGGCCCCTCTTGTAAGGATTTATGCCGAAAAGTGATAGCGTCATGAAGATAAAGAGCCAAGCACTGTTGGTCTGTATAACTGAAGAAAGTAGCAAGAGTGTTGACTGAGTCTTTGTAGAGGCAATGGTATCTTCCCCAGATCTCATAATAAATTGTGCATCTGAAGATGACGTGGTCCTCGGTCTCCACCTCCTAGAGGGAGCAAAGACGACAGATCCAGTCCTGACGAAGAGTGTGGTGATCTATTTCAACCCGTAGCTGGTGGTAACAAACTCTCATCTGGCCAAGGTGAAACCTCAAGTCGTGAGACCAATGACGTTGGAGATAATGAGGGTGATGAATGATATCGTCTACCACCTGTAAGAAATGATTGGCATAGAAAGCAAGCTTGGGACTGAGCGGCTCATGGGGTGAGATCTAGGCGGTCTGAATATATTGTTTGTAGATGTCCTCTTTGGCAGCCCTAGTGATGACGTCCTTAGAGGGAAGGAGCATGGGAGGGGCATCCAAGGAGTACATGAAAGGGGGTAGCCTATCAATAGATATGCCAATAGAAAGGAGGAGCAACCTAGTCTCAAAATACCAATAGTGCCAGCGTTTGGTGGGGACCAGTGAAGCAATCCTTTCAGAAGAGCAAAGTACTAACTAGGGATATCTCTTGCGACCAGAGGCTGAGTCCCCCGGGGATTTGAGTTTGTGGATGTAAAAACTAAGCCTGAAGATAGTCTTAAGGTGTAGCGGGTGGGTGGCAAATTCAGCCTGGGTGATGGACTGAGGGACTGTTCGTTTGCAACGGATCATGTGTTGTAACATGAGCGTCTAGACCCTCTCAATACGAGCCCAGTCAACGACCACCAGACTAGGTCCCCAAACCTTTGAACCATATAAAACTGTAGGTTTGATGACAGAATCAAACAAGCGTAGCTTGGAAGGTATGTCCTGGAAGTGTATCTGGAAACACTGACGTTCCAAAACAGAAAGAGAGACATACCCTTTGCAAAGGCGTGGTTGAGCGACAAACTTCATGTTAAAGCATGGACCAGAAAATTGGACCCCCAAATAAGTGTAGGCTGATGTGATCTCAAGGAGTTCCCCTCTGTACAAAAAATGGAATCTGGAGAGAGAGCACTTGGAGATATTGAAGATCATGAACTTGGTTTTGCTAAGGTTGACCACAAGTTGTTGGAGTTTGCAGAAGCAAGCGAGGGCATCAAGTTGTCGTTGTAAGCCCTTTGCAGAGTGTGACAAGAGGACAACATCATCGACAAAAAGAAGGATGGCGATAAGCACCTCATGCAAAAGACAACCATCATCCATGTGAGTATGTTGCCGAAGAAACCCCTCTAACTCATCAATGTATATGCTGAAAAGGGTCGACGAGAGAGGACATCCTTGTTTGACCCCAATAGTACTCTTTACAAAGTCCGACAAATTGTGGGAGGTACGAAGCTGCCCATTACTGTCTCATAAAGCCTCCAAGCTGCGGTAATCATAGAATCTAGGATGCCAAAATCTCTCAACTTTTGGAAAAGCAGGTGTCTCAGAACCGAGTCAAAGGCTTTCTTGAAGTCAACAAAACAACAAAAGTCTTTGGAAGACTTGTGATGAGCTTCTTCGACGATAGCCTGAAGTGTAAAGATGTGGTTAATAGTTTGGTAGTCCCTTCTGAAACCCGCCTACCCTTGAGCTTTGATACTGTTCCTTTCCAAGTTAAAGCATGGAATAAAGCTATGTTCTTCCAACTAAAGACCGACTGCCTTGTCTGGCATCTTAGATGACTGTAGCTTATAGTCTGGGCAATTTTTGTTGGGTGGGAAGGGGTACATCTTGAGATTCCTCAGGTAATTTTAACATAAATACTTGGTTCATGAACTTAATTATGGTTTTGAATGGATACCAGAAAGAATTTTCGTATATGATGCCCTCGGTGGTATCTGTCCTATGTTTACTCTTTGCTGAATGAACATGCGGACACAAAGTAGCTTTATACCTACCAGGTACACAGTTAGCTAATGATATTGGTAAGGATTATTTTAGTTACTAAAAACACAGAGATAGGGCATCATGTTTGATTCCCGTGGTGGTATATGGCCCTTCCCTTCCTAATTAGTTGGTTTTGATTGTTTTGGCATTACAACTATTAGGGATGGTAAAAAGGTTGCAACTAATTGTTTTTGCAAGTTTAAAAAGTTTGAAAGGCTATCCAGATCATTTTAAAGTTTTACATTCAAGAATGGTTAGCCAGGAAAGATTTTTAAAGTCCATTCTATGGAAGTTTTTTTATTTTCTTTTGTATTTTTCGTCATAAAAACTTATGTATACTGGCCTGTTTATAAGAAAATGATGTGATTGAGAAAAAATTATAAATTTTAGAGATGTTTGAATTATGAATGAGTCTCTTTGATGTAGTCAAGGTTAGGGGACCAAATCAATGACAGCCTTGTCCTTGCAGCAAGTGAACCGATTCCGCCACAAATCATGCCAAATCTGATTTTGAAGACGATAAAAAAAATACATCTGAATCATGCGTTAACACTACTCTGTGATGTTCTCCAAACATCAATGACTCAAAATAAGAATCAAACAACAATTGCTATCAATTTTATGTGTTATACTTATTATAGTTAAAAAAACTCTACATGCATTTTGTCAAACACACAACTCAATCTTTGAGCTTGAAATTCTCGCTCTAGTCTATACAGTGTTTCCTGAGCTTGATTGATTCACATTCTGATTTAAAAACCCACTTCAAATTCGTTCTCAGATTCGCTAAAGAATCTCTTAAGTGTTGTGACCTTCACACTTTCCCAATGCCATTTTTTTGGGTCTTTTTGTAGAGCTCTATCTCAAAGGATACAATCCCAAGATTTTCAATGGTGAATAAGTTCGGTCTTGGTTTTATCTTGTTCTTATATCAAGATGAATCAGAGAACTCCTTATCTCCATCTGAGGGATAATCAACCAATCTCTTGTGAGCCTTTGTGAAAACATGAGGCAATCTCTTGTGAGCCTTTGTGAATTAGTCCTAACATAAGCGAATAAATATAAAGTATAATTATTTATGAGTTGGTGCAACAACTCTCGTAGTGTTTTTAGGTGTGAGAGAATAAAGGTTGTTAGAACAACCATCCTATATTTGTGTTAGGAGAAGTTAGTTGTTAGTTGTTAGAACAACTAACTTATTATAGGATGAATGGTTATACGACCATTCTTATATATTGTATTGTTCCTGATTAATAATATTTTGAATGATTGACACTAAGGTGTTGTGCATTTGCACACCTAAGCTTCTGCTCGAGCCAGATGTGGAGTAATTTATATATTTGGTATCAGAGCAGGTTTTATGTGGCTTCTCTGAGCATTGTTGTTCACTCATTCATTGTTTTTTGTCAAAAAAACACTATGACTATGTTATGTAGATCATAAGCAAATGCCATCACTGTGTTTGTCCACATTTCTTGCATATCGAGAATGGTCTAATAGTGCAAACCACGTGTGAATCCATTGGCTCCACCATCCACCTTCATGCTTCTACCTATCCACCCTTCCATTCTATTCGCAGTTGTTTACATCCCATTTTGTTCGCTGTATGCATTCAAAAATGAGAGAATATATATATATATATATATATATATATATATATATATATATTAGCTTGTGTTTTTGTTTTCGTGTGATTTATGTTTCGAGTTGTTTTCTCCAATATTTGAGGAAAAAAAAAAAAAAAAAAAAAAGCAGAAAAATAGTTTGATACAGCTCACGAAAATGATCATATCTTTTTCATTTTTCAACGAAATTGGATGATTCAAATTATATTGGAAAGCTGAATATAAGGGGAAGCAAACCCATAAATTGTTTGACGAAATTCTGCATATCCAAGGAGCTGTTTGTATTGGAAAAGAGGTATTTAAGTGTTGTTTTTAGGGCGTGATGTTCGTACTATCTTCATTTGGTGAACCTGCAAACCCTTTGTATTGTGCATTGATATTCCCATTGATCATTGCTGCTCTCGTCTTCTTGCAAATCTTGATCTCCATTCAAACACCTGGATCGAGCTCTAGCTGATCTCACCTCACCCTGCTCTTTGGCGCCGTCAATCTCTGCACTTCCAATGGCAATGGAAGATATTGATAATAATAGAGTTTTGTTATTACTTTTAGGGTTTCATTTAATTGGTTTTGGTTAATTTTTAAATTATTATATATTTCATTTCATTTTGTTTTATTAGTTTTATTTCATGTGTCTTATTCGATATGTTTTATTTAGAAATAAGTTTTAAATCAATACGTTTTATATTTAGTTGGGTTTTCAATGGTTTATTTTAATGTTTTTGATTTATTATTTTATAATAAAGATTTTGAGTCTAGCGTGTATTTATTTATATGGTGTTTTATGAGTGTTTAATAAGTTTTGTTAAGTTTTTTTCATTTAAATCTTTTAGTGGTCATTATGATTAAATAAGTTGTGTGTCGATAAACAGTAATATTTAATCACTTTTTTCATTATAATTGTTTAGACATTATAGGTTATTGTGAGTCAAATGTTAGTATTATTGTCAAAATCAATAAAGTCATTTATGTCTAGAGTTATGTCTTATTGTTGTCTTGTTTAAGTGTGTGTCATTGTCCTTGAGTTGTAAGTCATCAAATAAGCCTTGAAAGGCAACATTCAATGAAACTGGATTTTCAATGTGAGTAATCACATGTTTGTAATAGAATGCATTATCAGTTGAAACCGACAATTGAGTTTCTCGCCCCATGTTAGAACTAAAGGGGGAGGGGGATGTTAGGAATTAGTCCCAACATGAGCGAATAAATATAATGTGTAATTATTTATGAGTTGGTGCAACAACTCTCGTAGTGTTTTTAGGTGTGAGAGAATAAAGGTTGTTAAAACAACCATCCTATATGTGTTAGGAGAAGTTAGTTGTTAGCTTTTAGAACAACTAACTTATTATAGGATGAATGGTTATACGACCATTCTTATATATTGTATTGTTCTTGATTAATAATATGTTGGATAATTGACACTAAAGTGTTGTTGTGCATTCACACACTTGAGCTTCTGCTCAAGCCATATGTGGAGTAATTTATATATTTGGTATCAGAGCAGGGTTTGTGTGGCTTCTCTGAGCATTGTTGTTCACTCATTCATTGTTTTTTGTCAAAACAACACTATGACTATGTTATGCAGACCATGAACAAATGCCATCATTGTGTTTGTCCACATTTCTTGCATATTGACAATGGTCAATCAATGTAGACCACGTGTGAATCAATTGGCTCCACCATCCACCTGCATGCTTCTACCTATCCATCCTTCCATTCTATTCGCAGTTGTTTACATCCCATTCTGTTCACTGTATGTATTCAAAAATGAGAGAATATATATATATATATATATAAAATTAGCTTCTGTTTTTGTTTTCCTGTGTATTTATGTTTGGAGTTGTTTTCTCCAATATCTGAAAATAAAATAAAAAAAGCAGAAAAATAGTTGGATACAACTCATGAAAATGATCATATCTTTTTCATTTCTCAACAAAATTGGACGATTTAAATTGTATCGGAAAGCTGAATATAAGGGGAAGCAAACCCATAAATTGTTTGACGAATTAGTGTAAAAAGGGTATTTAAGTGTTGTTTTTAGGGCATGACGTTCCAACTATCTTCATCTGGCGAACCTGCAAATCCTCTGTATTGTGCGTTGATATTCCCATTGATCATTGCTGCAGCTGATCTCACCTCACCCTACTCCTTTGTGCCGTCAATCTCTGCATTCCCATTGGCAATGGAAGATATTGATAATAATAGAGTTTTGTTATTACTTATAGGTTTCATTTATATTGGTTTTGGCTAATTTTTTTATTATTATGTATTTCATTTCATTTTGTTTTATTAGTTTTATTTCATGTGTCTTATTCGATATGTTTTATTTAGAAATAAGTTTTAAATCAATACGTTTTATATTTAGTTGGTTTTTTGGTGGTTTATTTTAATGTTTTTGATTAATTATTTTATAATATAGATTTTGAGTCTAGCGTGTATTTATTTAAATGGTGTTTTTTGAGTGTCTAATAAGTTTTGTTAAGTTTTCATTTAAATCTTTTAGTGGCTATTATGCTTTTATTAAATAAGTTGTGTGTTGATAAAAAGTAATATTTAATCATTTTTTTTATTATAATCGTTTAGACATTATAGGTTATTGTGAGTCAATTTTTAGTATTATTGTCAAAATCAATAAAGTCATTTATGTCTAGAGTCATGTCTTATTGTTGTTTTGTTTAAGTGTGTGTCATTGTCCTTGAGTCATAAGTCATCAAATAAGCCTTGAAAGACAACATTCAATAAAACTGGATTTTCAATGTGAGTAATCGCATGCATTATCCGTTGAAACCGACATTTGAGTTTCTCGCCCCATGTTAGAACTAAGGGGGGGAATGTTAGGAATTAGTCTTAACATGAGCGAATAAATATAATGTATAATTATTTATGAGTTGGTGCAACAACTCTTGTAGTGTTTTTAGGTGTGAGAGAATAAAGGTTGTTAGAACAACCATCCTATATTTGCAATAGGAGAAGTTAGTTTTTAGAACAACTAAATTATTATAGGATGAATGGTTATACGACCATTCTTATATATTGTATTGTTCTTGATTAATAATATGTTGGATGATTGACACTAAAGTGTTGTTGTGCATTCGCACATCTGAGCTTCAGCTCGAGCCAGATATGGAGTAATTTATATATCACCTTTGTGAAAAAAAATTAAAGATTGGTTTTCACCTTTTTGTTTACTCCTCCTGCATAATGTCTGTTTCTCCTGGTCACACACAGATTATCATACAATAAGTATCATAATCCTCATTCTTTTGAATACCCGAGATTTCTTGATTTCCTTCCATGGCTGACATCTGGATCTATTTCCTTTATTTTTACATTTGATCTACATGGAGACTTGTGTTCACAGTTTTAACACAAAGAAATCACAAATTAGAGACAACACACGAGATGTTGTCATGTGGTGGAATCTTGCTGCAGGAAGCCAAGTGAACACACCCGAGTTCTTAGACTTGAGACAAATGACTTTTAAACAGGAGCACCAAGAAAGTGACACTTGTCATGTTCTTGTTGCATGGAGCATATGGAAGATTGAAGTTTAAGTAAAAGTAGAACTTGAGCAGACCTCACGAAATATTGACAGGTGGACAGGTTGCAGAATCTCAGAACACAAAGTACCTTAAGAAAACAAATCTGAGAACATCAACGAGCACCCTCCGTGAGTAGAGTCCACAAGATCATGCCACGTGAAGTGATCTTGCTTCATGGAGCTTGTTTATTTCTCAAGGCTTAGGAGAAAAGCCAATCTTGGGGGTTCATGAGAAGATGACATCTGTCATGATGTTGTTCCACATAGAGATAAGGAAAACGGAGATAAACTTAATAAAGCAGGGCCCAAGTAAATTACATGAGATCATGACAAGTTTCATGATCTCACTTCATAGAGCTTGTGGGAAAAGTAGGTTTAAAAGGTAAATCAGAGGTTAAGAAAACACTATCAGATAATGACAAATGTTGTAATCTCGCTTACATGGAGCAAATTGTAGAACGAAGGCATTGGAGATGAACTTGAGCAGAGATTTCCGGAGGATGCCCCATGTGTTAAGCTGCTATGAACTTTTGGAAAACAAAGAAAAATAGAGAAATCTGAGATGTCACGAGAAATATAGAGATCTCAGTTTCTTCACAGTTTTTCTGCCATATTACCTTGCCCTCGTGATCATGATAATAAAAACCGAGATCCTGAGAAGAACATAAGAGATTTTGGAAAAGCAGAGAACTTAGAGATTTCAAACTATATAAAACTGAACCCGCGATTCTCAAAATGACTACGTCATCTCCTACGACAGGGAGTTGAGATTTCAAAACCATGTATTTGTTTTTTGGGGATGCAAGATTGCCTTGGGTAATTGAAAATGTGAGCTCCTACTCACAGAGCTGGAGTCAATTTATTCCGGTTTATTTTGATTCTATGTCTCATCTAGTTCCTCATCCTGAATATAATTCCTACTCTGATGATGCGTGCTATGCTTTCATAACCCTCTTGCTTGCTCATGTATATATCTGAATGGTTGGACTGTATCATGTCCAATTCTTGCTTCTCCTTTGCATCTTGGAAATATGTTGCTTTCACTCCAGGAACGCATTTCTTCATCCTCCTCCTGCAGATCTTGGTTAGCAAAGAGTTCTTTCTTCCTCAGAACTGCAAATGCATTTTGTTGATCAATCATGGCCTTCAATGCTGCTTCTAAAAAAACCTTTGTCTTTCTCCTTTTCAGATTTCACAGCAAGGTTAAACAAATTCTCAGCCTCTGTTGTTATGATGTACCTTTAAATCAACTTCGTTTTTCATGATGGCTTCAAACAACTCATCCACATCTCTCTGAAAAGCTTCTTCAGCAGACTGGTCAAACAAAATTTGAACTAGGGATGAGTTGCAGAACTGCACTTTTTCTTTCCTCATTTCTACCCCATCTTCTTGTGTGATCAGCATTGAAATTTTGCTGCATACTTGGTTTCCAGAGGTTCCTTTACTTATTCTTCACCTCATCTGATTCTCTTGACTTCTCATCATGTTCATCATGCCTTACTGCTATGTCCTTGTGTTCCTCCCTCTTCAATACTGAATCAAACAAGTCTTCAATCAGATTCAACTATTCTTTAAGTAAGAGATGGTCTTCTGCCATCTTGAAATGATCTAAATCATTCTCATTCAAATCTTTTGATTTCTTCCCTTCCTCATGCGCCTCTGAGGATACTAGAAACAAATCTTCTCTCTCTTGCTTCCCTTTCTGTAATCTCCTTCCTTTCCTCTTTTGCTAGGGTCTCCTCCTTTGTATTAAGCAAAATCATATGACTTTGGTGCTTCTTTATTCCACCCTGTTCCTTCAATGGGATTAGTCTTCACCTTTACGCATTCTTCCCAACAGGAACTACATTGTCCCTTCCATCATACCTAGCGTTACTGTCAAATTGTCATGGTCTTCCTTATAGGATATGGCATGAATCCATTGGCAAAACATCACACAAAATATTATCCCTATATCTACATATTTCACATCTATTATGTGTTGTTCCCACATAGTGATTTCACGTCCCTCTACTAACCAATACACTCTATATGGCTCTGGGTTTGTTGTACACTTAAGTTTCAGCTTGTCTACACTCAATGTACACCATATTATTAGTACTTCCACTATCAACTATAACATCACAGCACTTGCCTTTTGTTTTGCACTTAGTTCCGAAAATATGCCTTATTTGGCATGGTTCCTTTTACTTTCTTTTTAGTCTTCAAGCTCCTTCCATTCAGCACCAGGTTCATTCTTTATTTCTTGGTTGTAACTGAGCCATCAAATGTCACTAGATCATCTTCTTCCCACTCATGCATTGCTGATTGATAGGACTGCCCTGCTTTCCAGTGATTATCACTCCATTGACTTGTTTTAGCCTCTGTTGGAGGACACTCAAATGCCTGATGACCATACACTCCACATTCAAAACAATTTCAAAATTCTTGACCCTCATTATATTTTTGGTTCCATGAGCATCAAGCTTCTCATCTTCCTCTTCATTTGGTTCAAATGGCAAAGAGCTGACCTCTCCTTCCAACTGCAAAGCTTGACCTTTCAAGTCTCCTTGTATGTCTCTTTTATTCAGCACATCACTCCTATCCTTTGCTGGTTTTTGTTGTCTTGTATTTAACTTTTCTTCAGCCTTCAAGGTAAACTGATATGCCTCATCAATTGTGTGCAACCTCACCATGCTCAACTAATCTTGAATGTTTATTTTCAGTCCATTTATTTTCTTGGCCACCTTTTCTTGATCCATCTGACTATGAGAAGACCTTATGTTTAGCTTGTAGAATTCTTCTGTATAATCCTTCATTGACAACTCTCTTGGCCTTAGATTTTGCAACTTCTTTAGTAGCATCAACTAGTAATCCAAAGGAAGAAACATTCCTTTCAGCTTGGTCACCATTCTATCCTATCTTATGATCTTGGTCTTTCCTCGTTTGTTTCTCTCTATTTGTACTTCTTTCCACCACAAGGCTGCATGACCTTTCAGTTTTGTCTGAGCCATGACCACTCTTCTTGGGTCCTTAACCTCATCAAATTTCAAGTACTTTTCCATATCAACCACTTAATCTATCAATTATTTTGGGTTCGGAGTCTCAGAAAATTGTGGTACTTCCATATGCATTCCTCTTCCAATCCTTTATATGGCTATAACCAATCTTTTTCTCTTTCACCTTCTGGATCAGCATGTAATTGTTGTTCATTTGCTTGCATTGGTTCTTTCTCAACATCACTCACATCATCTCTTGGCATGAAACCTCTTCTTCTGTAGTGGCCCCTCGATCGAATACAGGAAAACACATTCAAACATATGTTTTTTTAAGCATGAGTTCCAGAACCTTCGATGGAGTTCGGACAATGACCTACCATGTGGATTCCAAGGATCTAGCAATGCAATGAAGATAAAAACAACCACAAGCTGAATTAAAAATTGTAATTAATGCCATTAGACTACACCTCTATTCTGAAATTAATATTGTAAGCAGAATACATCATTTACTCAAATCTCATTTCCTAACACATTGGGTATTCCTCAAGCATAAAAAATTATAACATCAAATAGCATGAACTGCATCTTTTTGATTAAATTTATATAAGCATGCATTTAATTCTTTTGAAATAGTAACCACTAATGTGAGTATGGTCAAATATGCATGTACAAGTCAGTATATCCATCTTTCCATAGAATTTAATTGTAGGGAACACAACCAAACCCACTGGCTGAAATAAGAAACGATTACAACTGCTGAGCCTACAACTCAACAAGGACAATATCTCATATTGTTACTGCATTGCTTAATAAGATTTGCACAAGGAAAACAAACTGTCTCTAACTATAAAAGGTGCTCTCAAATTTACTCTGCATACAACAGTATGCATGTAACACCAACATACCAGATTAGGAGAGGGAGAGCATCACTGAGGTGCCTTATCTCCAACCATGTAGCCTTACAATGCCCCTGCTCATCTCCCAAATGGGAGTGGTCCTACTCTTCAACGAGGGCGGCAGACAAGAGAAACCAACTGACGAGAGAATCAGGGGACCATGTGTTAAACAAGTACTAATTACCATCATAAATCAAGTCAATTAGAACCAGAAAATACAACAATAAACATCATCGCTATCTACAGACAATCCATGACAAACACTATGAACTAGATACAATGAATGAGACTAATGATCGTACAATCATACTTCGGCCAAAGACTTAAAGAGGTGGCAACCATAAAATCCCTGCCACTGAACCCTATACTGGAAGGGTCTTATAAAATACCCTCAGCGGTTCGAAGTCCATTTGTTCATAATGCACAACCATCTCATTATTAGTTTACACTCTTCTAAGAAACATTATACTAGTATAACTAACCTATTTTGATTTCAAGGTAAATCTAGCAACCAATCTTTCTCACACCTCATACAAGGTAGACCAAGTCAATGAATATAATGCTTATAAATCAATAAGCATTTTCATCAAACATGGCAGCTTCCAATCATATTACCAAGTAGTCAAGTCACTGTATAGCTTCAGGGTACTCATAAGCATCATACTACATAGTAAACCCATATCACCAATAATGAAAATGTGTAAAATAACTATATTCAGAGGTGATATGGGAATGTTGGGGAAGTCAAGGGGAACAGGGTTCCTCTTGCCTTTGCCAACATGCCCAACTCACTTCATATCCACACATATCTCAACATGGTCTTTATCTGTATTTACAACCTATTCATAGCAGGTGTTTTCAGTCATACCCACACAAGGATAGAGATCCCAAAGTACATATGTTCGGAATTGTCTGTTACTCATAAAAAGCAACCTTATGTTCTATATGTGGTCCAAGAGCATACTTTATTCTTCACAGCCCCTTAGTTAATAATGCATCATAAGATTTTTACTCCTGGATAAGCCCTTTGGGTGTTGGGAAAGGCAATGGGATCAACCTCCCACTGTCATTTCGACCACCCTCAAGACCTAGCTTACCACTTCCATCCACAGCAAGAGATTTTTTTTTTTTTCTATACAGGGGAATTGGTGAATCTCCATCGTTATCTACAGCTAGAGAGTTGCTAAGCAACAGCCATACAAACCACATTCTAGTTTATCATGGAGTGGTCACAGTCCAAGTCCCCTACCATGGGTTTCTACTCTTACAGTTCAGGAGAACAAGATATCAACAATAAATAAAACATACTCTGCCATTTATGTCTCACAGCCATTAGTCCCTACACTAGGGTTTTCCAATGTGTGCCTGAAAGGAAAAAACAACATACGTAACTAGGTCAGAGTCTCATGGCTGAACACACAGTCCTACTAAGAAGGTAATGTCTAGATAGCCAAGAGTGATAATTATAATCTACCTCACAGATCCATAACCGAACATCTACAGCCATTGAAGTTCATGACAATACTGACGCTTAATACTCATGTCCAGGACCCATTTAAGGTTTACACAGCTGCAACCACCCCCAGACCAACATAAACATGCATGTACATCTACAGCCATTGAAGTTTATGACAATACTGATGCTTAGCTGCAACCACCCCTAGACCAACATAAACATACATGCACACATACATATAAGTCAGGGACTGCGGTAATTCTTGTAAGGAACTGACTGTGGTTTTCTATAAGTTCAACTTGTATATATATGTTCCTCTAGATATGCCTACCTATCATGATGTATGCATCATGTACATAGACTCAATCATATACATAATGCATACATCATGATAGGTAGGCATATCTAGAGGATCATATATGTACAAGTTGAACTTATAGAAAACCACAGTCAGTTCCCTACAAGAATTACCTCACTCCCGGACTTATATGTATGTGTGCATGCATGTATTGTGTGTATGCTGGAGTGTTTCCCAAAGATTCACAACTCAAAACTATACACGAAATGCACCAATTCAAAAACAAAACAAAACAACACAAGCACTACAAAATGCTTCTCCAGAAAGAACAAAATCAAAAAGAACAAACTCTACACCAAGAGTGGCATACACAAGCAACTGTCTCAGAACAAGCAAGAGTAAAAATGTTCTTCAGTAGATATGAAATGAGCATTGAACTAGGAAAAAGGTCAACGTAGGTGATTGATCCAACACAAACCACTCCAACGTAGAAAATACTAGTTTTATGTATGGTGAAAAAGGTCAATGTAGGTGATTGAAAAAGGTCAACGTAGAAAATACTAGTTTTTTGCACTAGCAAAAATGGTCTCGATTGCTAAAATGCTCGTGATTAATCATTACTCACTAAATGGTTGATCGTAAACACAAGCAATTTGATTACACCAATATTTCAACTCTCATTCGTTAAGATTAGGTGATCAAGATCTCGTGAGACTAGAAATTGTTTTGAACAATCTTGCCAAAAGAAGAGTTTGAGCAACTTCAATTTATAAATTAAGGTAACTCAAGAAGAGAAGTCTCATGACTAAAGGTTCAACAATCTCCTCACATACCTAACATGATTCATTGAAAACAACAAGGATAGATCATCCATGAAAGTAATCATCGATATGGTTGGTTCACGCAAAAAGGCAAAAAAAAAACTATAGTCTCATCCATCGAATTATAACACTAATCATCCTATTAGTTTGGACTCTTTTTCCCCTAGAGTATAATGATCAACTACATTGGTCCACAAATGAAACCAAAAGGATAAACTTGTCGTAAACACCTTCATCGCTAAGGCAACAAGCCTTCTCAAGATAATAAGAATAAGCTATGTTATTAGGTCACTAAGCCAAGATGAATCATCACTAAAAGATTGTTATAGCGAGAAGGAATCAAAATTGTATCAAACAATTAATCTCTCTTTAATAATCAAAGTTATAATATAAATAATAATATATTTATTTGATTTCATATACATAGTTTGTCACAATCCGACCCTTGATTAGTGCCCACTGTAACCAAAATGGGCATTTACATATGCATGCTTAACTCTACGCAAGCAATGAAAGCATTATCCAACACTATTCTACCACAAAAACACTAACCCTGCATTCAAAATCACACAAATACGCGGGTCAACGATTAGTTGGCACGTTTATCCTTCTGCATATATCTACCTTGATATTTCATACAAATAGCTTTCTAAACAAGGTATTTTCAATAAATTTTCTATAACACAAGTAGAATATATGAATAGGTACAAAATGATCCAAGATAACTTAATCATGTAAGTCATTTACTACTATATGAGATCAACATAAAACTGTGATTTAAGTACATATCCAAGCTACATAATGTTTCAAAGTATCATATGCAACTTTAAAAGAAAAACAATAATATAATCTACCTCATTCATTCACAATTTAACTATTATTGAACTCACAGTTATTATCAAGTCTCCATCCATTAAAAATAACTTCACAAGCTTGAATCAAAACAAAAATAACTCTCGCCATTGTTGTGTTGCAGAATTGGTTTTAATGTAGTCCACTATGTGTATTTGATGATTTATGATTGCATGAATATATATCATAAGTGGAATTCTCGATGGGATTGGTCGGAGATATAGGAGTTTAGAGCCTCTTGATGCCTTGAGAAAGTATAATGATGGTTCTAAGTGGAGAGGTATGGCGCAAAATAGGGTGTTAAATTATATATTTATGCATTTGGGGATTTTCAAAAGTTCCGACTTTGTGTGGAACTTGTAGAATCAAATTCAAAGTTTATTCACTGGGCTTCCTAATAGAATTGAACCCAAGATGTTTGAGGACATGAAGGACAATGAGGAGGTATGGTAGATCTTGCAAATTGGAGGTATGATGAGATTTATGTAGAGGATTGAAGGCCACGACAAGCACATTTTGGCCCTTTTTGTCAATTCTTGGGATAATAGAATGTTGAATATTAATGGGGTTTTGATTGATGTTACCTAAGATTTAATTGCTCATGTTACTGGTTTGTCCATGGAGGTGACAAAAGTCTATAAGATTAGTAGAGATTTCAAAAAAGAAAGAAATAGTTTTTTTATGGAAGGAGAAATGTTGGAGGAATTACACAATGGCTTCGACAGAGATTCTCTCCCCAGTGCCTTTGGGGAAGTGGCTTACTGCATCATGCAATACATTATGCTGGAAGACACGGATAATGTCGTGCATTGGTTACACTTTGTTTTCTTAAATTATTTCTGGCATTTCATGCTGTTAAGCCTACTATTTTATATCTTTCAATCGTTGGAAAGCTCTATTAACAAGGTAAAAGAGGATAGATACACTATTCCTCAACATCAAGGTGTCATATACCCAATTCACAAGTATTTTAAAGGTATGAACCAAATTCCTCTCGGTATGCCCAATTCTCTCAAGGGTACCAAGGAAAAAAATAAAATTCAGAGGGTTTGGATCAAGTATCCAATGAGTAGTGCTTCTCCCAAAGCTCACACTAGCAGAAGGCCCACCACTAAAGCTCAAAGTGCAAACATCAAGAGCCACCTGAGAAATGCTAAAAAGGCTAATTCGGGGGTTGGAGAGAAATCAGTTGTTGGAACTTTTGATGGGCACCCTATATCCTTGGATGGAGATTCAGTTGATAAGGAGGGGTTAGATCCCCATAATGACGCTGAAAGGGAGAAGAAAAATGATCCTGTTGATAAGGCAGACAAAGAAAAAGGAAATCAGTTAATGATTTCAAGGAGACTGTTGTGGAAGATTTGGGGACTCAACGGAATGACCCGAATGCTAGTTTCAACAACGTTGTTGACTCATTAATTGGTCAACAAAAAACGGTTAAGATTGAGGACTTGGACCTGTAGAAATCTCTCATGAGATGGTTCATGAGGGAGATTACAAAACTCAAAGGGAAAGTCAAAAGCCTTCAACACGACAATGAGTACCTAACCCAGAGAGACGAAAAACGAATGGAGAAACTAAATTCAAAGACCCAAGGATAGAGTTGGAGCTTTGGAGTGCAAGAATGACAAGCTCAAAAACAATATTAATTACTTGGTTAATTGCAACAAAGCGGCCATGAATGAGGGCATTCAAAATATGGGAAATCTAAGGGTTCATTTGGAGGGCCTATTAGATCATGATAATACGGCTCTGGGTAAGAACCTTATATGTAGTGAATGCTCTAAAGATATAGATAAGGAACAGATGTTCCATTAGATAGATTCCAATTTAAAACGCATAAAAAGTTGTGGGGAAGATGCGGTAGGGAGCTCTGGTAGTTAGAGGTTGGTTGGAGTTTTGCTATTGTGTTTCTGGTTGTACCACGTCTTTTGGAGTTCTTTCAGCGGTTTTCATATTGTATTTTGCCTATTTTAAGCTGTTTTGAGCTTGCTTTGTATTGTTTGATCTTTTGGGCTTGGTGAGTCTTTTGGACTCTTTTTGTATTGGTTCCTCTTGTAGGGATTAAGGTCCCTAGTTAATCCCCCCTCTATCCTTATTAAAAAAATAATATTAAGAGCAATTATGAATTTAATTAGATAAAGAACTCTCACATTCAAAAAATAGTTTTCTACGAAAACCATCTCTATGTTATATGACTTAGATTTGAGAACATATCTCTATGAAATATAGAATCACATATCAGAGAAGTGTACTACATGCTATACTCTTAACCACTGACAATCGAAAAGCTTTGCCAAGTAAGAAAAGATTGTGCACAAGCAAGCTACAATCTATGCTTTACAAGTGTATTAGCACTCACCTGGAGTGAGATTATTTCTGAAACTTCATTATTTACTAGTAATTTCTCAATGAGGGATGATAGAGATTTATATTTGCAATTTAATACTCACAACAAAACTGCCACCACTTTGTGGAAAACTAAAGTAGATCCAATGACCAAAAGTCATTGTAACTTGATGAAACTACCAATCGACCCATCTTTGTTAATAAAAGTGTGCCTAAAACATGAATATAACAATGTTTTTTCCAATTGGATGGTTCTCTCTGTCAGCTAATTTTCATTTAAATCAATAACTTTAAAATAAAAGCAAATCTAAATCAATATCTTCAAAACATGAAGCTTTAGCGCAATTATACATGCTTCTTTGCAAACACCAAATAATATGCTTCCTTCTAGTGCTACATAGTGATTCAAAGGCAAAACAAAGGCATTGGGTGAAAATTGAAACGTGGTAAGTAGATAAGCACATAAATAAGCAAAAAGAGGGCGATTTCATATTGTAGGGAGACAACTAGGAACAATTATGCAACCCTTGTCAGAGTGGGCCACAATCGATGATCGGTTTGGATAGGATCGATTGCATGAAGAAAACCTGTATAGAGTAGTGAAATCTAAATAAAACGACTCAAATGGAAGAAGCTTGTTTTCACAATAAAAAAATTGTAGTAGCATTATTTACTCATTTGCTCATTAGCCATAAAAACTTTAGGAAGGTACATTATATAGGTGAAAAATAAACATGTCCTCACATCCTCATGAATGTGGGATTATCTTTCACAATGACCTTTATTAAACACTTAAGTGACATTTAAGCAAACTAACTAAAGATGTGTAGGGAAAAACCATTAAATAGAATAAAAACCTACATTAACACCCCCCTTAAGCGTAGTTTAGGTGGGTAGTAGAATTGAGTCCCGACACAAAGACCTAATGAGGTATCCAAGTACATAAAAATGCCCCCTAGAGGAGGATGTTGGATCTGCGTGAACCCCAAGAAGAGATCGTAAATGAAGATACTTGCTCTTAGTGAAAAGTTTAGTGAATATATCAACAATTTGCACTGTTATTTGGATGTAGTGGAGATCAATGACTTGTTCATGGATTAGCTTTCAAATGAAATGCATGTGAATCTCGATATGCTTGGTCTGATGGAGGACCGAATTTTCGCAGATTTGGGTTGTGCTTTGGTTGTCACACATGATGACTGTTGGTTTTTGAAACTAGATGTCAAACTCGGTGAGAATCCTTTAAAGCCAAATAATCTCAGTGGCAAGATTGATAGCTCCTCTGTATTCTACTTCTTTAGAAGATAAAACAATAGCATTCTGTTTGTTGCTTTAACTACTGATCAAATATGAACCAAGGAAGAAACTGCAGTCTGGAGTAGACTTACGATTTTGAGTATCCTCAGTCCAATCTAAATCTTATAACCAATTAAGTCAATATCGATGCCTATTCCATAGTGAATCTCGAAATCGTGTGCCTTGAATGTAATGGAGAATCGGTTTAGCTACTTTCCAGTACAACTCATGTGGTATCTGCATAAATCTAGAGATCATGTCCACTGTATATGGAATATCATGTTTAATGTGCGTAACGTAGATGAGATTGCCAACAAGTTGTCGATGCGAGGAACCATCAACCAAAGGAGATGCACAATCAACCTCAAGTTTCACACCAGATAGAAAAGGAGTCAGAGCTAGAGGATGACTGTTGGTTGTCGAAACTAGATGTCAAACTCAGTGAGAATCCTCTAAAGCCAAATAGTCTCAGTGGCAAGATTGATAGCTCCTCTGTATTCTACTTCTGTAGAAGATAAAACAATATCATTCTATTTGTTGCTTTACCAACTAATCAAAACTGAACCAAGGAAGAAACTGTAGTCTGAAGTAGACTTACGATTTTGAGTATCCTCAGTCCAATCTAAATCTTATAACCAATTAAGTCGATATTGATGCCTATTCCATAGTGAATCTCGAAACTGTGTGCCTTGAATGTAATGGAGAATCGGTTTAGTTGCTTTCCAGTACAACACATGTGGTACCTGCATAAATCTAGAGATCATGTCCACTGTATATGGAATATCATGTTTAATGTGCGTAAGGTAGATGAGACTGCCAACAAGTTGTCGATCCGAGAAAGCATCAATCAAAGGAGATGGACAATCAACCTCAAGCTTCACACTAGATAGAAAAGGAGTCGAAGCTGGTTTACAGTCAACCATGTTAAACTGTGCAAGCAAATCAAGAGCATACTTGGATTGTGCAATAGTGATCTCAAAGTCTAGATTGAGAAATTTCAATCCTGAAGAAGTAATGCAACAAGCTCAAGTCAGTGATTGAGAACCTGTTAGACAACAGTTTTTAGTGTTGCAATGGTGATTGAAGAAATCCTTGTGATCAATAGGTCATCCACGTAGAGAACTACAATCAACAATGAATCACCATGTTGTAAAATGTAGACATTTGGATTAGAATGGGATTTGGTGAACTCAACCGAAAGAAGAAAGGAGTCCATCTTAGCATACCAAGCTTGAAAAGCTTGTTTGAGACCATAGATAGATTTTCGAAATTTGCAAGCTAAGGAGGAATCTTTCACAAATTATTGTGGTTGCTCCATGTATATTTCTTCTTTGAGGTCACCGTGAAAAAAACCACTCTTCACATCCATTTGATGAACATCCCAATGATGTGTTGTAGCTATAGCAAGAGTGAGTTAGATTGAGTTCATTTTGGCAACTAGGGCAAACGTCTCGGTATATAGTCAATGCCAGGTACCTAAGAAAAAATCTTTGCTACCAAACGTGGTTTGAACTTGTCTATAGACCCATTTGCTGTAAATTTTGTTTGGTAGATCCACCTACATCGAACAAGTTTTCTTCCCTTAGGAAGAGGGACTAAATCCCAAGTGTTGTTCCTCAACAAGGAACACTATTCCTCTTCTATAGCAGTATTCCACTAAGGGTTCCCTGATGCCTCACGAAATGATTGTGGATCAGAAGCAGATGCAATGAAAGTGTGTGGGGCATTTTAGAATTGTGAACGTGTTTCCTTATTGTCTGATGGATCTCCAACCCATTGGCCAACAGTTTGTAGTGTTTGTCTAGCGCAAAGAGGAGCAGTGCTCAGAGAGTCAGGAGGGGATTCCTTGTTCTCTGAAGATATTCTAGGAGGGGAATTCTCATCACTATTTTCATCATTAGAACTAGAAGAAGAATCTGGTTTATCAGGGAGTTGTTCAGGGAGATTTGAATTATCAGAATTGTCATCAAATCTCAATGCATCTAAGGGGAGAGGTGTCGAGTGTGGAGTCCGAATGACTCTCTTGAAAACAAATACTCCTCTCAATGAACAACTCATGAGTGGTGGGATGGAGAAACCTGTATCCCTTAACACCCTCAAGGTATCCAAAGAAGATAAACGTTGATTTTGAGGTTCCATTGCCTTATGTTTTTTCTTCAGAACGTAGGGTGTAACAGGAGATCCAAACACTCGGAAGTGCTTCATTGTGGGTTTTGAACTGCTTCATACTTCAAAAGGAGTGACTCGCTTCAATGATTTATAAGGAACTCGATTTTGGATATAACAAGCACAATTGATGGCCTCGGCCTAATACTAGGGTGCAAGAGACTTGGAGTGTGGCATATAGTTGGCTATATCTTTCAAGGCCCTGTTCTTGTGCTTTGCAACACCATTTTGTTGAGGACTTTAGGTAGCTATGCGTTGTAGTTCAATCTCCTCTAGTGTGCATAATTGCTCAAAACAGTTACTGACATACCACCATTGTTGGTGCACAAAATCTTGATGGCTTTACCTGATTGTTTTTCTGCAAGCGTCTTGAAGACCTGAAAATGATCAAAGGCCTCAGGGTTTTGCTAAAGAAACTACACCCGAGTATATCTCGAAAAGTCATCGATGAAAGTAAGCATGGATTTAGCCCTGGTGAATGAAGGTTTTGGAAATGGACCAACAATGTCATTGTGGACAATCTCCAATATCTGTTCAACTCTCTGTGATTTGTCTTTGTCATACTTCTCTTCAGAATGCTTACCAATAATGCAACCTTGGCAAACTCCATTAGAAAACTTGGCAAACCTGAAACCATGACTTGACGACTGAGTTGGTCCAGGTAGCGATAGTTGAGATGATCGAATTGCTCATACCATAATTTATTCACCCGATCTGAATAAGTGAGCAGTGTAGTAGAGGTTGATCAGGGACAAAATGGGAGAAAATATACAATTATGATTGGTGATCTGTTTTCCCAAATGCAACAATGGAGTCAATGTTTGCTTCCCTAATAACCACTGAATTGGGTGTGAATTCAACTCTTGTCCGAATTGATGTGAGTGATTTGATAAACAAATAGAAGATTGGTAGATAAAGAGGGAATACATAGAAATTTATGAAATGACCCATCATTCACTTCAACAAATCCACTCCCATTAACTTCAATGGAATTATTGTCACCCAATAAGATGGAAGGCATAAAACAAGGCTCCAAGGACGAGAACATGTTCTGTGATGAAGCCATGTGGTGTGAGGCACCAGAATTAATAACCTATGTGAAACCCTGGGAGCTTGGGACGTAACTATAACTATTGCTTTGTTCTTATCTTTGCCCTTTTTACTGTCTTTGGCTTTGGAAGATTACAATGTTGTTGAATTTTGATTGGTAGAATCAACGACACCGATATTGTGTTTTTTGAGCATCTTAGTTGGTCAATCTGTTTCTTCATGCATTTGGATTCATCATGTTCAAATTGCTTGCAATAGGCACAAGTGAGTCTCTTTTTCTTGGGATTCTCGTCTGAAGAGGACTTTTTTGATGCTTTGGATTTAGTATCAAATTTATGACCCTTTCTTTGCTCTAGGTCCTTGTTCTATTTCTTTTCCTTGCTACTAAAAGCCTTCTGTTTGTCATGACTCACAATTAAAGTATGCGATTTAGATGATTTCAGTGTACACATTTGAATGAACTTGTCTTGCTCTCAAGTCAAGTCAGCAACAAAGTCATCCAAAGACAACATGGTCCATGTAGCTCCAAGGGCACGCTTGGTGGCGTGGAGGGTAGAAATGAAAATAAAATAGTCAGAACCCAATTTGGCAAGGATGGAAAGAATCAATTGATCATATTTTTTGTCAATGCCGCACAATTTTAATTGTAACTTGAGTTATTTGAACTTTGTGAAGAAGTCATGTATTGTATCAAAATCATCTGGGCTCAAAGACCCCTCATGATGCCCTGCTTCCCAAAATGTGGTCGACACTTCATTAGGAGTAGTTGCAGATTTTATATGAAAGAACAAGTCAGAAGACAGATAGGCATATAAGACCATAGGTTTTGTCACTTTTGTTGTACCACTTCACCTTCTCTACATCCAATGTTAATTCTTTTTTTGTACCCTTCATGATTCGGTGGAAGCCTTTGCTCCTCAAGAGGATTTGTATTTTGACTTTCCACTTGTGATAGTTGAACGGGGTAAGAGGCATAACTTGACTTTGATCTATGGTGCAAAAAGGAAGTATGTGCTGAAAGACAATGATATGCAATTCCTTTGAATCTGTAGAGGTTCAATTTTACAAGGCATGAGAATATCATCAATGCCTAGAGCTCAAAAAACTCGCACTTTAAAAAAAAAAATGACGCCTTAAAAGGAGCTGTCCACTGAATGTTATGGGAGTTTGAATGTTTCTTGCTCGCAAAAAATAATGATCTTCATTTTGCATAAATTTGAAAATGTTTGGGTTGATTGGAGAATTAGTTTGGGTGTTGAGATTAAGCCCCCACTAGTAGGAATCAAAATTTAAGCCTTCCATGTGACTATACCATATGACCAAGGGGCTAAAACCTTTTGTGAGTTGGCGAGAATCCACTATTTTTTTCGAAAAATCCATAAAACTTTTTCTGATTGAAGACTCTAGTAATACGGATATGTGCGAAAACTAAGCAAAATACTTGAAACCTTCTAAAAATGGATGTCATGAATCTAGTTCATGTTTATAGTTATTTCTAAGGTTTTGACATCTGCATTGTCTTCACAATAAAGAAACTGTATTATTAACATTTACTCATTTGCTTATTAGCCATAAAAGTTTTAGGAAGGTATATTATATAGGTGAAAAATAAACATGTCTTCATGTCCTTATGAAGTTGGATTTTCTTTCACGATGACCTTTATTAAATACTTAAGTGACATCTAAGCAAGCTAACTAAACATGTGTATGGAAAAACCATTAAATGAAATAAAAATCTACACTAACAACCCTCTAAGTGTTGCACTGCCATAAAAACATCCAAAAGCTAAATTGAATTCAAACTAAAATAATTGGTATAACATTCAACAAAAGATCAATTTACTGGGGTGCCCTTCCCTCAACACAAGATTGAAATGCAAAAACTAACTCCAAGGCCACAACTCACAAAAGGGTACAACTTGATAAAGATATGGATTGTTATGTGTTAAAAAAAATTCAGATATGATAATTTTCATACCAACTAACAATAACCTAGATTGCCAAAGTAAGAAGAATTTTATAACATAATATAGTAGGGTTTCAAAGTAAAGAAAAATCCATTTATCAAACTATGGCTCAAAAAAATGAAGGCTAATTGTAAAGAAGATCAGGTTAGATATTTGCACAAGAATCTCAACTTCCCTGAGCCACCAAATTGCTCTTTCCTTGTCTCCAAAATGGCACTTTGGTAGGGCATTAAGTAGCAACATCAGGGCATTGGGGAAGAAAAACAGGGTGCCAGGAGGAAACTTAACCTCTCAGCAAGATTTGATAACTCCACGTGGAGTTACTCTCAAACATGGCATATTTCTTTTTCAATGGTAGGAGGAATTAACATTTTGGGGAAAGAACTTGCCAAAAGGAATAAAAATCATTTAAAATTTCCTTCAATCAAAAACATGCTCCACCTTCACGAATGATTATGTCAGTGACATGAATTCCAATATGCCTTCACATGGAAAGATGCGTGTCCATTATCTTTGGCATAATGAAAGCTTCCACCTACAATAATTTAATGCCCTAGAAATAAATGCTACACCTCACATCAATTTTCATTAAATTTGCCAAAACAAAATTATAATTTCTTTTTAATTCATTTTTTTAAACATTTAATATGTTGAAGAACATAAATATTTATTTAAAAAAATAATTATTAGTAATAACCTCTATTAACAGGGAAACATTTAAATAACCACAAAATGGGAATTTTTTAAGCAAAGGAATTACTGCCAAAATGAACTCTGATAAAATTCCGTGTGAGGACTAGGTGAAAGACATTAAATTGGAACAATTGTTGAACAGGGTGTCTAGAGTCTGTACACGGTCGAAATTGGGCTGGATAAGAACGAAATAAGATAACACGTCAATCTTGATTTTACGGTAAGTTTTCCAAACATCGAGAATCGGCCACCCTCCATCATCGCAAACTCGAAACCCATGGTGACACACTAAGGAGGCATTAGCGGTTAAATGTACAGTCTCTAACATCATTCAAAACATCTCGAAACGAGTCTACGTGGGTCATAAAAGACTTGGTCCCACTTTGCTATCCCCTCAAGGCAACTTGAATACCACCTCCAACAAGGAATCACACACAAACTGTGCGCACATGCGACACAACCAACATGTCGCAACCAATTCCCTATGCAAGGTCGACAGGAAAGCATTACGACAAGGTGAGGGGTATTACATGGATCCTCTTCCATGCCCAATTTACTCTTAGCAACACACACAATGAGGGAAGGTTATCAATAAGGTCTAGTTATACATTCATGGGCATTTCAACGAAGTAGGGTTTGTCAAGACTTAATCATATAGATAATACATGCATCAACTTAGGCACACAAACATATATAGTGCATTCACAGTACATGTTCAACCATAAAAAACCAATATAGTCAGGTCTTAATCCATGGGTTTCCACAGTTCATATTGTCTATCATAGTCCATATATCTATCATAGTTCATAGGTCTTATCAAAGTCCATATGTGAGAGGATCCTCCTGCAACAAATTAATGAAAATGCACGAAATAGCAAATTAATTTACTAAAAATGTATGAAATAACAGATTTCTATGATTAGCAGAAACATTGAAGGGATTATATTGATCCCAAACCACTTCAAGGGGCAACTTCCTTTGAGCAAGCTCAATACAATAAATTCGTGGATGCCTTCATTGGCCTTCACACTTATATACTAAGTTTAATCTAAGCAACTACTAGTTCCCATGAATGTGGGATAAAACAAAATGCTCACAGGATGACTTACAAATCATATGCGTCCATAGCAACTAATATACTAACAAAGAAAAGAGAAGGGGTAGCATGGGTTCCTAACATCCCCTTCCTCTTAGAAAAAGCTTTGTCCTCAAAGCTTCAGATGTGGGAATTGGTGCTGAATTTGAATTAGTGGTTTCCATGTTGCATCTCTGGTTGCATTCCATGCCACTTAATTAAAACCTCTGTGATGGAGCGGGAGTGAAGTTGGCGTGTGCGCTTGTCTAGGATTGCCTCCGGTCAAGAAGGATGGATCCTTCATTATCAAGTTCTGGTAAAATAGTTTGCACTCTATGATGTGCCAATAACTTTCTTCAAACAAGAGACATGAAATACTGGGTTAACTTGGGAAGAAGGTGGGAGCTCCAACTTATAAGTAACTGACCCAATCTTCTAGAGAACCTTATAGGGCCCATGAAACTTGGGAACCAACGTATGACGCCCTTTGAGTTTTAGGGAGGATTGCTTGTATGGTTGCATGCGAAGAAAAACCATATCATCGACTTGACAAGTGTGCTTGGAACGACGCTGATCAACGTGTTGTTTTATTCTATTTTGTGCCATATGAAGATTGTCCCGCAAAGTGCTGAGGATTTGATCTCGGGTTCGAAGAATTGTGTCGACCACTTGAACTAGTGAAATACTGGGGGTGTAGGGAAGGATCACTAGTGGTGCTTGACCATAGACTACTTCATATGGAGTCATTTTAGTTGAAGTGTGGTAGAAGGTATTGTACCACCATTCAGCGAGAGGGAGACAGTTTGCCCACTAATGTTGCTCAGAGGTGAAGCAACAAAGAAAGTTTCCAAGCATTTGTTGACAATTTCAGTCTGGCCATCTGATTGTGGATGATACTCAGAACTCATCTTCAGTTGGGTATCGGTACGTCGAAATAGTTCTGTCCAAAAATCGCTGGTGAAGGTTGCATTGTGATCTGAGACAATAGATGAAGGAATGCCATGAAGACGAAAAATCTGGGCCAAGAAAATTTGTGCAACTGTGGAGGCGGTATAGGGATGGCTGAGGGCACAAAAATGACTATATTTGGAGAGGCAATCAACCACAACTAAGATCATTGTTTTCCCTCCAGATTTAGGGAGCCCCTCAATGAAATCCATAGAAATATCTGTCCAAATCCTAGTAGGGATGGGCAAGGGTTCGAGCAACCCAGGAATGAGTGTTGTTTCACCCTTGTTGCATTGACAGGTATTACATTCAACCACTATTTGTTGAATTGTCTTTTTAATTCCCTTCCAAAAGAAATTGCGTTGTGCTTGCTCATTTGTTTTGAGAAACCCTGAGTGCCTCGCGGATGGAGAAGCATGGAGTTCATAAAATATAACCCGTTGAAGCACTGTGCTCTAGGGAAGCACCCGATGGCCCTTGTATCGCAAAGAAGCACCATCTCAAGAATGATGCAGTATAATAGAGGGGTTAGTGGCCCACTGTTGAATGATTTGAGATGATGAGGAGTCATTGACATACCCCTGTTGTATAGCATCCAACCAATTCAGAATAGGCATGGAAATAGTTGAAATGGAAGCTAGGTCCGTGAATGTGCGAGACAGAGCATTAGCCACAATATTGTCCTTACCCTTCTTGTAAGTGATCTCATAGTCATAACCCATGAGTTTGCTGACTCATTTCTGTTGTGATGGGGCAAAGACCCGTTGTTCCAGAAAATATTTCAAACTTTGGTCATCAGTGTTGATGCAAAAATGATTCCCCAATAGGTATGGCTGCCACTTTTGTACTTCATGCAAAATGGCCATCATTTCCTTCTCATAAGTAGAGAGTACTAAATTCTTGTCAGAAAGGGCTTTGCTGGTGAATGCAATGGGGCGTCCTTGGAGGAGAACAACACCAAGGCCATTGCCGCAAGCTTCACTCTCGATAGTGAAGATCTTGGCAAAATCTAGCATAGCTAGAACAGGTGTAGTACACATAGCTTGTTTCAATTTTTCAAAATGCACACTCAGCAGCTTGTGCTTATGTAAAAACATCATTTTTCAACATAGCCATCAGCGGAGCGACAATCTTCTCGTAATCCTTGACAAACTTATGATAGTATGTAGTCAACGCCACAAAACTATGGAGGCTTTTGAGTGTCTGAGGATGAGGCCAATTTGTCATGGCAACGATTTTTTCGGGATCCACCCGAACTCCTTGCGCTGAAACAATATACCTGAGATACTCCACTTTGCCCTGGTCAAAAGCACATTTGGACTGTTTTGCACAAAGATGATGATCAAAGAGAAGTTGCAGTGCGAGCTCCAGATGTTGGAGATGCTCAGACCATGTTTTACTATAGATGAGGATATCATCGAAGAAGACCAGAATGAATTTACGCAGGTAGGGCCAGAATATTTTATTCATCAATGCCTGGAATGTTGAAGGAGCATTAGTGTGGCCAAAGGGCATGACCAGAAACTCATAGTGGTCATCATGCATGCGAAAGGCTGTCTTCGGGATATCATCCTTATGAAACCGGATTTGGTGATATCTAGAGTGGAGATCCAACTTGGACAATAAATGAGCACCATGAAGCTCATCAATAACAGGGACAAGAAACTTATCCTTGATTGTGATGTGATTAAGTGCGTGGAAGTCAATACAAAGACGCCATGACTCATCTTTTTTCTGTACAAGAACTAGGGAAGAATATGCGCTGGTACTGGGGCGAATAATGCCTTGCTTTAGTAAGTCTCGAATGAACATCTCGATCTCGGTCTTTTGCTGAAATGGGTAGTGGTAGGGCTTGATGTTGGGAGGAACACTTCCAAGAAGGCGCTAAATATGGTGGTCCTCTGGTTGTGAAGGTGGCAATCCCATTGGTTCGGCAAAGACACGTGCATACCTATGCAGAAAGTTTTATAGATCAGAAGTGGAGACCGTTGATGGTTGCATGTGAATGGAATGGAGTTGGGCAATGACGTTGTGTGAATTCTTCTTAAGAAGCTTTTCCATGCGATGTGAACTTATGATGTTGAGAGACCTTGGGTGTAAGCCTTTCAATGTGTGTTTTTGCCCATTATCTGAAAACTACATCCAAAGTTCAGCAAAATCCCATAAGATGGGTCCAAGTGTGCGTAACCATTGGGTTCTCGAAACATTACATCTGTCTAAGGGCAAGGCAAACATGTTGGAGCACAAGTTATAATTTCCAATAGAGATACATACATTGCGACACCTCCCTTTGCAAGGTAATGTGCCCCCATTGGCAATCATGACTTCAAAGTTGGAGCAATGATGGTAAAACAATCAGCGTGTTTGGCGATCCAAGGGTTAATGAAGTTATGAGTGCTACCCGAATCAATGAGTATTGTGAGAGGGAACTTCTTGAAGTAACCTGTGACTCGCATGGTTTGTGGTGTGGTGACTCTTACTAAGGCATGGAGAGAGATCTCTGGTTGGTCTTCCTGAGAAATAGGTTCCACAATTGGTGGAGCTTCTTCTGGATCATCTGCTATATCTTGACCATTTTCCAAAACTTCAGTTTCAGGTGGAGAGTCCACATCCAGCAGGTAGAGCTTTTGCTTGACACATCGATGTCCTCGGGTGAATTTGTCATCACAATTATAACATAGTCCTTTTTCTCTATGGGTTCACATCTCTACTTTAGTCAAATGCTTGATAGGAGTGGTTCTGAGTATTGGGGTTGTTGGAGTCGTTGTGGAGTTGTATTTCTGAATGGAGCAAAATTGGATTTGAATTATTGTTGCGCTATGATCTTGTCCTCTGCCAACTTAGCCAACCCTAGAGCTTCCATCATTGTGTTACGCTGGAACATTTTGACCTCAGATCAAATTGCATCTTTCAGTCCATTGACAAAGCAACCCCGGAAGAATTCATCGGACAATCCCTCTGTGTGATTGGCTAGTTTTTCAAATTCTGTTTGATATTCTCTCACGGTTCTTGTTTAGTGAGGTTTAGTGAGTGCTTTAGTGAAGTCATAAAAATCACTAGGGTCAAACCGTTGCAAAATGAGGGTGCAAAAATCAGTCCATATGGGCTCGTCATGAGACTTGGTATACCAATGATACCATTGAAGGGCTTCATGTTCCAAGTGAAAGGATGCAAGCGGGACTTTGTTGGCATCAAAAGTATTATGCAAACTGAAATATTGTTCTGCCTGATAGATCCATCTAGTCGGATCAACATCATTGAATCGAGGAAAATTAAGCTTAGATCTATGAAAATTATTAGAAGAAGAAAACCCAGTATTTGAAGAGGACTTTAGATGCTATCTGATGTTCAAGGTGGTATGTTGAAGACATGGCAATAATTTTTTCATCAATATTTTTGATGTGGGTCTTGAGAGCGACAATTTCATCCTCCATGTTTTTTGCTCCTGTTCAGGGTTACTACCATAACCCGAATAAGAGATTTTTTTTTTTTTTTTTTTGGCAATGGGTAGGAAAACTAAAGTTGACATGTTTAGTAAGATTTTTTTTTAATTTGGGGTAAATCAGAAGGGGTAAAGATACTTTTACTAATTTTTTTGCATAGTAGGAGTATAATTGATGAAGGCAAGGGCAATTTCAGGGGTGAAAATGAAAAACTAGAAAATTTATCATAGAGGGACAAAGGAGAAGAAAAGGGAGATGAACACTGAAAAATTTTCGAGGCAAATGGACAAAGTTATGACAAAACCTGAAAAAAAGAAAATTGAAATTTGCGGGAAATAGGAGTGGAATCGAGATATGAGACCTGAAGGAAAAAAAAAGGTGGAGAATAGAATTCCAGGTGTCCGAATAAAATTTGAGGATCAATGGGGTTACAGAGGGAGAGATATTGCAAAAAAAATATGTTTTTTTCTTCTGATTTCTTGGTTCTGTTCTCTGTTAACTGTCCTCTGAGAGTCTGCTGATACTCTATTGATAGTTTTCTGAAACTGATATGATGAAGATTTTCTGGTTTTTGTCATTGTCTAAATGCAAGTCCTTTGAGAGTCGTCTGATACTTTGCTGATTGATGTTTTGATAATCTACGGATAATATTTTGAAACTGATTTTTTTTTTTTGGTTTTTGGTTTCTATTTTCTGTCAACTGTGCTCTGAGAGCGCTGATACTCCATTAATAGTTTTTTGAAACTGATAGGATGAAGATTTTTTGGTTTTTTGTTTTTGTCACTGTCTGAATGTAAGTCCTCTGAGAGTCTTTTGATACTATGTTGATTGATGTTTTGATAGTCTGTAGAAAATATTTTGAAACTAACTTTTTTTCTTTTTTTTTTAATTTTTGGTCTTTGTTCTCTGTTTTCTATCCACTGTCCTATGAGAGTCCGCTGATACTCTACTGATAGTTTTCTGACACTGATAGGATGAAGATTTTTTTAGTTTCTGGTTTTTGTCACTGTCTGAATGCAAGTTTTCTGAGAGTCTTCTAATACTTTGCTAATTGATGTTTTGATAGTTTGCTGAGAATATTCTGAAACTGATAGAATGGGCCCCAAGTTTCAATGGATGCCTAAGGGTTTAAAGATATCTCTCTAGCCACTAATGTCATCTGAGCAAGTAATGTTTTCTGACACTGATAGGATGAAGATTTTTTAGTTTCTGGTTTTTGTCACTGTCTGAATGCAAGTCTTCTGAGAGTCTTCTAATACTTTGCTAATTGATGTTTTGATAGTTAGTTGAGAATATTCTGAAACTGATAGAATGGGCCCCAAGTTTCAATGGATGCCTAAGGTTTTAAAGATATCTCTCTAGCCACTAATGTCGTCTGAACAAGTACCGCTCTCTAGAAAATTTTTGGCCACAGATTTACCTCTAAGAGACAGCGCTTGGTTTTCTTCACAGGGGGGAACTACTCAATTGGGAAGGGGTGGTTGTTTGTTTCGTTGACAGGGCCTCTCAATGGCCCAGCTACTTTGGGGTCCCTGTGGTACTCTTCACAATAAGTTTTAAGGCTTTCACCCAAGCACTTCTCACAGTTATGCGGATAGGTTTTTTAACCCGATCCAAAATAGATTATTGTGATGCAAAACAGAGTTATGCAGTAGAACAGAGTTAAGACTTTCTAAGAAAAATACTTAAAAGAATTATGCAACAGAACATAGTTTAGACTTTTTGACAAAAAAAATTAGACCCTGGAAAGCACTTTGATATCGGATGGGAGGATTCTCTTGCAACAAATTAATGAAAATGCATGAAATAACAGATTAATTTATTGAAAATGTATGAAATAACATAAATCTATGATTAACAGAAACACTGAAGGGATTATATTGATTGTAGGGCACTTCGAGGGGGCAACATCTTTTGAGCAAACTCAATACAATAAATTCGTAGATGCCTTCATTAGTCTTAACACTTATATACTAAGTCTAATTTAAGCAACTACTACTTCTCATGAATGTGGGATAAAACAAAATACTCACGAGACGACTTATAAAACATATGCATCCATAATAACTAATATACTAACAAAGTAAAGAGAAGGGGTAGCATGGGTTCCTAACAACATGTCTCTCATAGTTCATAGTTCTATCAAAGTCCATATATTACTCATAGTTCATAGGACAATCATAGTTGAACACAATTCCAAATTTGAGTTATAGTTTCAATAAATGTTATCAATGGGGTTTTTCGAGATTGAAAACACATATCGAACTAATCTCAATGCCTTAGACCTACAAGACTCCCTGCCATTTCTATTAAACCCCTTTTTGCAAGTATTAAATCAACTAAATACCATAGAAATAGGACAACCTAGATTAAGATTTCCAGTTGAACAAGGTAATGCAAAAGACGTCTCTTTCAAATTCAGAAAGAAAAGATGGGTTAGAGGAGGTCAAGATGTCCCTGTGCCGACCCAAAGGTAGGACGAAATATATCAACCAACACAACCGCCTCATGAAGAGCCAAAACCAAGCTACAACCTCTTCAAGCATCACAAAGTTTTCCCCAAAACAAATACCAATCCTTCAAGCAAGATCTCTCAAACTTTCTTACCCTAGCCAATAGGGTTTATAAATTCATTTAAAAATTTGCCATTGTCATGAAGAGTGGTAACCATGCCTTATCCCACAAATAGTAACCTGCTTCTTGTCATAATGTCTTTCCCTATCCTCATGACATGCTGCTTGTGAGGCCTTATTAGAATAGCAAGCATAATCTTCATGCTCGAGAGGCAAAAACCTTACTCATAGCCTCCCTAATAGATATAAATTAGGTAAAAAAGACCTAATTTCATAGCAAATCAATCCAATAAATCGATTTGAAGTTGAGGTCAATTAACCCAAGGCCAGGGTTTTATTTACTAAAGCACAAATACTTTATTTCCATTGTTTAACATTTAACACTGAGCTTTCCATAATTTAGCCTAAGGTGTGCTTGTACACCCAAGGCTATAAAACACAACATAAGTCTTAAGTTAATTTCTATAAGCAACTCAAAGCTACCAACAAGAGATTGCAAAACCACAAGATAATTTATGGCCATTATGGCTTGAAGCAATGTAAAACCCAATCACATATTGCTAGTCAAAAGAGCACTATCTCACAAGCTAAGTCACAAAGTTCGAGTTCGAGTTAAATGAGGATAGAAATTGGTTTGAGTTTGAGTTCGGATAAAAATTGTCATTAAATTCGAAACATAAAAAAACTTAAAAACATATAAAAATAAGTCAAATAAGAATATTAAATATACTTTTTGAAAAACTCTGTCTCAAAATTTAAAACATGTAATACTAAGTTCTTAAGCTTCATACGAACTATATATCAAAAAGTTCTACATCATCAAAAGCCAACACACTATGGTTTTATAGGCTATTAGCAACATCAAAAAGTTTCATATTGTCAAGAGCACTTGACTCATCAACATTATCATCGCCACTAGATTCATCACAAAGGAAGTTAAGATCATTTGTGCCCTCCAAGTTTGCTGCAACAAGTTGGGGTTGTGAAGAAGAAGATTCTTTTGTCATTTTGTTCATGCACATCTGCAAATTGCTGCGAACATAAACAAAATCTCCAACTTTCTTGACAATAACCCATTTCTTTTCTTATATTGAATGTGGTCAAAACAACTCCAATTTTTTTTGCATGCTGACACACTTGCTCCTTGATTCAAAATTCGAATAACAAAGTGTTGTGGTTCCTTCGCATTTGATCCATAATATTTGCACTATTTATAACCTTCAAGATGTGGCCTATCATACTTGGCCTCTACTGTTATAAATACCCCTTCTTGTGCCCGAAATGCTTTTATTTGGCTCCTAATTATACATGCAAGTTCTAGATTTGGAACAACCCTATCAATGGCTTCATAAAATCCACATATGACTTTAGAATCACTTTATCTATCTATATGAAAGAGCCTAGGCTCTAGATAACAAGTCGCTGCATGTAAGGGTGTGTGCATCATTTTCCATCTTACATCAACTCATATTGCTTTGTAGTCTGTCTCCACATCATTGAATGCCTTTTAAATGGATTCCTAACAACGGTCCATAGCCTCATAAAGTATGCCAAGACAAAGGGTGTCACCATCAACCATGTGAAGCATATCAACAAAATGTTCATAGGAGTTTAGAACATTGTTTGCACTTTTCCAAAAGCTGGGGTTTATAATGATTTGCTCTGCTTGCTTTCCCTTAGAGATTTTTGAAAGCGCAAAATTTTTTCACTCATTGCAACAAATCACTAACTTTATCCCTTGCTTTCTATTCAACCACTTTTTTCAAAGTGATATAAAAAGAAGCAAATTTTGTTTCACAAAGCCTCAACAACTTTTTCGATGCATGTTGTCGACAAATACTCAATGTGAGGTGGTGGTTTTTTATGAAGTTTGCGTTGTCTTCCCCTTTTGAATTGCTTCATGCATCGATGAAAATTTCGCTGTCTTGGAGTAGCAAATTAAGACAATGTGCTGCATAAGGGCTCCAATAAGTTTGTGGATACTTGTCCATAATCATTTTCCCAGTCCCGACACAATTTGTGGCATTATCACTGACAACGTACACAACATTTTCTTCACCCACTTCAAGAATTGCTTCATCTAAGATTTGAAAATGAACTTTGAAGTCTTCTTGTAATTCTCAGTGTTAATCACTTTCAAGAAAGATATGCCTTGAGGGCAATACACCAAGACATTAATCAATGACCTTTGACACATATCGCACTGATCATCACTAAATACACTACACCCTGTTAAACTACAAGAGGCGTTGACGTCTGTCATGCTTTCAGTTATCCTCTCTTTTGATATTTTCGGAAGGATAGTTCTAAGTCTTTCAGAACTAGGTGGAGTGTATTCTTTGCCAAATTCAGATATTTTTTAAATTGTGTTCTTAAAAAATATACTCTTGGGCACGTTGAATGGAATGACACTTGAATAAAACAAATCGACCAATGCATTATCCACATTTGTCTTTTGTATTGGTTTCCACATGTTGGGAATTGTTTCACTCTCACAAGTGTTTGATTGCATACGAGGATGACATGCTTGAAGAAAAACTTTTTGATGTGCTCTTGGAAATTTCTTCTTGAATTCTCTAATTTTTTTTGTGTTGCCATATGTTTTTTAACAACTACTTGTTCCTTTTCTTTCTTCAATCTCACTCTGATTTCAAAAGTCAAATTAGGGCATGATTTAACACCCCCACTAAGACCCCCTGATCTCTAGTAGATGGTCCACTCCTGTGGTTAAACTTCCATAAAATATTTTATCACATAAAATACATTTGACTTCATTCCCTGATCCAGTCCGTGACATATGCTTCCATACCTGGACGTTTGATTTTATAAGAGCAATGCAATCATCTATAAAATTTAATGTCAAAATATATTTATTGTTTTAAAAAACAAAGATAAAAATATATAAATACAACATCAAGTAAAAGTGAAAATAAATAAATACATAATTTAAAAAAATTAAAATAAATAAATATATCATTAAAAAATAAATTAAAAAACATAAAAAAAATAAAAAATAAACAATATATAGAACAAATTTATTAGGAAAAAGACAACAAAAAAATCAAAATAAAAAAATAGAAAGAATTAAAAACATTAAAAAAATAAAAGATAAATTTTATATATATTTATAAAACATTTAAAAAAATAAAATAAATAGAAACGAAATAAAACAAAATAAAAAATATTTAAATTATAATTACAATTATAAAAAAATAAAAATAAAAATACATAATCTAAAAATAAAATAAAATAAATAATTAAAATTATAAAAAATAAATTAAAAAACTTAAATAAGAATAAAAAATTTAAACATAAATTAGAAAACATAAAATTATTTTTTAAAATACATAATAAAAAAATAAAAAAAAGAAATGAAAATAAGTAAAAATATTAAAATATAATTTTTTAAAAATAAATCAAAAAATAATCATAAACAAATAAACAAAATAAAAAAAATACAATTTATAATTATGAAACAAAAAATAATTTTTTAAAACTACATAATTTAAAAATAATTATATTATAAAATAAATAAAATCATTAAAAAAATTAAATTAAAGATATTAGGAATAAAAATAAAGAATTTAGGTCAGTGGTGTGGGTGACTTGGTTAAGTGGGTTGGTTGTTTCAAGTCTTAACTTAAATTCAAATCTCAAAAATGGCATATGAAATCAGTGGTAATTGTTGGTTACATTTTTGGGGTTATTAATGACCATTGGTTATTCTTAAGAGAGGGACAAATTAAAAAAATTAAAATACATAATAATTAAAAAAAAAAATTAAACATTATAAAAGAAAATGAAAAAAGTAAAGTATATTATTATTTTATTTTTGAAATTATTAACAAAAATAAATAAATATAAAAAAATAAAAAATAAAATAAAATATATAATTAAAAGTTATAAAAAAAAGAAAAGAAAAAGAAAGTTAATACAAAATTAAAATCAAAACAAAAAAATAAACTAAATTAAAATGAAATTGAAAAATAAAAAATTAAAATTTTATAATCTAAATAAAATAAAAATATATAAAAACAGAACTTAAAAAACATGAACTTAGATAAATTAATACGAAATTGAAAAATAAAAAATATAAAAACAAAACCTAAAAAAAAACTCGTATTCAAAAAACAAAACCAACAAGACAAAATAAAAAACAAAATGTAATAAAATTAAACAAAAACAAACAAAATAAAATAAACAAACTGAAAACATTAAACCCTACATTTGCCTGCCGCTACTTCGTTCTCCTCTGCCAACGTTTTAAACCTCCTTTGCGTCTATCTCCTCTGCTTGCAGTCGCAGGCTGCGTCGGGAACCGTGTCATGCCTCCAAGCTCCAACCACATGCGGCCAAGCTCACGCGACCACTTAGCGCTTAATGGCAATCTCACGCGTCCAACAACCACCTCACGCGGCCACTGTGCTTCCGAACTGCGCGCAGGTTTTAGTTGACGTTCCTGGGTAGACGCAAACACAAACACAACAAATACCCGACGTTCCAGACGTTGTCAAGATTAGACGTAGATGCAAACGTTACAAATGTCAAGATCCGTAAATTGAAAACGTTTTGCTCTAATTTTTGGTGCCAGAATTTCTCGCGGTAAATACCTCAAACCTGGGGAATTTATTGAAAGCTTTATGAGCTGGCGGAAAAAATGGAGAATTTTGAATTCTGAGCTAAAAAATCAGCAAACCTTGTGACTTAGCTCACAAGCAACCACCATTATTGCATAGACCAACAAGGCTACAGATGCAAGCAAGCTCATAACGAAAGTGTATGTGCACATGTGACAAAGATACAAGTATGCACACAACCAATAGGACTGAAAGAAATCTCAAACTCACATAAATAAGCACAAAACAAATGTAACAATAGTGGTGTGTGAGTTCTCTTTCTTCTCTCCCCGAGATGCCCATCTCAAATCTGCCGCGTCTCTCCTCAATGATACTCTCCCTTTGGGCCTTGCCACTATGAAGGGTGGGGAAGGGGGTCGGGTCAATCCTCCGTTCACAATCGGAAACAATGGGTAGTTGGTTTGTGTCAGAAGACATGTAAAAGCGATTTAAAAAATAAGTATTAATGCTAAACCCTGATACAACAAATGCTAATAACTCGTATTTGAACTATCTGCTATGAAATACAAGTAAAACTAACTATCATTTGCTCTAAACCAACTGATTTAAACGAAATACATTAAATCAACATAATCATATCTGCAAGAATCAAGATAATTATCAATAAGTGATTAAAAAAATGTTTATTTAAGGCTTATTTATTTATTTAACAATAATGTCTTTCTGACCATTATTGGAAATGGGATGTGACGTCTTCTGTCCTTTTCAACTGCATCTAACCTTTTTTGCATAGTTCTCATCAAAGTCATAACTTCTTCCAATCTTCTTACCATGTTAGAAGCCATTGCGCCTCTTCTTGGAGGCATCTTGACTCACACTTGAACGTATTGCTGCAAAAAATGCATAAGCTTTCTCTTTTCAGACCACTCCTTTAACTCTTTGTTCTCTACCCATCTACACAAGACAGAGAACTCTCTATACTCTGTCTTAACTCCTACCCAACACTCTGTTCCTGGAAGACGATTCCCTCTCTCTGTCAATTTGTGACTTTTTGTTCAATCAGGTACACTGCTGTAATCTCTTTGATTACAATCCTACATAGGCAATGTCTACACTTCATGAACTGATTCTAAACCAGCTTTGATACCATGTGATGCAGTCAAGGAAAGGGGTTGAATCAATGCCAACCTTGTCCTTGCAGAAATTGAAACAATTCCACCACAAATCATGCTGAATCTGATTTTGACAACATCAGATATTGTTTTATTACTCCAATTGAAACAAAATACATTTGTGTCATACAGTAACACTACTCTGTGATGTTCTTGAGGCACCAGTGACTCAAAACAAGATTAAAACAATGATTGCTATGAATTTTATTGATTATTATATAAAAAAAATATACAAGAATTGTCAAGCACTTAGGTCAATATCCGAGCTTTAATTTCTGGCTCCAATCTTCACAATGTCTCCTGAGCTTGATTGATTCAGTTCAGGGTTAAAAACCCACTTCATATCCATTCTCTGATTTGCCGAAGACCATCTCAAGTGCTGTGACCTTCACACCTTCCAATGGCCCTATTTTGTTTTCTTTCTGCAGAGCTCTACTTAGAGGATATGGTTTCTAGCTTTTTCAATGGTGAATAATTTCTCAATCGTGGATCTTTCCCACTCTCTATCTTTGGATGACTCAAAGAACTTCCTATCTCTGTTTGAGGGATAATCAACCGATCTTCTTCGTGCCTCTATGAAAACCAATTAAAGATTCGTTTCTCCCTCCTGCATAACACTTGTTTCTCATTATCACACAGATAATCATAAGGAAAGTTTCATAATCACGTTCTTTTGAATACCCAAGATTTCTTGATTTCTTTCCATGGCTAGCATCCATATCTATTTCCTTTATTTTCACATCGTTTGATTTACATGGAGGCTTTTATCCATAGTTTAATGCAGATAAGTCACAAATTAGAGAATAACACACAGGATAGTTTGAATGCCAATCTTGTTGCATGGAGCTAAGCAAAAATATTTGAGTTCTTAGACCTGATATAAATGCCTTTTAGACAGGAGCTTCAAGAAAGTGACCTTGGTACACGGAGAAAATGGAAAATTAAGGTTATCCAAAAGTAGAACTCAAGCAAACCTCACGAGATATTGACAAGTGTCAAAATCTCGTAACACCGAGCAACTTATGAAAATAATATTGAGAACATCAAGAAGCACTCCTCTGTGAGGAGAGTCCACAAGATCGTGAGATGTGGAGTGATCTTGGTTCATGGATCTGATTATTTATTAAGGCTTGGGAGAAAAGCCAAACCTAGGAGATCATGAGAAGGTGACATCTGTCATGATGTTGTTCCATGGAGAGATGAGGAAAACAAAGATAAAATTAATAAAGCAACACCTAAGCATATTTCACGAGATTATGATAAGTATCTTGATCTCATTTCACAGGGCCTGGGGAAAATTGGGTTTGAAAGGTAAAACAGAGGTCGAACAAATGCTAAGAGATAATGACGAGTGTCATAATCTCGTTACACACAACAAAGTCTAGAATGGAGATGCTGGAGATAGAACCTGAGCAAATATTTCCCAAGGATGTATCACACGTTAAGTAGTTGTGAATTTGTGGAAAACAAGAAAAACAGAGAAACCCAAGACATCACGGTAAAACTAGAGATCTCAGTATCTGAATGTTTTTTCTGCCATTTGACCTTGTCCCTGAGATCTTGAGCATAAAAATTGAGATCCTAAGAACACAGATTTTGGAGAAGCCGAGAACTCAGAGATTTTAAACTAAATATAAAACTGAACCCATGATTCTCAATATGACCATGCTGTCTCCTGCAACTTGGAGTCAAGATTTAAAAACCATCGATCTGTTTTTGGGGATGCAAAATTTTCAGTACACCTGGGATGCTCCTGTTTCACTATTGCAAAATTGGTGTTCTTTGGTCTAGAGAAATCTCATCGAACAAAGCTTAACATTGCATTTAAAATGATAGATCGAAAGCAATGCGATATTGGAGCAAATTGAAACCTTCTGAAATGTATTACTATTAACAATTAAACATCCTTGTAAAGGATCATGAATCCATGGTAGAGAGACTCCATGGATTTGGTAATTTTACGAAAGTTATAGGTTTCACCTCTTCAGAGGGCATTTTGTGTGTTAACAAGTAGTTGGAACATGATTTGTGCTATTCATCAAGATTCTTTTCTACGCATGGGATAGGTGAAAGTGCCTTTTGAGAACAATGACTTCCACTGGTTGTTGGGGCTCCTAATGACTGGTAGAAAAAGTGGTAAAGGAAAAAATTTAATTTTCCACTTGTGAACCCAAAATAACTCTCAGGGAATTACATCTCCATGGAACCTTGAAAAGATGCATCTGGTTTACTTAGGAACCGATTGCAATCAGGGAGCACGTGTCTGATAGAACTCAAAAACCAACTCCAGTAATGTGTACCAGTTTATGTTAGGCACAAGCTCTGGAAATTGATATTGTATTTTCCCTACTTACATTGTATTCTTTCTTGTTGTATGCTAAGTATTTCCAGTTTGTGTGGTTGATCAGGTAAACAATGGTTTTAGTAAAACATGCCATGTTGTCTCAAATAGATACTTATTCATGCTTTCTACAGGAAAATCTGAGTCTTTAGACCCGAAAACAAGGATTGAAGTACCAGAAGACAGATTCGGTTTGTATGCTTGTGACACCCTGGATCCAGATCTGGTATAGATTCTGACTCAATCTTTTCTTATCATTTGACCCTTTTTGTTTTGCCATTGTACGTTCGAATAAACTTACATTCATGCTTCGTTCTATCTCTTTATCTTTATTTGATTATTTAAGGTCTCTCTAAGCAGGTATTATTGAACTTGCATTTCATGCCTGCAGATTATTCGGATGAATGTTGTTTGCTATTTTCATGACATGATAGAAAAGATGTTGGGCTGGGGATACGAGGAGGGTACCACACTATTTGGTTTTGGCTATGATTTTCGTCAAAGTAACAGGTATGATTTATTGCTTCTTGATGAGAACCTCATATGATACTTTTCTTCAACTGTAGTAACACTATGTTGTGGATGAAATGATCTGAAACCAATAGATGACAGTCTTTTAATTGTTTCTCCTAGACTCTAACAATATTTGAGCTCATACCTTGATTTACCAAACATGCTTGCTATCTATGGACATTTGCTTCCTTGTTAAGTCCTAGCCAGATAATAGATCTACAGGACCCGAATAATGGAACTAGTTATAGTTTTAACTCTTATATATCTAATATAGTTTTGAGTTCTACAGGACCCGAATAATGGAATTAGTTCTAGTTTTAACTCTTAGATATATAATGTAGTTTTTAGTTGCAAATAACTTATTGAACATGCTACCTCTAACACACATGAACCATGTTTCTATATTCTCATTGCATTATACTTCAGTTTCCTTTCATGTCACTGTTCAATGTATTCATTTTTCTCTTGGTGGTCACTTTAACTTGTTTTGGATGTTCTTTAGCACCAGAAAATATACTGTTTAGCAGCTAAAAGATGTGAGATTGCAGCTGCATTCTGATATACAAATTGCAAATTTAGTGATATGTATACAAAAAGCATAATACTGAAAAGGAGAACTATGGGCTATTGACGACCATTTTTAAGCTGAAGGCCATGTTCTCCAGGATTACATATTTTTGCTAATTTAGGTGTAGTGGAAATATCATTGATCCCTCCCATTGGGTTTATAAAATAATTCATACATAGAAATGGATGAAGCTGAACAGACGTGCACATTTTGATTCTAGCTTGTTACTTTTTGTCCAACAATGTATGCCGTCAATAATCTTAAATGTTTAAATTTCTGCAGATTTCTTTCAATAGTAGGATTAAGTTTTAAGAGGTATTATTGTGAATGGTGAACGAAGATAGTTTATCTAATTACCTATTTTTTAGGCTTCATGAAACCATGGATTGTAGTTTATATAATTGCCTCTTTTTCAGGCTTCAAGAAAGCATGGATCGTCTACTAGCAAAGTTGGAATTCATGCATAAAGCTTCTGGAGGAAAGAAAGTGAAGATTGTAAGCCATTCAATGGGAGGTCTTCTTGTAAAATGCTTTGTGTCTCTCTACAGCGACGTAAGGAAAGATGTTTATGTTGTTTGGCATTTTCTTTTCAGCTGTGCTTAGAGGAATTCAGAATAATGGTCATCCCAGTTGTATTGTGTCTGAGTTCTGTATAATTGATTATGCAAAATATAAGTAGCATTCAATTTTTGTTTGCAGGTATTTAAGAAGTATGTGAGCACTTGGATTGCAATTGCTGCACCTTTTCAAGGTATTTCAAAACAGTATGAGTTAATTTCTTCTGCTTTGATTGCCCAACAGAAATTTTGTCTCTTCTTTCCATTTGTGCGTGTCTGTAATTCAGAAACAACGTGCACTTTGGTATCATAGGCATTACTTCAATTGTATTAGCTGAATGAAGATATCTTAGCCCAGAACCGACAGGCATTAGTGGGGGAGCATTATGATTCTTGAGTTGGATTTTGTAGAAGTCAAGCAGCAGGTAATCCGGATAGCAAAGGCATAAGGAAATTGGCTGGGAAAATGCTGAACAGCCTTTTATTCTTCCATTAACTTAATTAAATAGAAAACTTAGATATCATCCTAGTACGATTAGGGTGGACTCAACATCTCTTTAGATGTTGGGAAAGGAACCTTTTGTGCAGTGATGCATGTAGAGTCTTTAGAAAAGTAAACTTGCAATGCTAGAAGCATTTTGCATTAGTTCCACAACATTTCACAAGTTTCTTACTTCTAATAACTAGCATATGCCAGAGCAAACAATTCTGATTCATTCACCGATATTTCAAAATACATAGTGAAGCTTATTAAAAACTTTGTAACCTTTAATATGTAGGCAAGAAACCATATTTTTCCTTATCTTTGTGGATTATTTATGTGTTTTCATAACTTCCCTTTGTGAAATTCTTACAATGTGTATTTCCTTTGGATTATAGCCTTAAATTTGTAGGTAGGAAACTGTAAACACAGTTCTTTTTTTTTTTTTTTGGAAAAATGCATCTTATACCACTCCAAAAAATAAACTATTTGCATCAGCTGAGCATTAGGATTAAAAGGTAAGTCTCTCCTTACATAGGCAAGGAAAAAAAGCACCTGGGCCTGTGGCCCAATGGGCAAAGATTCACATCCTTATCTTTTTTGCTATAGATAACTAGGGTTACGGAACCTAGACCCACAAAAATTTGAGTGAAAAAGCCAACTCCAACTGATATTATGCAGATCAAGTTGGGGCCTCAAATATTAGAGAAGGATTTATGTTACCTTCCTTACCAAGGCAAAAAGGCTTATTCCATCATCTGTTATTCCAGAACTGATTGGCTGTAGTGCAACCTCATCTCTTTTAACCATTCGCCACTTTCTTCAAAGCATAAATTACATTCATAGCAGCACTCAGCAACTGCCAGCTAACACTGCAGATGAGTATGCTGCCCTCAACTGTCTCATAAACTCTAGAAAGCAACCTCAGGCTCTCTACTATCAGCCAGCAATAGTCGAAGATCGAATCATGACTTTCAATGCAGATTCTTTGAAGGCACTCTGAAGGGGAACCAAGAGTTGCCACTGCCATAGGCGAGGAAAAAGACAGCTGGGGATCGCCAAGCAAAGCATGCAACATTCAGCTTTGAAGAATTCACATTCTTATTTTTTTTAATGCCGAAAGGTATCCTTAAATTTGAAATCCATTCGACTGTCACAGGGATTTTTTTCTTCTTGCTTGGAGAAGGCGATCATAAAACCAGGATATCTTGTGCGTACAATGGAGTTTGGAGCCTGTTCCTTTTCTCAGAAATAATTTTTTCAAGCCTGATGCAGTGATGCAGCGGAATTTAGGCAATCTGTCACCCATCAGCAGGGAGTTTGCAGTGAATGTGGAATTGTTAATCAATGTGGAACCCTTCAATGGGCTAAACTATGTGACAAATCCAAGACAGTTGCCTCGAGATTGATGTGTCCTGGCATTTTTTAGATAGATATATTTAAGATATTTGTAATAGTGTCATATCTCTGGCTTTTTATTTTTTTATTTGCGTTTATTGCTTATAGATTAGCACGAAAGAAAAGTACATATGGTACCAAATTGTATCCATCATGTTCCAGGGTCACTGGATGTTACACTTGCCCTCAGGCATAAACCAGATGGCTCATAATATACCACATATCTAGGCCATAGACATGAAACTGTAGAACAAAGAGACAGATAGCTATTTTTACAATTTTATTTTAAATTTTTTTCTGTTCTCCTTTTCAACTTTCTTTCATAGCTATTTGTTAGTCTTAACAATTCATGTCTCATCTAAACTGCATTGCCTAAAAGTTATGAGGTTTTTTTGATTTCCTTGTAACTCGTTGCAAATGGTAAAAGTTAATTGTCAGCACATGTCCTAATTGTTTAGTTTTTGGTCACAGGTGCACCAGGATTTATAATGGATGTTCTGTTGAATGGAGTTGCATTTGTAGATGGATGGCAACGCAATCTTTTCATTTCTAAATGGAGCATGCACCAGCTGGTATCCCTTTTCTGTTTACATCACACATCTCAATGTTTATTGTTAACATTTTTCACTGATTTGATATCAATTTTCAATGCTTTCTGGGAGCAATAATAAATGTCCTTATTGAAGTATTTTAAAATTAACTAGGCTATATCTTCAGAATGATATTTGATGTTTATGCTGCGAAACATTCCCTGAGCAATCTGATAGGTATCCACAGTTGGAGCTAGTTTTGGAGTTACTTTTTATTTGAATGTGCTCTTTTGACAAGGTTTTCCTGACTTGTGAAATACATATAGATTGTTTTATGATCTGATGCTATTTGATCAGCTATTTGATTTTATATTGTTGTTCCTTGTAGCTGCTGGAATGCCCTTCAATATATGAGATGATGGCTTGCCCTGATTTTGATTGGTCTTCTCCTCCACTTCTTGAAATATGGAAAAAGAAGAATGATGGATTTGGCCACTTGTCAATTGAACTTGAGTCATATGGTCCACAGAACTGTGTTAATGTCATGAAGGATGCTCTTGTTAATAATACGGTAAGGGCCTATGTTACTTTCATGGGGCCTATGCTACTTTCACGGGGCCTATGCTACTTTTCATGGTGCTGTAGTGGAGTGAAGGGTTTCAGTATATTGAACTAATTTAGCTTTATGAACATAAACAAAAATTAAAATTGTATCTTAATGCTTGTACTTGGATGACATGCAAAAGTGTTGTCATCCAAGGTAAGTGCCATTGTCTCTTCATACATGGGGGTGGATGATAATGTTCTTCACCTTTAGTCTGATTTTTGTCTTTTTGTCTTTTTTATTTCTGTAAGTCCACATTATCAGGATCTATGAGGTATCAGTACTTTATTTGATAAGAGTATCTTCATTTTGAATAAGTATTTTCTTGATACATAATGATGAAACAGAAAGTAGTCTGGCTGAAGAGCAGCATGGAAAACTGCACTTTGGGGGTGAATTCAAATGTCCGAGTTCTAGCGACTAATTTAATTTAAACTGGATGCTAATGGGAAATCTTTAAGGACCATACCTTATTTTTAAGCGATATCTAAACAATTGTGCTTTCATTTTCTGTTAGAAGTTTGAACAAGATGAACATGGGGCTCTTCTTGGGAGGAGAGGAATTCTTGAACCTTAGGAAGGCTACCCTTCTTTTGCTCTCTGTTGTAATCTCCAATCTTTTGGTTCTTCTTATTGAGACTGAACTGAGTCCATTTGGTCAAGGCAAGGATTGGATTTGTCTTCTTCTGAGCTGAAGGTATACAATTCAATTTCTTTGTTCCTCTACTTTCCCATCAGTGTATGGATTTATTTAACTCTGACCTTCAGTTTTCAAGATTTCCAGATAAAATATTTATTTACTTATCTTTCTTAATTTGTTGAACCTTATCTTTAGATTTCAACGCTGCTTCATGAACTTTCCTTCGCCAGGACGACTTTGCTTCCCTTTTATCTCATGAGTTCCTGCCTTTAAGCTGGAAGAAATTAAATACCAATAGCCATACTTGTGAAATCCTTTGCACCAGAAGCCATATTTTTGAGGATCTGATCCCACAATGCTTTACAATTTATAGTTCTATTTCCTATGGAAGACCTCTTTAAAAATCCATTTATCAGATCTTCACAATATAAGCTGCTCTTGTGTGGAGGTTCGACATATTTTCATATACGGTTCCCAATACCCTTGAGGTCATCAAACATTCAGAAGTGAAGGGTGGGTTTTGGAATCTTCCCCCCAAAAATGGATTAGATAGAGATTCTTTTTTACAGTATTAAAATCAGATGACCTCAGTTTCAGCCAAAAACTGCACAATCCAAGAACCAGAGCCCCTCTTAAACTTAATGTTTATACTTCTTACCAGAAAAATTGACAACAGAGAAACCTTGGATACGAAAATGAAAGGTGAAATGATCCAAACTAAATTCCGAAACCCACAGTTTTGGACATATAAATTTCCCTCAATCTGAAATATTTTTTTTTAGATTTTAGAATACAAGCTGTTTTAATGGCAGAATAAAGACACTGAAACTCTGATCTAATTAGAACCAATAATTAGAAAAGCCCAAACTTGCAGGCAAGATATCCACAATTTTGAAGAAAACCGATCTATGTGCAATTGCTGGTTCAACCTGATCACACATTTTCAATTCTCATAAATGATGTTGAATCATCCCTTATCATAGTAAGTCTCAACATAATTACAGACAAAGAGTTCATTCATTCATGTAGTTGTACATGGAACTCCACGATCTTTTTACCGAAGAACTCCTCAGATCATTTTTTTTAAACACAATGTCCGCCTCATAAAAAATAACATACCTTGATTGTAGAACCTCTTTCTTATCTGGGTTAGGGACATGGGAAAAAACTGAACAACCATTCCACCCTCAAATACATAATGTTGGGTTTAAAACCACATCAACTATCTCATGGTGTTCTCATCTTCAAGGTCAAAGAAGGCCTCCCATCTCGAGTATTTGCTGGAGTCAAAATTTGCTCCACCGAAAAAGAGTTGGGCAAACATGCACTCCATAACATGTAACTGGCACTGTCCATAAAGCTTCTATTGTTCCTCTCAACAACTTCATTTTGTTATGGAGTGGTTGGAATTGTATATTCTAACTTCATGCCATGTTTGGTGCATAAACTTTTAAAGATCTTGGAAGAGTATTCCCCTTCATTATCACAACGAAGACTCTTAACCAACTTGCTAGTTTTCTTCTCAGCAAACATCTTATTTTCCTTGAATTTTAGGAAAACTATCGAATTTTACTTTAGAAAGAAAAGAAAAGTCTTATTTCAAAAATTATCTATGATGAGAGAAGTCTGCATTGGCCCACAAATAGTTGAATGTACCAGGTCCAGTTGTTGCTTGGCTCCACGTGAATTATCATTTGAAAAAGGTCTTCTCCATTGCTTCCTCAAATTACTGCCCTCCTATTTACCAATTGTGACTGGCAATTGGCAGTCCAAGCCACCAAGAAGTCACCTTTATTCAATGCCTCTAATGCCGCAACAACCCCTTGTTCTAACTGATGATTCCATATAACATTCTTGATAACTTTAGGAGGGTTAAACTTTCAGAACATGAACAAACTCAGCTTGAAGCTTTGTACAAATCACCATCCCTCACTTCTCTTGCAATCAAATTACACTTCCTGTCTTTTGATCATACAATAAACATTGTCAGATTTAACAATCCCACCTGCATCAACAATCTTGGTCACAGACAAGTTCTTGATCAAAGAAGGAACGTGCAAGAGATTACCGATTTGGTCTCGTGGCAAAGACCTTACCTTTGCCAACAATAGAACACCTGGCTCCCTCTCCAAACATCATATCTCCTGGTCTCCTCTCCATTCGAGTGATCTCTCATACCATGAAAATAACTCCTTTCAAGAGTCATATGCTGGGTTGTTCCTAAGTCTTGGTAACGGCACCTTGGGATGATTGTACTTCTATATTAAGTAATTGAAGAGTTCCATGAGCAATTTAATTAGATTATTAATTTTTGTGGGATTTTACCCAATTGAAACCATGACGAGATAGGCAGAAGAGATGTTAGCCTCATTGAACCTCTGCTGGCCATCAGTTTGATTCTGATTTTGGATTAAAATATCCTAATGCTGGTGTCGACAAAATAGACGGCAGAACAATGTAATAACATCTCCTGGAAAGAGAATTCAAATTATCCTGTACGCTGCATGGAGCTTTAATACCACATTCTGGAATACAAAAAACTTTGATAAGAGAATACACATAAGCTTTGTTATATATGAGAAAATAGCAGAGCAAAGAAGTTAATTGCAAAATCAAGAGTATAAAAACAAATCTTGAAGAATGAATTGCGGACAAAAGCGAATAGAGGAGTTAAACACATCTTTTAGTTTTAATCATGTACATGTATAAAATTATTGCTTCAATAGGCAAATCCATAATGGGAACCAATTCACATCCAGGTAATAGATAAGTCATACTCAAACAGGAATTGGAAATGGATAGTCCAAATCATTTGACTGATGTCTATACAACTGATGCTTCCCCTCAATTTGCTGTTCTGTTTGGTGCTCATTAATGAGGATTATATCATAGTTAATCTACATTACTGGATCCTTATATGCAGACCCCAGGATCCCGAAACGAAATGTTTTGGAGCCGGATACATGTAGGATCCTGCTGGCCATATCCGGGCAGGATCTGTGGCCCAGGACTGTTTTAATTTCTTTTCACTTTCACTTTTCAAAAAGTCAATGATGGACTTCAAAAAACAATAAAATAAAAATAAAATATAGGAGAAACCCTAAAATCAATTTTCACACTCATTTTATCAAAATAAAACAACACCAACACCAACACCACATTTTGCCTTACATTGCATTTTTACCTCTCGTTGCACATTTGCTCTCTCACCTTCATTTTTTCAATTGCTTAGGACTGAAACTCTTTCCTTTTGTTAATCCTATGCCATTACAACTACCCATTTGGTGCCAAGAAGTTTAAGGAGCTTGCAATGAAGGATTGTTTATTTAAGGTAAGTCATGTTTTTTTTTTAAAGTTTTTTTTAGTTACAAACTTAAAAACGTTTTTTTAGTTTTTTCAAAAAATGCCAAATGCCTTAAATGTAAATAACAATATTAATATATTTTAACTATGGGCTATAGGGATTTGCTAGAATGTTTCGGTCTACAAGTGCTATTTCGGTGGGCCAAGGGACATCCTTCAAAACCGATCTTCTCTCGCCCCTTTGGAAGTATGTGACGATGTTAGAACATGAGTGGAGTGTGCTACGTTTGGGTTTGCTCAGAGTGCAAGGTTAAATATAAGAGCTCGTATAATCGGGTGAAAGACCATTTGTGTGCATTTCTTGGCTTTGGAATCAAAGCTTGTGGTGGGCCAAACACAAATGGAAAGCCAAAAAAGGTTTGCTACTTGCAAAAGATCCTTGCATACATTAGAGATAAAAAAGAAGCAAATGTCTCTATTGCCCTAAGATTGAAGCATCATTTGCAAAAGAAAAGATCTATATCTATTGAGCCACCTGTTGTTCCATCTCGTGCTAATGTTGTGACCCCATTTCACCCATTACTTCTTATGTCTATTGCTGCCGCAAAGGAAGAGGATTCACTTCTTAGTTGCAAGATAACAAAAGATGTAGGTCTATTGGAAAGGGCATTCTAGAATGAAACCAAAGACATAGTGGAGCAAATCATTGTGTGTTGTGTTTACGCATGTGCACATCCATTTAATGTTGTTAGATCACCATACTGACAGGATATGGTGAAATCTATCAATGAAGTCCTTAAAGGGTTCACCGGCCTAGGGTATGAACAGGTGCACACCACTTTGTTGTCAAAAGAAAGAAAACATGTTGAAGATGCCTTGCAGCCCATTAGGAATTTGTGGATCAAAACATGGATGTCCATTGTTTTTGATGGATGAAAAAATACGAAAAATAGGCCATTGATTAATGTGGTTGCAATGTGCCCTAAAGGGGCAATGTTTTTGAGGGCTGTTGATTGTGAGGGGCAAGTGAAGGATGCATGATTCATTGTCGACATCTTGATCTAGTCCATTGAGGCGATGGGGCCTCAAAACATTGTCCAAATTAAAATGGACAAAACAAAAAATTGCAAAGTTGCGGGCATGTTGGTTGAGGCAAGGTATGAGCACATATTTTGAACACTTTGTGCTATTCATTCTCTCAACCTTATGTTGCAAAAATGGGGCACCAAAATTGACTGGAGCAAATAAGTCTATGAAGAGGCGAGCGAGATCCAAATGTTTATAAGCAATGATCACATGTCCTAAGGCATTTGCAAGGCCTTTTGAAGTTGCAGTTGTTAAAGGTAACTTTTTTTTAATCATTCATCAATCATGTATAATTTAATTTAATTTTTATAAGTTTGTAAATTGTAGGATTTTTATTTTATTTTCTTTATTTTAATTTTGTATTTGGTTGTTGAGATTCGGTTTGTCTCACACACACTCGTCTTGAGACGACTTGTCAAAATGTGTGAGGCATGGAAACGCATGGTTATCAACTACCTTTGGGGTGTATGGAGGCAATCAAACATTGAGAGGGCCACAAAGGTGAAATGATTGATTCTTGATGATGTGTGATGGGAATGTGTGGAGTATTTGCTCTGTTTTACCGAGTCCATTGTGAGAATGTCGAGGTTTTTGGATATGGATCATCCATGTTTGGGTGAGATTTATGATGGAATCAACTCAATGATTGAGAAGACTAAGTCCATATAAATGCCAAAGAGCAAGATCCTACAGAGAGGTTCTTCAAAGAAGTTTAGTCTCATCTCATTGAAAGGTGGAACAAAATGACCACCCCATTGCATTTTTTTGTTTTTGCCTCGACTCCCAAATACTACAGTGCAAAGATCTTTTTTTTGCCCAAGGAGGTCCCGCCATATAGGGATGTTGAGGTTATTGAGGGGTATAAGGCAACATTCTCGAAACTATTCCCTAATCTAGAATTAGAAGAAACATTTACTGGAGGGTTTGGGCATTTCATAAGCTCCACGAGTCACTCTCTTGGCACTCTTCTTGACAAGTACAATGATGCTCATATGTGGTGGTACCTCTATGGACAAGCATCCACCCACCTCCAACGACTTGTAATAAAAAATCTATCACAAGTAAGATTTTAATTTTCTCACTCTTTTTTTATTTTCAATGTTTTGTTTCAACTTTTTACCTTTATAAAGAATTGAGATACATACACGTTTATCTATTTAGTTAAGCGCAACAAGTTGGCAGCAAAAAAGGCAAAGGATTTGGCCTATGTGCATTCCAACGTACACGTACAAGCAAGGGGAAACAAATTGTTTGGATGTCGACCCAGGGACTATTGACTTGGATGCCTCCATTGCCTACCTTTCATTGCTTGACACGGAGCTTGTGGGTGCTTCACATGACTTGCATAATGCAACTAGTGGGAGTGGCACTATTATTGTTTGTGGTTATAATGAACCACATGATGCTTTCAATGAAGACATTGAAGACCATTATGAATATAACGAATAATGAATATGCTGATTTGTCCGTACTTTGTAACATATGCACTATGTACTTGTTCTAAGACTAATCTAAGTTCGACCATTGAATATCATGACATTTGGCATTGAATTATTAGTATGTTTTGTGGTTATTTATCTTATTTTGTTTCCTCTATGCATATTTTGTGTTTAATTTTGCTTATATGGCAATATTTTTAATATTATATATATATTTTTGTATGGCTGTATCCAAAAACATATCCAGGGCCAAAAAAAATCACCTTATCCACGTACCTGAATCTTGTATCCGTATCCACACCATTACCAGGATCGGTTACGTAGTAGTTAATGATTAGCTAGATGGAATTTGGTCCTCTATTAGATCGGATCGCTCTTGTAATGACATAATAAATGCTATGAACTTAACATGCCTCAATTTAATAAAATGATACAAGAATTCTGTAAGCATGGATTCATTCTCTTATATCTCAACTTGTTTTTATTAGATTAGGCCAGCCAAGTGAGACTCTAGAAAGGTAAATGCTGCTACTAAATCATAGAAAAGTTGTTTCAAAACGCATGCAAAGCTATGCACCAAAAGTCACTCTTAGCTATAAGGAGAAAGAAGCAAGATAAGGCCTTGATATGGTAGGCCTCGACTATAATGATACTGGTTTCAAGAAATGTCTTACAAATATGGTCTGCAGAAAGCCTACCACAAGGTCGATTGAACTTCTCATGCTAGCAAAAATATTCTAGAGAATGTGATAAACTGTATTGCATCTTGTCTCAAAATAGAAATGATTTGCTTTTCTTATTGTAATATCATAAATAAATGATGTTTTGACTTCTCCAACTATGGTTCTCAGAGGTTGCTTGTATGTTTTATTACAGATCATATATGATGGTATGACAATGCCTTTGCCATTTAATTGTGAAATATTGAAATTGGCCAACAAAACTCAAAAAATTATGTCATCGGCCAAGATCCCAACTTCTGTCAAATTTTATAATATATATGGCACGTGCAATGAGACACCATTCAGTGTTTGGTACGTCGTACATACTGCTTAGTACTACTCTCTTCAGTTTCTATCTCTTACACACTTTCCTATTATTTATATTAATATCTATTCATTGAACTGCATGCAAGAGTGGGATGTTTTCCAACGAGAGAATGATGGTAATTTATGCCTATTTTTGTTAATTTACAGCTATGGAAGTAAGCAAAGCCCTATATTGGATTTGGAGCAAATACTGCATTCAGAGGTATCTAGAACCTGATTCATATCAATATTCTCGTAGCTCATAAGTTATGTTTATGAATTTTGCATAGAGTTTGTATGTTATCATGCGGGAACATAGATGAATGTATTGAAGGTTTTGTGCTTTCTTTTTATTTGTTTACATGTTGCTTCTAAATTTTTGATGTTAGTCCATCTGTTTAGCTAGGGTAGCAGTGGAGTTGATCTTCTCTTTTACCATTGATTCTCCTTACCATTTTGAATCCCATTTCAGACCATATTTCTTTTCTATCTGGTCACTCCCAGGATATTTTTACTTCATTTTGCAGTCCAAGCTGGAATTTTGCCTTTACTAGTTTTATATGAATTCATGCTTGGCCTTTTGTTCATAATGTAACTCCTTTTTACTGGTAATATAGAGTACAGATAAAAATGAGAACTACATGTTTCTCCTCAAGCCACAATCAAATTTTCATCTCTTTTCTGAATTTAAAAATTAGTAGTCCTGTGATCTATCCATCTGAGGAAGATTTGGTTTACTAGAATTTAGGAGCAAAGGATATATTTGCCTTATTTGATCTTCATTGTTTCATGCTATATTTAAAATTTGAGGAGTCGCATTGAAATGCTTTGCTGTGAAATTAATATGGTTTGTGACTGCTTTTTTTGTATATTTCCTCATATTTGTTCTTACGTGACAACTTCAACTTCTCTCTTGTAACATTTACTGTACATTATTGTAAATTCCTGCTCAATGGGTATTTGCATCATTTGCTTATTTGCATCTCATGACCAGATGAGTCTCTTTTTGACATCTCTCTTTTGATTCCAGGCTGTATACACTTGTGTCGATGGTGATGGAACTGTCCCAATGGAATCAGCTATGGTGAGTACTAGTGACAGTAGGGTGTCATATGTTCTAGTCAGCAATATTTTTTATTTGGCCATCACATTTCCTGTTCTTTAAAGAGTCTTTCTCCCACCTTCCGCTTATGGAGATTACAGATTATTGTAATTCCAAAGGGTTGCACACCTAACTGTAATTCCATGATTGTTTTAAAAGACATTTTAAAACCTTTGGTCTGGAATATTGTAAATTTTGCTTCCTTCACTTTTTTTTAGCTTCATTTTTCCTTTTGGGTTTTGGATCAAGTATATAAAATTTTCAGCCTTGTTTCTTACTTTTAAATGTTTATCATGGACTGTGGCAGGCATGCCTTTTTGTGTTGTAGCATGGTATATTGTTCTATAAGAGACATGCATGGATGTGTCAGATGTTTTGAAAGGTTGCACGCGGTTGATTAATGCAGTTGGGAAAGCCGAGATGTTTTGTCTACACAATATGCTCAATGATAATACTTATAGTACGTGATAGGCCAGATTTGTAGTTCATGATAGGATAGAGCTTTTAGGGGATACAAGAAGTGGTCACACTTTACCCTTATGGGCATGCCCCCTCAAAGAAAATGAGACAAGCCATGTAAAAAGCATACTTTTGCCTTTGTTTTTTGAAGTATGATAAAATTATCCCAAAAGATGGGGTGGTATAAAGAAGACCCTAGAAGAGTCTTTGTTTGACTAAATTATAAGAGAAATCTAATGGACAAAGAACGGGTGACATTCCAATAATAAAGGATTCCTTTGGTTTAAGATAAAATAATCCCTACATATAAGTTAACCATTAAGATTTTTACACGGTCATTTTGTATTGGAAATACAAAGGGTTAATATTTTAAATGGAAACGCTGCTTACATAAGAAAACCCCAAAAATAAGAAGCTGAATATTCATACAAAAATTCAAGTTTTAATAAACTTAGAAACCTTAGAACTAGGTGTATTTACTAATCTCTTTAAGGCGGGCACATTGAAAGTTGAGGAGTTGATATATATTGTGCAGTCGGGTTGGGCAATGGAGCAGATGGAAATTAATGGCACAGATTTGGTGATGCCCTCATAACCACACATGATACACACATTCAATGAGGGCAGGCAAAGGCCTTGTTCAATGTGTGCGAGCATGAAGAGGATGTAATTCATTTAATTATGCAAATATCTGAGATGCTACAAATACACACGTTGTATTAAGGGACTTAAATAGAGTATATAAGAGATTGGATACACCTTCATTAAAGATACACTACACTAAACCATATACAATGATGTGCAATTGAGATCTATACAAAATGCAACAAATATAGCAACATAAACATACCTAATTGCACAAATAGAATGTATTGAAGTGGATTAAATGATTTAAATTGACAGAGAGGGGTCTAAGGCAAGTACCAAATTGTATCAAACCCGTGTCTTATCAAAGGCTGAAATTAGGGCCAAAGACTACTCCAAAGGTAATCCAAAAAAATGTTTGCAAATATGATAACTGGCTTAAACCGACTAGGAGTGCAGTGTGGTCCGCCCATGGCTTACCCAAGAGCATAGTGGTACGCTCCTGGTTAGGTAGAGTACGCTCCTAGTCAAACTATTCTTTTTTTTGAAATAAAATTGACGAATGTCTTTATTTGCTCTTTGAAAACCTTAAATTGTCACAATTCATTGTAGAGCTTCCAAAAATACTTGTCCTTCCTTGCAAACCCTAATCGACACAAATCACCTTGCATGAACATAATTAATGGGAGTAGTTATGAAGGCCCTACCTCAGGTAGACCCTTGTTATTTGATTAGTTGGCAGTCGACAGATGGTGTACTCCAATAAGTAGTTCAGTGCAATATGAATATCTCAACCCTTATCCTTATCAATGAGATGCAAGCTACTAGTGTAGCTTTTACACTCTTTAAAAAAATCCTCCAATTTTGCTTTTGGTAGCACTTCAGTAGATGGCTTATCAATTCAGATCTAAGTGTATTCCCCTATGCATGCTCTTCTCCTTTGTTAAAATGCATCAATACACTCATGTACTTACAAGCTTCTTGAATTCAAATGGAGACCTTATTGGTGCACAAGCCAACACACTAAAGGCAGGAAAGTCGACAAATGGGGCACAAGGAATAAAACAAAATGGAAAAAGGGGTCAAGGGACCCACTAAAAAATCTAATTAGTAGTGTAGTGATATGCTTTTGGTTAGGGAGACCAATAAACCCCAAAACTATGTTTTGGACATTTTGGGAGTATCCGGGGTCACACTAGGGTAAAAAAATAATTGTTTTGTAGGTTTTCATGATTTTCGGATTGAATGGTGGTATTATCATTTGACCTGGGGTGCAAGGAAAATGGTGTTACAAAGGAAACACAAAACACAAAAGTAAAATAGTGTCCATAACACAAGGGCAAAGCGCTAATAAGAGTCTAATTTGAACCAATGATCCAAAAGCACATAAACTCACTAATACCATAGCAAATAACTAGTTTGTGCCAAAATTAAGTGTTTACATAATGTCCCATTTTGATGTGTGTGCGCGCACGTACATATCAAAGTAAAACAAGTGTATTTGGGAGGGCTTGAAGAAGTTGTGGCTAAAACCTATAAGGGTTCTTGAAATTAATAATGGATATGATAACAATTTGAAAGAAAAAAGGAGGAACAAGGTTACCTTATCACTAAGTCGAGCTACTACGACTTGCAATTTAAAAGAAACGGCTCCTTGCAATTTGCATGAACAAACTGATTGCGATTAAGGATTTTGGGATGAACATCAATGCTCCTATGTTTGGAAGATGAAAACCTGGGATACCTGCAAACATAAGGAAAACATTTGTAAGTAGATCAATAACTATATATAACTTGATAATCAGATAATTTCTAAAATCATTGAGTAAAAATGAAAAGTAGGAATAAATACACTTGGTTGTGTGAGAACTATGAAGTTGTCTCTGTAGAATCTATAACATCTTTGAGTGCGTGTTTTGTTGAGGAGACCAAACGATGTATGTCTTATAACTCTTTGGTGTACACCTCCAAATGGAGAAGCAAGTAGAAAAATGCCTTGTAACTCTCTGGTGAACGACTTCAATATAGGAGCAATTGTCTTATAACTCTTTGTAGTCGTGTGTATCATTATGTATTTGAAGGTAAAAAAAGTAGATCACATGCCATCTTTCGAGGCATTGGATGAGCTTACGTAGTACATATCTCAAAAGAAAAGGATTACACAACCATGTGTAAAATAAGAAATCATAATATTTTATCATCTTTAGAGTGCATTTATAACACATTTTGTTATAATCATAGAAACATATCATCATTAAAGCTCATGTAATGAGGGACTTTGGCCTATGTGTATGTAGGTCTAAGTCATAAGTAAAATATCTTCGTGAAAGCACATCTATAATAGGTAATTGGACTCATGTATGCCTGAGTGGAAGCAATGTAGGAAAGATGGTAATGGTTTACCTCTATTTAGGCAAGTGTAAGCAATATAAGCACAATCAGTGGGAGATTGTCCGTATATGGACAAAATAGAAGCAATGAAGACACAAGCAATAGTACTTCACAATTTGGACAAGATATAAGCAAGGGAAACATGGCGATAACATAACCCAATACAAGTAGTGAAGGTCCAAACAATGGTATGCCCCAATGTGGACAATATATAGGTAACGAAACATGGAAATAGTATTCTCCAATGTAAACAACGTATAATTAATGTACACATTGGCATATCATGCCTCTAATAGGCAATATATAATCAGTGAAGTGCAACAATAGTATGCCCCAATAGATGCATGGTAAGGACCATGGCAATGTAGACAAACAAGCATATAGCCAAATCAAAGAATATTGTGCTTGATATAGATCATGGCACCAATCATAGTAACACAAAGTAAATAGATGAAGCAAGGTAAGCACACCAAACACATAGCAAGCATACCACACTTAGAGTAAACATGACAAACAGTGTCACATGTGCATAGTAAACAAGTTGAACAATGTCACGTAGAGTAAACAAGTACAGTCAATAGACGCAGGGTAAAAAATACTGACAATATCATCCACATATAAGATAGAGTAATCATAACACAAAATAAACAATCACAAGCATGTGACACATAGTATACAACTAAAGCATCCACTGTAGGGAAGACAGGAGAGGCATGCCAAGAAATAAGCACAAGCGCACATATCAAATAGAGGGCAAACAAGAGAGGTATGCTAGACAATAAGCAATAGAAGAAACATATCAAGCATTCTATAATCAATGCAAAGCACACACATGACAAAGCCCAAAGCAACTCTGAAGCACAATACTAAGCCCGTAAGATCTATGATAGTTTGGGTTATATAATCAAATAGAAACTCAATATGATAAGGGAAACTAGAAAAGATAGCAATTGAAGTATTTGTTAAGAAACATCCTCTAGGATGCCCCTATAACGAGCATGAGGATGCCTCCGGTCGATTGTGAATCCATAACCATATGTATGTACCTCTGTAGCCTACATCTAACTCAATAACATCATCAATAGCACATGCTTAAACAATGTATAACCTCTAGCAATAGGTAGCGAATCATAATATGCTAAGTTGTGTAACCATGTAACAATCAAAGATAAAGGCAAATACATATTAGAAGACCTGAAGCAATCGAAGAAATCAACCAAGTAGGAAGACAAGCCAAGTGGCAAAAGTGAGAAGCAACAAGTGGGAAGGGATCCTTACTAATTGATAACTTCCCTTAGAACTATGCGTGTATTAGGGTGGAAGGCCTTGATATAGAATGTGTTGTCATCATTGGGAAGTCTGCGTAGTCTTTCACACTATGCTGTTGTCAAAAATCAGATTCAGAAAAATAAACTCCTTATTGATCACTGGTCCAGCTTACAATTTCTTTTTCAAACTTCAGGGCCACTCTCTATGGCTCGATTCAGCCAATAAATAAGCTTTGAAAAATAGTCTCAATCAGTCTAAGTGTAGTCCAAAAAGGGGAAAGGGTCAATCTTGGTTAGTTAATTCAAGACCTCACCTCTTTTACAATGCTTTGAGTATTTAATAAAATTATTCTCCTTTACAAAAAATCTGCATGCTTCTCCAAACTTTGGCGTAGAATATAAATAATGGAGCCAAGTTTGGAAAATGATTCTTAAAATAAACAAAACTCTCCAAGAAAACTCCAAACATGCATGACCAAGATGGCATGGAAGTGGGCGAAGGAACTTAGGTTTGACCAGTCAACTTCTCTTTTGCATGAAATGTTACGCCAAAAGCCAGTAGATGAACTCCACACGAACTGCTGGAACGTTTGGACGCATGAGAGAAGCATGTGACACGGTGAAATAGTCAACAACAGTTTTGACCAGTCCAATAACACGTTTGCATAGATAAGAATCTATTTCTGACCTTTTCTATTTACAGCTTCTAATTCCTGTGCATGTATATTCTTTGTCTTGCTTGCCGAGCTTTATAATCTCGGACTTCTCTATTTATGACTTTTCTGACTGTGTTTGCTCCTTGCTTATCTAGACAAAAGTTTGTGCCTATCCTTGTTCATTCTCTCGGATTTTCCTGTGTATTTCTTTGGCAATTTTCCCCTTAGTTTTATTTCTTTGGTTTATCTTTTCGGGCTTTGTATGTCGTGCTCTGCGGACTTTATTTTGTGGATTTTATGACTACCAACTTTTCCATTTATCTCCCTTAGTCTTCTATTTCCCTTGGAATTCTGTCAGATTTCTTTCCTGTGGACTTTTTCCTATTGACTTCTCTTTTCCCACTCATTTCTTGTGGACTTTATTGTAGCTCAGACTTTCTCTCGGACAAAAAGTCCGAGGAAATTGTCCATTCACTAAGACTTCCTTTTGATCTTGTCTTTCATCTTTTTCGAAGGAATTCCTTCGGAGTCTTGTCAAGGCCAATTGTTTTGGAAAAATTGTAAGCCCATTTGTGTTGTCCAAGTCTCTCGAAAGAATCCTTCGGACAATTTGTCCAAAGGAATTCCTTCGGGTTTTCCTGTCCATTCTTGTCTTTTCCGTGGACTTTTCTTCTGCATGTGTTTGCCTCGAGATTTTTGCCTCTCGGATTTCTTCCCTTTCTTTTCCTTTGGATTCCTTGTTTGGCGCATTCTTGAAGGGTACATACCCTTCGGGACTTTTACAAACGTCCCTTCGGAACTGTGACGAGCCCTTCGGACTTTTCTGTTGACTGACTTTTCTGAAGGAATCCTTCGGATTCTGTCTGCGGATTTCCTTCGGCTTTATTGTGAAGCACCTAGGTTTTTGTAAACCCCGCGACAACTTTTCCGAAGGTATTCCTTCGGACCTTTTGTCTCTTTACATTTTTCCCTAATGTATATTCCCAAAGGGCAGGTGCCCTTCGGGACTTCGAAAAGGTCCTTTACTCGCTTGAAATGATCCTTGTAACTATCCTGAAGGATAGGTGCCCTTCGGGACTTTTGAAAAGGTCCTTTACTTGCTTGAAATGATCCTTCCAACTGTCCGGGACTTTTGAAAACATCCCTTCACTTTGCCAGGATACTCGGGTTATTGTAAATGACATTCCCGAAAAAAACTTTTCCCTTTCAACCTTGAAGTGGACTTTCCCGAAGGGCACCTACCCTTCGGGACTTTTGAAATTGTCCAACTTTTTCCTTCGGAAAAAAAGTCTGAAGGAACAACCTGTGTTAGTCAAGTCACAAAGACTTCCATTTATGAAACAACCCTTCCGAAGGGCAGGTGCCCTTCGAAAATCTTGTAAGTGACCCTTGTTCCTTAAGAAAAGCCCTTCGGACTTGTGCAATTGGTCCTTCGGATAGCCAAGTGACTTTTCCGAACTTTGAAGATGTCATTTTTCTGAAGGGTAGTGTGAACCTTCCCAAAGGGGTACATACCCTTTGGGATTCCTGGAATGTACCTTTTCCTTTGTAATTTTCTCGGCTTTATTGCAAAGTACCCGGGTTTTTGTAAATCCCTTGAAATCCTCTATCTCTTGACTGGAAAAAACCCGAGAAAATAAACATATGCATGATGCTGCCTTTAACTCCGTGCTTCCATTGAAAGTGAACAAGAGATGTGGCCTTTGAACTCGCTGTAGGTGTCTTTCCCTCGAATGGACTGCATGTTCTATATGGTGGCTGTAGGTCTTCACCCAACTGTTCTTAATACCTTTGCTGTAAGTACATTCATGCTTTTAGACCACAGATTGACCAGCTGAAAAGGGGATTAGACCGTTGTAGGAAAGTTAAAAATAATAGGGGTAATAACTTGGCTTTGACAAGCCAAATTACTAACAGTTCCATCGACGGAGTTTGGGATTTGATCTATCGTATTGATTCCCTGGGCCCTACCTAAGGGCAATAAAACGAAAACAGCAAGCACAAGCTGAAATAAAAGTGTATTTAATACTTTAATGCAACATCAACATTCTAAAATTGATAAAGTAAAAGTACAACATTCACTTAAGTTCATGATACATAAGGTATTCGCTAAGCTTTTCAGCATATGCAAAACTGTAACAACATAGATCACTAAGAACATCTCATCATCACATTTTCATAGGGATAGCATTCGTTTTGTTTAAACAAGACAATATTGTTAAAACATGTACAACTAGATATACGTGTCAAAGTCAATATATCCAAAATTCCATGTATCTAAAATGTGGGGAACACAACAAACCCCACTGGTTGAATATGTAAAACTACAACAGCTTTGCATACAACTCAACAAGTACAATAAATCATATCTTACAACACTATACAACAAGGATTACATAAAAGGAACCGTCTTAAAGACCAAAAGGGTTCTCAAGTGTATTCCATGTACAAATGTCATTAATGTAGCAACAACATATCAACTTGGAGATGGAGAGCATTATCGAGGCGCTTTGCTTCCAACCACATAGCCTTATGGTTCCCTTACACACCTCCCAAACCAGAGTGGCCCTACCCTTTGACAATGGCGGCAGATGCGAGAATCCAACTAGTGAGAGAAATATAGAACCATGTGTAATGCCAAGTACTAGTCACCATCATAAATGCAGTCAAGTCAAGTAGAACTGTGTTGTTCGGTCCAGGATCTCAATCTTCAGTGCACCTATTGGGGTAGATGCATTGAGCGAGCTCAGGGAACAATTGGGGGACTTGCGTCCTCTCGTTTTAGGATTGCTATTGACACAATATAGGGCATGAGCTGCAGGTATTGGGCTCCATTAAATAGTGTGCTTAGGATAGATCTCCAAGAGATGCAGTGCTACCACCAGAGGCCCAATACTAGTCTTTCCATCGATTCATAGAACTTCACTTCTGGCTAGACCAATTGCAACATATTGAAATTCAGAGCTCTATTTCGATTCACTTATAGTTTTTAAAGAAACAGAAATGTCACTTGTTCGCAAATAAACATTAAAAGAGATAGAGGGTAAGGCATAAAAGAAAGCCTTCTGAATAAATGGCCAACACAAATGCTTTCAGGACCCAAATGTGCTCAGCTACAGTTGCACCACTGTATGCTAAGTTTCACGATGGCTCAAGCTCTAGTCACACAGGGAGATGGTTTGAGGAGAAAGGGTACATGCTTAATTCTAAGATTCTTTTCTAATGAATAAACTAGTAACAAGACTGTAGTTGGCTACACATAGTTCCTAACAATTTTTAAATAAAACAAAAAGAATCACATAACTTAATTCGAACAACAAAGTTCGATCTAATTAATGGATAAACCTTGCAGAAAAAGCACAAATTATAGTATTTTAGCATTGGTGTTGATCTCTTAAAGCAAATTGAGAGTGGAAGACCTTCAAGGCAACCAGACGCATTTACATAGAAAAATCAATTTTGCATTAATCCGACAACATTTGTTTGCAAGAGAGTTGACCCTTCTACAATATCGCATAGTAGTATAGAGAGAAGAGAGAGAGAGAGAGAGAGGGGTCCTGCCTCCACAAGGCACGAGACCCTACTTTTGGCCATCATGTCTTGAAATGGTAAAAAAGACTTTGTCAGAATATTCCACGTCCCAAAACAAATAAGACAAACTCTTGGGAACGACTGAGAAAGCATCAAGAATAAGGGGTTTGATGTGGACCACTTCCTAATGGTTTTGGTAGGCTTTTTTGAGCTGCCAATGATTAGTTGATGAGGTCGAATCTCTGCAAGTCAACAGACGACTCATGGAGGAGTGTTTTCACTTGGCTATTAGGTGCAGGATTGTGAGCAACACATGCCCAATCTGCCTCTGTGGCACTTTGAACAATCGAGGGACTGGCCACATGGCGCTTTGCCAATGTCTTTGACTTCTTAGTCATTTTGAAAATGACAGATGTCTCGCTATAATTATTTCAGGGCCCACTTTTGCGTCTTTCACTTATGTTCTGAAGTCAAAGGGATATATCAGGTCGAGCTTCTTGGGATTGTGACACTAGTCAATTTGCCGGTTGATCAGGGCCTATGTGGACCTTGCCTTTAGTCTTTGGACCAAAATTGATTTGGATGCCAGGTCATCTTTAAAATAGCGGACATATCTTTATAGTGCTCTTGGGGCCCATCTTCGTGTCTCAAATCTGCTTTGTCCTGAGGGAAACACATGGCATAATGTTGTTGATTTTGGCTTCTTTGTTGTCTCGCTGAGTTATTTGCCTTGCACATGTTTATTTATCATGCTATCGAGTCTTGCTTTTCTTTGTCATTGCTATTTTTTTTGTAGCATGACAATTGGCCTGCTCTTGCTTCTTCACTTGAAATCGACTTTACTTATTGTGTTATTGGCCTTTAGATCACGATTTAGCGAGATACATATATGTGGCCTGATCCCGTTTTTCTACTTAGTCGCTAAGCTTTAGAGCATGCATCTTGGGATTTCGGCCGCGACTTAGCGAGATGTCAACTCATGGAACAATCTTGTTCATCTGGAGGCTTGTGGGCTCCGTATTGTCCTTTGCTATGTCTGCATGGTGTGAACTAACAAGATGCTACCACATGGATGGCCCTCACTTATCTGGGTGATCGTCGATTTTTTAATTATGTGCCTCTACCTGTAAGCTTCGGATAAGCGGGATGTTGCCACATGGATGGTCCTCGTTTGTTCAAAGTGCCTTCGATCTTTGACTATGTATGTTTGCCTGACAAGTCGTAGATGAGTGGGGATGTTCAGGGCATGTGCCTGTGCTGTCGGTCGCGGATGAGTGGGATCGTGCCATGTCGCATGATCTCGCTTATACGGATGCTCGAGGAACTTTTCTAACTATGCATGTGCATGTAGGTTCTAGATGAGCGAGATGCTGCCACATAGACAGTCCACGCTTGTCTGGAGGGTCTTCGGGTCTTAGCCGTTTCACTGTTTTGCTTTGGAGGAATGAGATGGAGACACATAGCTCAATCTCATTAATCTAGATGTTTGCGGAGTACTTGCCTTAGCCGTTTGAGCTCATAGAAGTGGATAACCGAGATGAAGACACACGGCACAATCCCAGTGCTCGGGACTTAGCCGTTGGAATTCAAACTGTAGGGACCTAGTTGTTGGAATTTGAATAGCCTTGCCACCCTTAAATTTGATAGTTGCTCTAGGTGCAAAAGAGACATGCGGCCAAGGTCTATGCAAGGAAACTTCAGGAAAACGACTAAGTATAAAAAGTCATTCGTACTGTAGAGGATCTTTCTAAGCTAGATCAAGTAAGCTTTGGCGAGGTTGCTCTGTGAAGCTAGAATAATCCTGAGAAGAACAAATAACCTTGGGCAAAAAATCAAGTTAGCTCGGTTAGTCCATAAAGCCAAAATTTGAATTCGATGAACATCATAGTACTAAAAGCCAAATAGATGTATAGAATAACTTCAATAGATATGTCCAGTTAGAACTTCAGACTCATGTTAATTGAATTAATAGAGCAACTGTGGAAACACTCAGTAAGTTTGGTTAGTTTCAAGACTTCATTCTGAATAAAGCCTCAAACTTAAGACAATGACTTCTTGCTTAGACTTTGACTGATTCATTTCACAACAAGACATGAACATGGAATTTGAGCTTAGAGTGGGTCTACATTTGAAAATTTGAAAGTGGGGCGTGTTGGTCACAACAAACTGGACAATACATCAAAACATCATCACCATCTATAGACTACAGGCAATCCATGACAAACACTATAAACCAGACAGCACAATGAACAGGACTAATGATCTTACAAATCATGCTTTGGCCAAAGACTTTATGAGATGACAGCTACAAAAGCCCTGCTCCTCAACCTGCTAATTCACAGCTTTCTAGAAGACACTAGTAACCCTCAGTGGTTCTAAGTCCTTGTTCAGTTTGCACAACAATCTCATCTTTAGTTTATACTTTTCTAGATGAAACCAATATACTAGCTTGACTGATTTCATTCGGTTTCAAAGTCAATCAAGGAAGCAAAACTATCTCAGTCTGTGCATCAGGGAAAAACAACGGTTACAACAGTCTACACATCGTAAAAGAGACAAAAGATTAAAATCAGTGTTAATGGTCAGTCAATGGGCAGACTGCCAACACCCTTATCCTAATTGTCAAGACCTTGTAGAATATCCGGCACATATAAGCATTTCAAACCACAGAAATTTCCATATCACCAATCAATGAAAAGTGTACATTAATATAATACATTCATTAGAGGTGATATTGAAGTGTTGGGGAAGTTGAGGGGAAGGAAGGTTCTTTTGCCAACATGCCCATCTCACTTCAGATCAACGTAGATTTTCGTAGGGGTTGTCCTTCATATTCACAACCCCTGCTTCTCAAGATGATTTCAGTCATGCCCAAACAAGGATCACATAATCACGTACATTCAAAATTGACTGTCATTTATAAGGAGAAGCAACAGGGTCTGCATTTAGTCCAAAGAAATAAGAAAGGAAGAATGAAATTATATGGATGTCCACGAACGACCAAATTTAGATCAATGGGACTTGAGAAAACATCTAATTACAATAGAAAGTGCTAGGGTAAAAGGACCCTAGGATCAACGACATATTTAATTCATCACAGTCCCTTAGTCTTAATCTATCAAGGTTTACACTTGATAGGATCTCTTACTCTCACTGCCTTTCCCAACACCCACAAGACCTAGTTACAACTGCCACCTACAGTTAAGAGTTGCTGAGCAACATTTGCAATTCGAACCACAATGGAGGGCTCTCCAACGAGCTTCTTGTCAAGGATTACTTCTCTCACAGTTCAGGAGACACAAGATCAATGATGATAGCAAACTATAACTCTGTGACTTATTATACCTCACAATCATTAGTCCGTGTGTTAGGGTTTTTAAATATGTGCTTGAAAGGCTCTGAGGAATGTGCACAACTACGTATACAAATCAACCCTTGTCACCACTTCCTCAAGGAATATACAACATACTATCCAGTTCAGGTTCACAAAACTAAACATATAGTCCTACCATGAAGGCAAACACCCAGGCAATTAAGGATGCTATTCATAAACTACCAACCAGATCCATAAACAAGCATATAAAACCATTTAAATTTTATCGCAATACGCGTTTCCAGGTTTGTGTTAGATAAGGAAACATATCTCTTATTAGAACAAAAGAGGATAAGGTGACACCACAACTCTAGAGGTTTTAAAGCACAAGACCCTGAACATGTATATTTGCAAGGAGTTTCATTACCATAGTCAAGACTTAAGACCCAGTCTTCTCAAACATGACAAGCACATTCAGGCCTCCACAATACTTTTAAGTAAATTAACTTGGCCAACAATCCAACACCACCACAAGGGAACCTCATGGCCCAACTAACCATAAGGTGTAAATCTCAATACAAAATGAGCAAACTATTGCAGCGAGTTCTAGGTTCAAGCATGCTAAACCTGATTGATCATTTCAACACATAAATGAAGGTATCCATTCCAAACATACATGAATAAGTGCATGCATTCATACAATGTGCCCGGACCAGAGGACTATTCTCACTCAGTTCCCTAAAGTAGGGTTTTAACAGTCCACTTTTCATCACAATCGATTAGGGAGATTTATAGTTCCATCTATTTCTCCAGATTCAGACTTGAGAATGACCGTTCAGCCATTGTTATCAAATAGGTCAGGTAATTTTAGGATTTACAACCACATACATCATAGATCATATGCCTACTTATTCCCATTGCATATGTGTGATCCTAGGGGATTACCACAATCAAAATTTAATCACAGTTTTCTTATAATCTAGCATTATTCACCTACAGGTTTTTGCCTTCTCTCATCAACAAAACCCTCCTTACATTAATGTCCAAACAACAAAAAATAATAGCAAGAGAAGAAGCCCTAGTTAGGATTTTCGAGTTTGAGCAATATATCATATAATACATCTCTTTCCCAATCAGATTGGAGAGTAGGGTGAGAGCAGGCCAAGACATACCTATGCAAACCCAATATAGGATGAAATAGTTCAGTCAACACAGCCGCTGCACAATGACCCAACACAAAGCTACAACACCAAGCAGTCACAAAGTCTACCCGGAGAGCAATTTCTAATCCTCCAAGCAAGATTCCAAACCCCCGTTCCCTAGCCAAGAGGAGGCTCATATAATTTTCCCAAACTGCCATTGCCATAATGAGGGGCAATCATGTTTGACTACAACAGAAACCTGCCATTGATTTCTCAAATTCCTATTGACTGAATATTGCTTAGAAAACCCCTAAGATCAAGGCAAGCTTCCAACTAGGATCGCAAAATGGTAAGAATAACTTAGTTACCTCTGAGCAAAAAAACCCTCATTCGCAGTCTTGTCAAGAGTGATATGGGAATTAGGTCAAGATGACCTAATTTCTATTCATCCACCCAAGTAACTCAGGGTTGGGGTTAACAAAACCCAACCATGATTTTTTAAGACTTTACTATATATCATGTCAAGTCCGAGGTCTAAAACCCTTTTGTAAGGTATAATATTATATCACAACACACAAGCATCAAGGCCTACTTTAAAAGGTGCACTGCAAAGTCTTGTCATAAAACTAGTATTTACACTCCCAATAAGTATGCCAAGCAATGCCTTAGGGATTGCCCTAATTATATTTCATAAACCAACAACAAGAGCAACACTGGATCACATACAACCAATCCAATGAGTAATCCCTCGTAAGAAAAAAATGAACACAATCATAACTATGCCATCTCAAGGAACTGACATGCTCAATATTGCAACCACGTTACAACAAAATTAGCACACATCTATCCATCATAGAAGTAAAACAGAAACCGATAACTCTGGACATTATATGCACAAATATAAGCACATGAATAGCAAGCCCTAGACACAACCCCGTATCAGAATCACCTTACAACGAAACAAGCACATGTCTATCCATCAGAGAAGTAAAATAGAGACTGGTAAGTCTGGACATCATATACACAAATATAAGCACATGAATGGTAAGCTATAAACACAAATGCAATCCATGTAAACAAGCACATAAACACAAGCAATGTGATGTTTGCGGTTTTCTTTCTTCTCTCCTCTAGATACCTATCTCAGATCAGTTGTGCTTCTCCTTGATGATGCTCTTCCTCTGGGCCTAGCCACTGTGGGGTTGTGGTCAATCTTGCATCCTTCTCAGGAAATAATGGGTAGTTAGTCCGTGTTAGAAAACAGATAAAACATCAATAAAAATAATTTATTAATGCTTAAAAAATGTTACAATAATGCTATCTTACCTCATTTAACCAATATTTGAAAAGACACAATTAATGCTTACTATCATTTGCATTTAATCATCTGATATAAAGACAATCCATCTAAATCAGAATAATCACAGTCTATATGAAAGTGACATAAGTAAAATTATCATAAAAACTGAGTAAAGCCTTTTTACGTTGTTTGTCAAAATCTTTGGGGTCATCCTCTGGTTTTTCTTCTTTACCTAAAACAATCTAGTCAAAGTTTCTATAGTCACAAATGTAAGTATTTTAAGACTCCATAAATTGTAATTTTTACCAGTTAGCTTTTGTGAATCAAATAATAACAAACGTTTTAAACCAGCCATTTTGACTACTAAAACAATAGCTTTTGAAAATCGAAAAACTGTAATTTTATGCAGTCAGCTTTTGTGAATTAAATAGTAACAAATATTGTATACCTAATACCAACCATTTTGACCACTAAAATAATTGTTTTTGAAATTTGACAAGGCCTTTGACAAAATCGAAAAACTGTAATTTTATCCAGTCAGCTTTTGTGAATTAAATAGTAACAAATATTGTATACCTAATACCAACCATTTTGACCACTAAAATAATTGTTTTTGAAATTTGACAAGGCCTTTGACAAAATTAGACAAGGCCTTTGACAAAATTTGACAAGGCCTTTGACAAATATAAGCACATGAATAGCAGGCCCTAGACACAACCCGGTATTAGGATCACCTTACAATGAAACAAGCACATGTCTATCCATCAGAGAAGTAAAATAGAGACTGATAACTCTGGACATCATATACACAAACATAAGCACATGAATAGTAAGCTATAAACACAAATGCAATCCATGTAAACAAGCACATAAACACAAGCAATGTGGTGTTTGCGGTTTACTTTCTTCTCTCCTCTAGATACATATCTCAGATCAGTTGTGCTTCTCCTTGATGATGCTCTTCCTCTGGGCCTTGCCACTGTGGGGTTGTGGTCAATCTTGCTTCCTTCTCAGCAAACAACGGGTAGTTAGTCTGTGTTAGAAAACAGATAAAACATCAATAAAAATAATTTATTAATGCTAAAAAAATGATACAATAATGCTATCTTACCTCATTTAACCAATATGTGAAAAGATGCAATTAATGCTAACTATCGTTTGCATTTAATCATCTGATATAAAGACAATCCATCTAAATCAGAATAATCACATCTATATGAAAGTGACATAAGTAAAATTATCATAAAAACTGAGTAAAGCCTTTTTACGTTGTTTGTCAAAATCTTTGGGGTCATCCTTGGGTCTTTCTTCTTTACCTAAAACTATCTAGTCAAAGTTTCTCTAGTCACAAATGTAAGTATTTTAAGACTCCATAAATTGTAATATTTACTAGTCAGCTTTTGTGAATCAAATAATAACAAACGTTGTAAACCAGCCATTTTGACCACTAAAACAATCACTTTTGAAAATCGAAAAACTGTAATTTTATCCAGTCAGCTTTTGTGAATTAAATAGTAACAAATATTGTTACATAATACCAACCATTTTGACCACTAAAATAATTGTTTTTGAAATTTGACAAGGCCTTTGACAATATTTATTTACCATTATGTCCGACTCCCTAATACAAACCACCAGGCAACTTTTCATAGACAACTGCCTCCCCAATCAAAATTTATAGAATTAGTACCCGCCCAGGTAGACGATAGGCAAATATTCAATTTTTTTATTAAGTTTACAACTTTAATAAACTTTTTAAAATTACAATTTTTAAAATAAAAGCAAATGCCTTAAATTTTCATAATACCAATTAATATAGTTTTCAATCTTTATAACAACAAATATACTGAAGTCAAATAGCATGGTGAATATTTAGCACCGTACGGCTGCGCCCAGGGCTGCAGCGCCACCAAAACATAGCAACACCGTTAAGTCTTCCTCACCACGCCTTCTAGCCAGTAGTTTAGACGCTTCTCACGCCTCTGATTTCCCTCTTACAGGGCTGTGCTGATTTGCTGCTGTGCCTATTTTGAAGTTTATGTTGCTGCATCTATCTTGCTTCCAGGGCTGCACCTTTTCTCTCTTGAGCAATTTGTCATGCTCATTCAAATCATGCTCGTTCATATAAACTGATATGTATAGATTGTTATCACACTCCTTTCCTATAAATACTATATGCAACAGGGGATTTTGCATTTGTGGCATCTCAAAACCAGTTAGATATGTGTCACGAAGACTAGTATGTTACTCTCATTGAAGATAAGAGTAGTAATGAAACTATTTCATTGGGTGATGGTTGGCTCACTTTGTTAGAGGATGCGGGGATGTTCAGATAATAGTGTCGTTAGTTACATATTTAAGAATGTTAGATATGTCCTTGACATGAACAAAAACCTACTTTCTATTAGTGAGATTACAAAAAACCATAGCCTGTGTAAAGTTTCAAGGAAACAAATGTAACGTAACTACTCTTTATGATAGCACAATAATTGTTTTTAATATTGGTAAAAAATGGTATATAAACTGGTTGATCCTGACATGCACTGGCAATGGTTGAAAGTACTAGTGTGCTTTGGCATGAGAGGTATGGTCACCTCAATTATCATTACTTGAATATACTAAGACTAATATGGTGAATGGACATCTATTAATTCAAGAAAGTTAGAACATGTGTACAAAGTATTAGCTGGGCAAACAAATTTGACATCCGTTTGATATTGATAAAACATAGTGAGCAAAATGAGTCTTGGATCTGGTACATGCTGATTTGCATGGTCCAATGAAGACACTTACAGTGTCTGGAGCATAGTATTTTTTGTTGATAGTTGATGACTTTTCTAGAAAAATGTGGGTTTATTTTCTAAATAAAAAGTCAGATTGTTTCTCTAATTTTGTTGCTTGGAAAGCCTTGGTAGAGAAACAAACAAGTAGAAAGGTCAAAGCTCTTAGAATTGATTATTGAGGCGAATTCGTCACAAGACTATTAAGAATTTTGCAAGCAGGGAGGCATACATTACACTCAACAACAAAATGGATTGTGGAAAGGAGGAATAAGAAAATTATGAAGATGTCATGGTGGATGGTGTAGATCAAGAATGTACCTTATCGATACTAGGCAAAAACTGTGAATATATCAGTTTACATTCTTAACATAAATTCTTTTAAAGCCTTGCAAAATATTACTCTTGAGAAAGCATGGCCATGCAAAATACCTGATGTAAGTAACTTTTGTGTTTTTGGTAGCATTGCTTTTTCATTGATTCCTAAAGAAAAGAGGAGTGGTTTAGATGTCAATAGCAAAACATATATGCTTGCTGGCTATAGTGAGGAGTCGAAGACATACAGATTAATTGATGTCTCTACAAACAAAAATTGTTGTAAATAGAGATGTTGTAGATGAGAAAATACCATTTTTTTAAGCTAATGGTAAATCTATGGATAGTAGTGTATGGATAACTACTCTTGATTTTGGAACAAGTTCGGGGGTTAAAATTGAACAGGGTTCAAAGCTGAAAACGTCAAAGGGGATAGGTTGTAGGGAAGGATTTGGTGGTGAAGAAAGTGTTTTCATTCTTCACAGGAGGATTAGGAGGACCAACAAAAGAGATTGAAGTGGTATTATGCCACACAATGAAATATGTTCGGGAAGGTGAATTGCCTTAGTGAGTGAAAGGCCGATCTACAAGATTAGAAAAAAATGGTGCAAGGTGACGAGCAGGTAAATTTTGCCCTTACTACTTATTGCAGGAATTAAAACCAAACATATTTACAAAGACTAAAGTCAAACTTGATTTGGAGCTTCCATGAAAGTTGTAGTAGGTGGTGGGGGTATGTAAATAGGGCACGATAGTTTTGTGTAGTACGTGCTACGTTCCAAATAACAATAGAAAACAAAACTGCAAAAATACAGAGTGAAATGCTGATAAATAGAAAAAGATGGGAGCACTTGCTTCCTCAAGGGTAGATTGCACTTGCAAATCCGACTGTAACAAAAGAGCTCTCACACAATGGCAACTATCACTTGCATTAAGTTGATATTGTAAAAAAATAAATTATTTAGGGTTTTTCTCCCATTTGTATTCAATTGTTAGAAGCCCTAATTAACTTAAGGCTAACTCATGACTTAACCCTTCACTAACTTTGGGCACCCAAAATATAATATAAATAATGCTAATTAAGTGCGCACACACAAATATATGTTGTGCTTAGGTACACAACATGACCTACCCCGTAAAGAGCTTTGGTCTCAAAGCTAGTCAAACTTCAAAAGTGCGAAATTTTTCGTTATGAGAATGGAACTCAAGACCTCTACCTACTACATGAAAGCTTTGACCATCCTACCATATACCATGACTTGACATGTTACATGAATGAGAATGAGTTTTTTTTTAAAAAACAACTGGAGATTCCCTTGCGTTTTGGTCACATTCTCCAACAAACTCACTCTTCAATGCTTGTCTCCATGATTACCATTTTCAACCGCACCAGGAATTCTTTTTCACCCTCTTTCTTTCCAACTTACATATGCCTTTCTTGTTGACTCCAAAAATCTGAATTTATTTAATTTTTCTTTTTTTCTTGTTTTAAACCCTCTTCAGGTCCAGATGCTTAGCCAATAACTTCTCAGTTTACAAAGTTGCATCCTCCATGGGGAGCCCCTTCCACATCACCTTCAACAAACACACTATCTTGTTCGAAAGCTTCATAAATTCCTCCCAACAAATCTCCCTAGCTCTATCACAAGCTTCCCTTCTTCGTTAGTCATCGACAATTTTATTTGAGGATCCAAATGTATTTCTATCTTCTTCAAACGTGACACATTAAACACATCATGCAACCTTCTCTTGTTTGGTATGTCCAATGCGAATGCAACTTCCCCACTTTTGCACACACCCGATATGGCCCATAATACTTTGGCTACAACTTTTGCTTCCCTGCATCCTTCAATGGCTTCTGTTTATATGCTTGCGGTTATACAAACACCATGTCCCTGATCTCAAAACTTCTTTGTCCTATGTTGGTCTGTTTGTTGCTTCATCTTGTTGGCACTCACTGCTAAGTTCTCTCTCAATAGTTGTAGAATTTTTTGCATCTCTTCCACAACTTTCTCTGTTGCTGGGACCTTTCCCATTTGAATTACCCAATCAATGGTGATGGTGCCTCATAAATGTACAAAGCCTTAAAAGGTAATATTTTCGTAGTTGTATGGTATGTGTTGTTGTACCAATAGTCAACCAAATGTAGCCAGTGTATCCACTTGATTTGATTATTCCTTGCATGCATTATTAGATGCCCTTCCAAGCACTTGTTCACCACCTCTGATTGCCCATATGTTTGAGGGTGGTATGCAGCATAGTATACATAACCGTAACTGGCGAGTACTTGTCGCGGGGATTTTTTTTCGCTGGAGTCATTGACGAGTAAGGTCAAATAATTGGGAATTACCGACAAAAGAAAAAATACTTAAATTTATCAAAAAAACATAAATTTTATAGATATTATAGTTGCAAAATGTATCATATGAGTCTGTAAAACATTGGGAAAGTGTTTTCTATTAGATTTGAACACACAAAGTAAAAAATCGCATAATCATGCGAATACAATTGTGACATTGTCAAGTTATTAACAACAAACTGATACAGTGATATATACAAGAATTTACAAGACTACAAGTACATATTACAAGAATCTATAACTTTCTCTTCCTAGCTTTGAAAAACTAAGGGACCCTGAGAAAGTCTAGTCCTTCCACTCAGCTGCCCCTCGCTCTACCTCTGTGTCTGCCTTTGCCTCATCCTTATCCTCATCTTCAAGGATGTCCTCTAATCCAATGCCTCCTGTTGCAGTTGTACCTTCCATAACTTACCTCTTGAAATCAACAATCTCGTCCTCTTTGAACATGGAGGCCTCCTCCTGTGTAGTCCAATCACTGTAGGGATTGATCTCATTTAGATCGATAGGCGTCTTTGATATGTTTTCCAACTTCTTATGTGAAAACGAAGGTTTTATTGCACAAAAATTGGTCATTGAGACGTTGTTGGCTCAACTTGTTGTGCTTCTTCGTGTGAATGGCATCAAACAAACTCTAGTTGCGCTAACATCCAAAAACGCTAAACGCGGAGATAAAATGCAATGGGCTAGTCTTTGAAGATTTGGGGTATTCCCATCTCAATCTTCCCACCATGACCCTGCAAACAAGATATTCAAAAACTTGGTAAGTAATTAATAATTGTAAATTTGTAATTGGTAAGGTACAAGTAAAGACTTCATTTTTTATTATCTGATGACTATGTAGCTTTTCTTCGGATTGCTAGGGCTGAAAAAAAGAGCCTCCCCCTAGTTTGCTTGTAGTTCTGCAGCTCTGAAATAATGAGGTCCCTCACCTCAATGTCCGGTGTCATACTCTCAATGCATGTTGCGAGCCCCTCGATAACCTCCCCAGTAGCATCTATGAAGCTATCAATGTAGAAAAATCTGGGGTTAAGGTAGTACCCTGCTGCATGGATGGATTGGTGGAGTTGATTGTTTCACCTATGATTAATTAGTTCTCAAATGGGATCAAATCTGGCATGATCCCTCCTATAATAGTTTTGGACGGCCTATTTGGCCTTATCCATGGCTTCATAAATATAACCCAATGGGTTTTGCTCCCCATCCACCAAGTGCCAAACCGTCAGTAAATGCTCTGACGCTCACAAAGTTACAAACAAATTAAAGTTACAAATAAAATAAATACTAAGTTTAAAAAATTGAAAATAAGAGAATCGACTTGAAATTTAAATTTAAATTTCAAGTTACCTTGCCAATATTTGTAGCTCTTTTTTTGAAGGCCTCGCTGAAAACTGCCTTCCCAACCTTGACCCCATCAATGTTCTTGGAATATAATGAGTCCATCCAAGCTTGACTCATAAACATCTGCTTCAAAAAAATCAACAAACTGCAAATACTTTGCAATGTCAAAAAGTGCATTGTAAACCTAGTGATATCTGCTCAAACAATCTCTTTCCCCATGGTGTGCTCTCTCATCAAGTTGAGAACACAAGGGTTGATTATATATATTTTGTGACCTCTCTTAACTTTTTCTATAACCGGTCACACCCAATCAAGTTTGTCTATGTTTTCCAAAAAAAGGTCAAGGCAATGGGCTGTGCAAGAGGTCCAAAAGACTGATGGATGTTTCTCATTGAGAAGTCTTTCAGCCACCACATATGTTGTTGCATTGTCTGTGATAACTTGGACAACATTTTCGATGCCCACCTCTAAAACAATTTGCTCGAGCATCAAGCTCAAAGTTTTTGCATTCTTTATTTTGTTAGATGCATCAATGAATTTCAAAAAAACTAGTCCACCATTTGACGATGCCACAAAGTTGATGAGGGTGTGGTTTTTTCCATCCGTCTATCCATTAGAAAGAATGGTGCATTTGAACTTATGCCACAACCTCTTCTGATCTTCTACAGTTACCTTTGCATCTTCAATTGCATTCTGGAACAACCTCCTACTCAAGTCTTTTGGAGAGGGTGCCTTGTATCCTTTCTCTGCAATTGTCAATGCTATTACCAAATATTCTCAATACAGATGGGCTCCTTGCCATATTGAAAGGAAGGTTGTTGAAATACTAAAAATTTGTACATGATTTATCTGTTTCTGCATGTGCTTCCTTGTTCCATTCTATACCTTGCAACGAATGTTGTGCCCCCCAAGTGTGTGTTTTTAGACACAAAAAAAGAGTGTATCTAGTTCAAACTCGATGTAGATGTGCCATGGCACTTGTGTGGCCCATGAGTAGAGCCCACAATTTCTGTCATAATTGACTCTGCTTCTTCTGTCGATGTGGGAGCAATGGTTGTTGTTATGGTTGGTTGCATTCTTGCTCCTAATTTATTTTCCTCCAACAATGTAAGCTCTGCTATTATCTTTCATTTTGCCTTTTCCCTGACATTGGGACAAGGCGTGATGTCACGATAAGGAATGCATGAAAGGTGGTACTTGAGGCGATTAATGTCTCCTGACATCTTCGTACAAAACAAACAAATTGAAACCGTTTGGGATGATTCAATATGCATGACATACTTCCAAGCAACACCGCAAGAATTAGGGGGAGTCGTTTTCCCACTACTGATCTAACTTCGATGCACTGGTGGATGTCGTTGTTTGCTAACAATATACCTGCAAACATGTTCAAAACAACATTAAAAAAATAAAAAATAAGAACATTTAACACATTAAAATACAACATTTAAAAAAATAACCTTACATCGTAAACTTGTAAATTTAATTTTAGACATCTTGGTGTAACCCTATGATAAAATATTGAAAACATTGAGAACGATTCTCTACAATAAATAAATTTTAATGATAAACGAAAACTGTAATAGTTAAAAAACAACATTATAATAAAAATTTATGCATAAATTGTATATACTAAATATTAAATTGCATTCCACGAAATTGAACGGAATGCATGAAATTTTAATATTAAAATTTAAAATATTTATCAAACATGTTTATAATTTAATTACAATTCATTTACATGCTCAGAAATTTAAAAAAAAAACAAAAACAAATGTACTAACCTAGAAATTGCTTTGCTGAATTCTCCTTCCAATTTGCTCTTGAATGTTCCAAATCTTGTGTGATGCAATGAGGCGGAGTGTTTCAATTTATAAGACAAATCTTCATGTTTTTCAGTGTTTTATTAATGTTTTATCAACGTTTGGCATCTATTTGTGGCGCTGACCGTGTCCAGATGCATACAACATGCATACAAGCCTTCCGACGAGTACTCGACAAGTACTCTATGAGCACTTATCAGAAGGCCAAAAATCGGTGGTTTTTAATGTTTGGAGAGTTCGAGTGGCAGTTAATCGCCTTAGCATTTTCCTGACGAGTAACTGAGTACCTGACGATTACTCACCGATTATGTAATCTATGGTATGTAGTGCTCATGTTAAATGTAACACCTACATTCTGAAACAACTCTTGCTAGAAATGACTTTGAAAAGTCTGATCCCAATTGTAGATGATATGTTTAGGGATCCCATGTAGCTTAGACACACGTTGGAAATATAATTTTCCAACCTTAGGCCCTATTGACAATTCTTCCACAAGTCAGATTGTCTTTTGCCATTTAGAAAGTTCACGTCTCTAGCCAAGGAAAGAAGAATACATTGTTTTTGGTAGGGGCCTTTGCTACAAAAGAATGAATTCCTTTGGACTTTTGTCTGAAGGAATGGTTCATGAAACAACGGATTAACAAATCAACAAAACGCCTAAAAGAAGTACCCTTGGGAAGGGTCATTTGCAAGAAACCCGAAGGGTAGGGTACCCTTCGGAAAGGTTATTTTCAACATTCTCGAAGGGCACATACCCTTCGGGAAGGTACAAGAGCGAATTGGGGACCTCTGCAAAAAACCCGGGTGACCATTTCAATTTTTTCGAAGGGCACAGAGGGAGAAAAACGAGCCCTTTTGGAGGGCACTTGGTTGGCGAAAGGACCACAATAACCTTTCCGAAGGGCACATTTTGAAGGCTGAAGAGCGAAGGCACAAAAGAGACCTTCGGACAAAAAGTCCGAAGGAATTCGGAAGATGCAAGAAAGAAGACCGAAGACAAAATGCCAACGGCAAAAGACAAAGGGGCTTCGGAGAAGTTGAATAAGACAAAGGCAAAGCAAAAGGAAACCTTTGGACTTTTGTCCGAAGGAATTCCTTTGGACAAAACGTCCGAAGAAATTTGGAGAAATGGCCGCGCAAAAGTCCGAGAAAATAAACTCGAAGAAGAATTCCAAAGGCCAAAGGAAGTGACCGAGATAATTCTTACTGACATTTTGTCCGCGGGAAAATGACTTAGCAAAAAAAAAACCAATGAGCAAAAGCAAAAGGCCGAAGGATTTATTCCTTCGGGCTTTTTGTCCGAAGGAATTCCTTCGGACAAAAAGTCTGAAGAAATTCAGAGTAAGCCAATAAAGAGAAAAACCCGACTAAGACAAGGAGCCCGAGCAAAGGAAAAGTAAAGGAAAGTATCCCTTCGGAAAAAGTCCGAAGAAATACTTTGGAAGAAAGGCCAAATGAGGAGATATAGACCGGATATAAATAAAATTAAATTCGAATATAGAATCCTGCTAGAAATAGACATGAACAAGCAGACCAGAACAAGGTAAAATACATGCAATTAGGGGCTATTTTCGAACAACGGTCAAAGCTTCAGTTGACTGGCTATTGAAGCCCTGCTCGTCTCCGGACTAACTCACGCATTCGAGGGTCCAACTCAGCTTCAATCGAAGTTCCAAATTCGAATGTCGAGTTGTCTGTTCCAGATTTAGAGTTGACTAATTGTTAAACGCCGGATTGACTAGGAGCTTTCCATGCGAGGGAGAATGATCTCTTCGTCCAACTCAGGGTATCAAACGGCCAACTCAACCTTGCAACTTTCCAATTCGGCATCAAGCAAACTCACATAGAGTTCTAAAATTAACATTGGCGGGGATCTCCATGCAAATAGAGGTGGGCGGTTCAGAACAAAGACAAGTTCACTTCTTCAAGCGCAAGAAGCTTCATGCAAAGACAAAAAAGGAAATATATTTAATTGAAAGGCGAAGTCAGCCTTGAGTTAACCGAAGTTAATCCTTCTCTTCAAATTTTCAACGCCAATCTTTGGCCTTTTGTAATTCTCTATAAAATGGCTTTCAGCCTTGATTAAAATTCATCCAATCTCTCTCTTGGTTAGACCAGACTCTGCCATTGGTGAGTTGTGTAACCTCTTCGATCAATAGGACTGTACTTTCAAATTTCAAGTATTGGCATAGTGTATATTTCATTCAACAATTTGCATAAGTGGTAGACTTCTCTCCTTTCCCAAATTCTGGTTCATATCTAGTTGCTAGATTATCCTTATGTAGGTCATGTTAAAGTGTTATTTATGTCTTTTGCTGAAGCTATAAGTGGATGTTAGGTGGCTGCAAAGTGTCTTTTATCAGACCTCTCTCCATCGTTTTCCCTCATGTTTTGGTCATTGGATCGAACCTCTTCATGAAATATTTATGCATAAGTGATTGATTGAAATCATAGGTCTTCCTTTTCCCTTGTTCGTTCAATGTTCAAGGTTCCAAGTTGAGTGGATCAAACTTGTGGTGTATCACCCCCTTTTTTAGGTAGGATTTCCCCTTTAAAGTTTCCTTCTCCCTTTTCCATGGTAGTCCGCAGCATAGAGTAGAGATCCTCATTGATACATCATACAGGAACCAGCGTTCTCCAGAGGTTCTTCTCACCGTTGAGGCACCCACCCTCGTGAGAAGATCCCATTGTTTCAGCCGGATAGAGGACTGGCCATTTCGTGCACGTTTTCGATCAGGGCGCAGCTCCAGGTTGACAACAGGACCATTGCTTCTTGTGTTTCTTGTGGGAATGAAATATACATAGTTTGTCAATCTATCTTCCACCACAAATATTTCATCTTAACATCCATTGACACAATTCTCACTTTTGCTATGGAACCAAGTTTTTTTGCAGAAGACATGGTGAAGGAACAATATTCCCTTTATTTTGTTGGGAAATGTCACACTCAGTTACATATTTTATAATCTCAGCGTTCATTCCCTTCCAAAAAAGTTGCCTTTGATGTTTCTATATGTTTTTTGGAACCCAACATGGCCTGTAGATGGAGACGCATGGCCGTTCTCTAACACCTTTTGAACAAAGGGAGAGTCACCCCTCAAGTAAATTCGTTCTTTGAAAAAAATGATGGCATTATGAGCTAACCAAGCACTCCCTTTCCCTCATCTTCAATTTCTTGCATGAGTTAATTTGAGGCAGGGTGATGTAAGTAGTCTTGTAGAAGATTGTGTATCCAAGCTGGTTAGTAGATGGACATGGCCTAAAATACTGGTAGTTCTTCTTGGTGGGACAATGCATTTGCCACCACATTCTTCTTCCCTTTCTTGTAAAGGATCTCAAATTTAGGCTTGAAGGCGATCAATCCAATTTTGTTGCTCCTTTGTTAATGTTCCTTGAATTAACAGGGGTTTAAGGGTTGAGTTGGTTAGTTGTAACAAAGAAATTGGTCGCCAACAGATATTGACGCCATTTGGTGATTGCATTTAGGATGGCAAGCATCTCCTTACTATATGTAGACATCCTTTGCTCATGTTCATTACATTTCCTACTTTCGAATGTAATCAGGTGGTCATCTTGAAATAGAATTACGCCCAGTCCAAATCCAAAGTCATCACATTCAATGAAAAAGACTTTGAAAAATTAGGGGTTGCTAAAACTGGAGTATAGACTAGAGCTCTTTTGAGATCCTCGAACTATTTGTGTTTTTGTGGACCACTTGAAAAAATTCTTCCTAGTGAGGTTAGTCAAGGGATGTGCTATTGTTGAGAAGTTACTAATCTTCTGTAAAATTCTGCAAAACCTAGTAAACCACGAAGTTTCATAAGAGTTTTGGGTACTTGCCACCAATCACATATGGCCTTGATCTTTGTAGGGTTAGTGCAAATCCCCTCAATAGAAATTTTGTGACCAAGGTATTCCAAGGATGTCTTTTGAGTTCACACTCAGATGCCTTGGTTTACAACTACTTCTTAGATAGTATATCCAACACAGAATCCGAATGCTCAAGATAGGATTCCAATGAATTACTACTAGCAGTTGTCCCGAGGGTGCAAGGAAAGCCAAAGAGTTTTTTTTTTTTTTTTAGAATTTATTATGTTATATGTATTATGAAATATTATATTAAATCCCCGACCAAGTCAAAGGTATTGAACTCACTATAAAAAAAATAATTGGTTCAACAATTAAAAATTCTTTGCTTGTATGGAAGGGGAGAATACCTATCCAACATGTTACACTTCTATCTCCAAAGTCTTGTATCCTTTTCATTGCTGGAAAAAATGAAATAAAAAATTACAAATTAGTATTAAACTTACATTACAATATTCCATCAAAAAATGTGTCATTTAACCCTCTCTTTTGAAAAAAAACTCTTTCATTTACATATGATACAAGAGGCCATAGAGATTCAACCACTATATACAAATTAATATTACAATACATCAATATCTAATAATCAAACACATCTAATATTCTACAACAATTGCATTCTACATACAAGATCGTCAAACATTTCCATTCGTTGGTATTATTCTTGGTAGGAAAAAGTGTCTAAAACAAAAAATTACAGAATTGGTCACAAATAAAAAGCATAAATTAAAAGCACCAGTAAATAGACATCATATTAAATGCAAAGCAGAAGTTATTACGTGTACACTTAGATACAACATAGATTCATAGATTTTATCAAACATAATATCAGAAAATATAATAATGTAGGCATTAAGATCTAGGCTTCAATATATCTTCGAAGCATGCAACAACATATCCAATATTTTCTTGCACTCAATTCTACATTTAATGATGAGTTCGAAAGGCCAATAATTATTAGGAGCAATAATGCATTTGTGCTCTTGTAGAGATGAAGTTCAAACACATTAAGATATATTTATGGAAGTCTAGAGACAAGTATTTATGATGAGCAAAAAATCCAATATCAATTCAATTTTATATATTGAAATTCCCTGATGCAATTTGGAAAGCCTCAAACATTTACAAGAGCTCTCAATTGGGTCAGTCATTACCACCCGTGAAGACTAAATTAGCCTTTGCAACTGAAAAATAATCCTTTGCAAATTTGCCTCCCTCGATTTGCAGAGGATAATTATTCTTTGAGCATATGCGTAATTGGGTAAATCCCCTTGGACAAATTTAGTTTGCTTGTTGTTCTTTGGCCTTTCTTTGCAGAGGCTTTCGAAAGAACATTCAAAATATTTATATGATTGTTTCTTTGCAAAAAGATTATAAATTCTCTAAGCAACACCTATAGGAAGAAATCAAAAAGGCCCCCTCTATGGAACCATTAGGTAAGGGGTTTAGAATTTAAGTGTCGGCTTAGACTGGTGTATCTCAAATTAGAAACCACTTTGGTTGTTATAGCTTCCTTTATGATTTGTACAAACATGAAGAGGATTTTTAAAATATGACTGTCCTAAGAATATGATTTGGTGGACCGTAAATCTAGAATGGATTCCCTCTCTCACGTGTTGGGGCAATTATTTTCCGTTATCATAAAATTATGTTTTATGTACCATTTAGACTTTTGTTGTTCATCTATACAATTTTAAAAAAATATCAAACATTATATAAGATAACATTAAAGTCGATAAAATATATGAAAAGTACCCAAAAATACTTTCTTCTTCACGAGAACTTTTTAATGGAACTTTTATGATCCACACAGTTGGATTGCTTGTCTTAAGCTTATAAAAGGTGGTGACACTATACAAATATGAACACCAACATGTCAAAAATAATTGCCACCGATCATATCAAACAATATCTATGGAAAAACTATTTTGAAACTTTGAAATAAATGAACTTGTACATTTGTTTGCCATTATAAATATTGATCTTTTTTCTTGTGCTAAGGTAAAAGCTTCCTCTGCTGAATGTTTAGTAATACATTTACATCATCAGATTTCCAAACATTTCAAAACAATTCAGTCCTATATTTTGTTTGTAGTAATTAACTCTCCAAATTGATTGGACATGAGTTAATTCTCTTGTAAATATAAATCCATGCCAAACAACGGATTTTTTTGGATCTTTAATCAACTTTCCCAAACAGAGGTACATAAAACATGTTATTGTAGAATTTGACTACAAAGAAGCTCAGGTATTTCATGTTTTTAGAATTTCATGTTTTAATGTAAAAGGGGCTTTTGGATACATTGTGGAGAAAAAAATTGATCAAAATTGTCTGCACAGTTTATTGAAAAACTCCTTTTTACGTGTAAATATAAATATAAATTTAAAAAAAAAAAAAGTTAATTAAATTTAATTATGATAAAAAAATTAGACAATTTATTTAAAAGTCCCTTTTTAATGTATAAATATAAATTTTAATTTAAAAAAAAAATACTGATTAGATCTAATTATTGTTAATTGACAATATAATACACCAAAACACTAGACCTAAGTGAAAATTGGATCTAATTATTGTGAATTGGCAGTTTTGTAAGGTCCAACGACTTTGATTTAGGTGAGACTATTTCGTATTCCCAATATTATTTAGGTGACACTACCTCATACTTCTAATAAAACCCCCTAACTGTTTTTGTTTGGTTTGAACTCAAAACCCCTTTCAAAAAGACAAGCATCTAGTGTAACACACAGCGTGCAACTGGAGAGTTTAATCAAGAATCAATTGTCTTGTAACTGTAGATTGACACCAAACTGTTTAATATAAAAAATATATTTATGCTATATATTATATTATACTATAAAATAATATTAATATTATAATATATTATTATTATTATAATATATACAATAATATTATTATTACAATTTATAAATATACTAATATAATATAATAGAAAGGACCTTGTTCATTTTATAATTATAATATAAAGGATTATTGAATAAAACATTTAATATGTTTTACACCGTTTACGTGTCTAAAGGTTTCTTTTGATTCCATGCTCTCTTGTCAAGAAACCAAGGTTTCATTTAATCTTTCATTACATATTTACCTGCAGAATGTGATTTTTATTTTAATTGAGTGAAAAATTTACACTATTGATAGTCAACTTTATTGTTCATTAATTTATTATTCACTGTTAGATGCTGACATTAGCTACGCAGTCCCACCCACGTGGCCCCTTTAGTTGGAACGACATTCCCACTTATGACACCCTTGTTGGTTCACAAGCCTCCCCGCCCATGAGGGCACTACCAATGGGCGCCTGCCTTTGTGAATCAACCTGCCACATTGGCCAATAAATCAACATTGACCCCTCAAAATGTCATGTGACCTAGTTCAAGCATAATCCTATCTGTAACATAGTCGGGGGAGCTAGTCATATGACCCTAAAATCTTTGATTTTTCAAGATTCAATTACTTTTCTCACAATTTCCTGTAATACGCTGCCACGTGCTTCAAGCCGTTCGTCTCCAAAAATCCACTCAAATTCTCCAATATTATAAAATATTAATATAATATAAACAAAATCAAAACGTGGCAATCTGCAAGCTAAAAATACAGACCATAACGTGGTCTACTAATTACAGGGAATGCCTTCATTTCGTCCAGTGATTTCAGCCCCTGATCCACCAACACTTGGCAGATCTGTAACATTAATGAAGATGAAGGATTTTCAGGGTCTTCTATGTAGGTGAAAACAGGAACCCTGTCCACAACTTTTAGGAGCTCCTTTTTGCTTCTTGTAAGAGTTTCGTTGTAGTCTATGGTTTTTTGTTTTGACATGGTCATCTTTGTTTTTAAAGCTTGACTTATGTTCTGCAATTTTGTATTTGGTTCAGAGCTTCAAAATGTCCACCGTCAAATTTCTGGTGTATAAGTAGAATCTCAACGGCTAGTTTTTTTCCAAGCTCTTCTTCAAATAGAGATATTCTGCTAATTACAGGGAATGCCTTCATTTCGTTTAGTGATTTCAGCACCTGATCCACCAGCACTTGGCGGATCTGTAACATTAATGGAGATGTATGATTTTCAGGGTCTTCTATGTAGGTGAAAACAGATAGCCTGCCCACAACTTCCAAAAGCTCCTTTTCGCTTCTTGTAAGAGTTTCGTTGTAGTCTATGGTTTTTTGTTTTGACATGGTCATCTTTGTTTTTAAAGCTTTACTTATGTTCTACAATTTTGTATTTGGTTCAGAGCTTCGAAATGTCCACTGGCAAATTTTTGGCATATAAGTGGAATCTCAACGGCTAGTTTTTTTCTGAGCTCTTCTTCAAATAGAGATATTTTGCGAATTACAGGGAATGCCTTCATTTCGTCTAGTGATTTCAGCGCCACCAGCACTTGGCAGATTTGTAACATTAATGGACATGAATGGTTTTCAGGGTCTTCTATGCAGGTGAAAACAGGTACCTATCCACAACTTTCAGAAGCTCCTTTTCACAGAATCTGGACGGTAATAACAAGCCCTCTGTAGTCGAATACAGTGTCTTTTTGGCTGCCTGGAAAACCACCTGTTTTACACTGCCATGGAAATTCTCTTCTAGATGGCGAAGATCGACACCCTGGCACAATGTAACCAGATATGTTGACACCATGAGCTTTAACCTTGTCTGTCCCATGCCGTGCCACCTGACCATGTAAACTGGTTTTCAAAACAACTACCGCAGATCACTCCATACCCAAACCAATAATCTGCAAAATCATCATCCAATTAGTCGTGTCAATGCCCCAGTGGGGGCAAACAGAATATTCTTTATTTGTCTCTTGTGAGACGAATCTCAGCGCTTTGCCCCACCGTATAAGCCTCTGGCTAATAAACCAAAATGTCATAAAAAAATACAAGAACATACTTACGCAAGATTTGCTAGAAACCATGTTTATCAATGCTTGAAAGGTCGATGGAGCATTGCTGAGACCAAAAGGCATGACCCTGAATTGGTAGTGGCCTTGATGCATTCTAAAGGCTGTCTTATCCTAATCTTGAATCCGAATTGGAATCTAATAGTATCTCGATCTTAGATCTATTTTTGAGAAATACCTTGCCCCATGCAATTCATCAATCCTCGGCAATAGAAATTTTTTGTTGTGATTTTGGTCAAGTCCTTGTAATCGATAGAGTCTATATGACCCATCCTTCTTCCTAGCTAGTACCATTGGAGCAACATATGGGCTCTTACTATGGACGATAATGCCAGCCTTCAAGAGTTTAGTGATCAATTTTTCTATCTTTGACTTTTCAAATTGCATGTATCTATAAGGGTGTACCACTGTTGGCCCCTTTGTAGGGTCAAGCTCAATAATGTGCTCTCATTCCCTGTCTAATGGCAGGCTCTTTGGTAGATCCAAGAAAACTACCTTATATTTGCATAGCAACATTGGAATCCCTGGACCCTATTCGTGTGAGGTAAATAATTCCACATCCATACTGTAAAGGCGAGCAATAAATCTAAAATTCACCGTCTTAAATTTTTTGTTCGTATGATTGGAATCAATAGTTTTGATTTCCTTTGGAGGCAAGTGTAATGCCCCTTGTTTTGAGCTATTGTCCTTTGCCAATTCCAGCTTATTTGTTGCACTCGATGCATTTTACGATTTTATTGTGCTCATTCTTGTGTGTGATGCCCTCTGTTGGCTGTCCTTGGCTGGTGTCTTCAGCTTCGACTTGTGTTAACAATCTAGATTTCATTGCATTTGGCATATGGTGTATTTTGAACCCAGAACGTTGGTGTGGCTAGATTAAAGCCACTTGCCACTTGCCATGGGGTTATTATGCGAAGTAATGAGATTATTAATCAATGTGGTATGTGAAAAATCCAAGATAGTTGCTTCGATACTTTTGTTTCATGACATATTTCATATAGATGTATTTAAGATATCTATCTTAACATAAATGCTTATATATGTTAAAAGAATATATATAATATATATATATATATATATATATATATATATATATATATATAAGATTTAAAACATTTAGAGCACATCAACCCAGAGTTCACATGATCATTGTTTAACACTGTTATGTATAATTTTAATATTCTTCGTTAGTATATATGTGTATATACCTAAATGTTTTAAATCTTATATATATATAAGATTTAAAACATTTAGGTATATACACTGTTATTTATAATTTTAATATTCTTCGTTAGTATATATGTGTATATACCTAAATGTTTTAAATCTTATATATAATATATACTAACGAAGAATATTAAAATTATAAATAACAGTGTATATACCTAAATGTTTTAAATCTTATATATAATATATACTAACGAAGAATATTAAATTATAAATAACAGTGTATATACCTAAATGTTTTAAATCTTATATATAATATATACTAACGAAGAATATTAAAATTATAAATAACAGTGTATATACCTAAATGTTTTAAATCTTATATATATATAAGATTAAAACATTTAGGTATATACACATATATACTAACGAAGAATATTAAACTTATACATAACAGTGTTAAACAATGATCATGTGAACTCTGGGTTGATGTGCTCTAAATGTTTTAAATCTTATATATTAAAATTATAAATAATAGTGTTAAACAATGATCGTGTGAACTCTGGGTTGCTGTGCTCTACCGGTGTTTTTTTCGTATATGAGATGGATCTTCTCCCGAGTGAGGAATGTGGGCTGTGAATACCAACTAATCACTTTCTTGTTGTAACCATCACTGTATCATGATTATTATTTTGATTAGTAATAGTTACAATAATGCATTCAATGAGATCACATGTTGGGAAGAAATTGGTCAAAGTTGGTTTTAATGTTGGTGGGTCAAAGGCATGGGCCAACACATGGGCTTGGTGTCGCGGGAGTAGGTGCGCCCATACCCTGCAATCAGCGCATTCAATGAGAAAATGAAATTGCCAACCAATTTGGACATATTTGGATCAACAAGAGTCGCATAAAAGAAGGGGCGATTAAAATAAAAATATCATAACAACTTGCCTATGGCTTTCCATGACCTTGCTGAGAGGATCCTCTTGCACAATTAATAAAAATGCACGAAATAATTTGAATTAACCGCACGAATTAACAAATTTAAATAATTAGAAGAATACTTGAAAGATTGAATTGATCGCAGGCCACTTCGAGGGGGCAACCTCCTTTGAGTAAGCTCAATACAATAAATTTGTGGATGCCTTCCTTGGCCTCAACACTTATATACTAAGTCTAATATAAGCAACTACTACTTCTCCTAAATATGGGATAAAACAAAATGCTCACGGGACGACTTACAAAGCACATATGTCCTATCAATATTACACTAACAAAATAAAGAGAAGGGGTAGCACGGGTTCTTAACATCCCCTCCCTCTTAGAAAAAACTTTGTCCTCAAAGCTTCAGATGTGGGAGTTGATGCTGAATCTGAAATAGTGGTTCCCATGTTGCATCCTTTGGTTGCATTCTGTGTCACTGAATTAAAACCTCTGTGATGGAGTAGGAGCGAAGTTGGTGTGTGCGCCTATCCAGGATTGCCTCCGGCTCGAGAAGGATGGACCCTTCATTATCAAGTTTTGGTAAAATAGTCTGCACTTTGATGTTTGTGCCAATAATTTTCTTCAGACAAGAGACATGAAATATTGGGTGAACTCAGGAAGAGGGTGGTAGCACCAACTTATAAGCAACCGACCCAATCTTCTGGAGAACCTTATAGGGCCTATAGAACTTGGGAACCAGCTTATGACGCCCTTTGAGTTTTAGGGAGGATTGCTTGTATGGCTGAAGGCGAAGAAAAACCATATCACCTACTTGAGAAGTGCGCTTGGAACGGTGTTGATTAGCTTGTTATTTCATTCGATTTTGTGCCATATGAAGATTGTCTTGCAAGGTGCTGAGGATCTGATCTTGGGTGTGGAGAATTGTGTCGACCGCTTGAACTGATGAACTACTGGGAGTGTACAACAGGAGCACTAGTAGTGCTTGACCATAGACTTACTTCATATGGAGTCATTTTTGTTGAAGTGTGGTAGGAGGTATTGTACCACCATTCGGCGAGGGGGAGCCACTTGGCCCACTGATGTTCTGAGGTGAATCAACGAATAAAATTTTCCAAGCATTTGTTGACAATTTCAGTTTGCCCATCCATTTGGGGATGATACCAGGAACTCATCTTCAGTTGGGTGCAGGGGCGGGGAAATACTTCTGTCCAAAAATGGCTAGTGAAAGTGGTGTTACGATCTGAGACAATGGACGAAGGAATGCCATGAAGACGGAAAATCTGGTCCAAGAAAATTTGTGCGATTGTGGAGGTGGTATAAGGATGGTTGAGGGCAAAAAAATGACTATATTTGGAGAGGCGATCAACCACAACCAAGATCACTGTTTTTCCTCTAGATTTAGGGAGCTCAATGAAATCCATAGAAATATCGGTCCAAATCCTGGTAGGGATGGGCAAGGGTTCAAGCAACCCAGGGATGGGTGTTGTTTCACCCTTGTTGCATTGACAAGCATCACATTCAGCGACCATCTGTTGAATTGCCTTTTTCATTCCTTTCCAAAAGAAGTTGCATCGTGCCAGCGCATAAGTTGAGGAACCCTGAGTGCCCTGTCGATGGAGAAGAATGAGTTCATAGAATACAACCTGTAGAAGATCTGTGCTCTGGGAAAGCACCAAACGACCCTTGTATTGCAAAGAAGCACCATCCCAAGAATAATGCGATACAACAGAAGGGTTAGTGGCCAACTGTTGAATGATTTGAGATAATGAGGAGTCATTGACATACCCCTGTTGTACAGTGTCCAACCAATTTGGAATAGGCATGAAAATAGATGAAAGAGAGTCTTGGTCCGCAAATGTGCAAGACAGAGCATCAACCAAAATGTTGTCTTTACCTTTCTTGTAAGTGATCTCATAGTCATAACCCATGAGTTTACTGACCCATTTTTGTTGTGATGGGGCGGAGACCCATTGTTCTAGGAAACATTTCAGACTCTAGTGATCAGTTTTGATGCAAAAATGATTCCTCAGTAGGTATGGCCGCCACTTCTGTCCTGCATGTAAAATAGCCGTTATTTCCTTCTCATAAGTAGAGAGTACTAAATTTTTGCCAGAAAGGGCTTTGTTGGTGAATGCAATGGGGCATCCTTCTGGGAGGAGAATAGCATCAAGTCCATTGCCACAAGCATCACTCTCAATAGTGAAGGTCTTGGCAAAATGTAGCATAGCTAGAACAGGTGTAGTACACAGCTTGTTTCAATTTTGCAAATGCACACTCAACAACTTGTGTCCATGTAAAAGCATCTTTTTTCAACATAGCTATTAACAGAGCTGCAATCTTACCGTAATCCTTGACAAACTTGAGATAGTATCTAGTCAGCCCCAAAAAACCACGGAGGCTCTTGAGTGTCTGAGGATGAGGCCAATTTATCATGGTAGCTATTTTTTCAGGATCCACCCGAGCCCCTTGGGCTGAAACAATATGCCCGAGATACTCCACTTTGTCCTGGCCATCAATGCCGTCTAAGCGAGTACCGCTCTCCAAAAATTTTTTGGCCATGGATTTACCTCTTAAGTGACAGTTCTTGGTTTTCCTCATGGATGGGAACTACTCATTTGGGAAGGGGCCGTTGCCCATTTCGCTGGCAGGTCCTCTCAATGGGCCAGCTACTTTGGAGTTCCTGTGGTACTCACGATGAGTTTTAGGGCTTTCACCCAAGCACTTCCCACAGTTATGTGGTCAAGGTTTTACCCTGATCTGAAACAGATTACAGAAAATTACTTAATTGAGTTATGCAGCAGAATAGAGTTACGATTTTCTAAAAAATTACTGAAATGATATATGTAGCAGAACAGAGTTAAGACTTTCGAAAGGAAAAAAAATTTTGTGGCCCTGGAAAGCGCTTTGATACCAGATGAGAGGATCGTCCTGCAACAATTAATAAAAATGCACGAAATAACAGGAACTAACAGATTTAGATAATTAACAGAACACTTGAAAGATTGAATTGATCGTAGGCACTTCGAGGGGCCAACCTCCTTTGAGCAAGCTCAATACAATAAATTTGTGGATGCCTTGGCCTCAACACTTATATACTAAGTCTAATATAAGCAACTACTACTTCCCCTGAATGTGGGATAAAACAAAATGCTCATGGGACGACTTACAAAGCATATGCGTCCATATCAACTATTATACTAACAAAATAAAGAGAAGGGGTAGCACGGGTTCCTAACACTTGCGCTAAAAGTGCTATTATTCAATTAGCTCAACGGAGCAAAACCCTTCTTTTTGCTTGTTGGACCAACTGTAGCAGAATAAGAGGAACACATTCTCCAAATGGCAAGACAAATTAAGTTTGTCACTAAAAAGTTGGGATTGCAATTAGTTTTCAAATTGAGCTTTGATAAAGCTAACAAAACCTCCACCAAGTCATTTCGTGGTCCTGGTCTAGATGAAGGGTTGAAGATATTGGAAAGGGTTAAGACCACGTTTGACTTGCCAATTGTAACAATGCGAACCTGTTGAGAGCATTGCAGATGTCATCCAAATACCAGCTTTCTTATGTCGTCAAACAAATCTTCTGGTATCTGCAACAAAGACAGGCAAAATTGTTAATATCAATAAAGGCTAATTTTGTGCTTCATCTGTCATGGTAAACACTGCTGAGAAATTAAGATTAGCAGGCAACCCAAATGTAATGGTTTGTGAGTGTGGCAAAATGTTTGGATATAACGACTTAATTATTGACCCTCGCAATTCTGAGTGGTTATGGAAAGCAAATTGTCTAGTTATGCATGAAGCATATTTTCATTCAGCAGATTGCGTGAAAGATGAGAGAGGGGTCGAGATGGTTGGTGAAGGGATTGAGGAGCCCAGGTCTGCGCAGGCTAGAACCAGGATTATAGCATCAGACTAAGGTTCAATCTATCACCTTTTTCTTGAAAATTCAGATATGAAATGGGATATCTAGATGGTTGTGCTATATACATAATGAAGCAGATTATATGTCTTATTTGGTGTTTCTCAGATCTGTATGCTTTAAGCCTCCTTTCCTACCTTCAGACTTGACTAAATATGCATCTTCCTATCTATTTTGATAGCTCTTTTGTATTTACGCTCGAGTAGATCAGCAAAAGGCTGTGATGGTGGTTGTGTACCTGCTAAGTGTCTTTAAACCTTTGCAGACTGTCTTTTGAACATGTCATGTCGAGTTTCTTTAAAAAGGCCTGCATGTTTTGCATGAGTGGTCTATTGCTTGCTCACACATGTCCATGCACTAGGATGTAAGTCTGTGTATATGCTTGTGTCCAGCTTTATTTGTCTATAAACCAAGCCTAGGTAGTCTGCGTGTAATGCAACTCGACGGTATCATTACCGTTCAAACTATAACCTTGATGCCTGGTGTATAACGAACCTGCTTGATCAAAGATTTTGCCATCGATTTAGCCTTGCCCAGTACATACTACATACAGTGGTTTTGGTTTGGAAACTTACGGTTATAGTTTCTAATCCTTTCTGATTGTGCCCACGTCGTATTTGGTTTATGATTTTTCAGCTGCTCTGTAGAGTTGCATGTCATTCGACATTGTCAAATTGTTTGGGGGTCAGCAGGGTTTCAAAAGGACTTTCATGCAGCCATTACAATGTTATCCCTAGAAATCTATAAACCTATATTATAATAGAAAATCTCAGTTATGTTGTTTATATCCTTAAGTGGATGTCAGAATAGTTAAATATAATTTGGCTGATAATATAACCGTGTACTAGAAAAGTAGAGTGGCCGCTTCTACATATCTAAATTTAATGTAATCCAAATATTAATGTACACTAGAGGCCAAGGATGGTGAATGGCACTAGAGAAGACATTATATGAATCCAATGCTTAAAGAGAGTGCGAAATGCATCTCCAATGGGTGCAGAGAGAAAGTAGTAAGTAGTGGTCATGAGTGGGAGCAAGATATATAAAACTCGGCAGAGTTTTAGATTGGCTTAGAATATTAAGCTTACTTTTAGTCTTTAATGTTATTGTTGTTAATTACATGTTCCATTGTGTTGGTAGAAAGTAGCATAGTCGATGGCCAATACATAGGGCTGAGTTAAATGTAGTCTATTGTTATAAAAAATCTATACCTAGAATGTTTCTTTGATGTCTATTTACTGTTGTTTAGCTGGTTCTTATGTGTTTGATACTGCTGTTTGTGGGCTTTTGGTTAGCTCTGTTTTATAATTCTTTTTTTTGATACTTTCATGCTTATCTTTGTTTTATGTCTGTTTAAGGTTTGGGTCCCTTTCAAAACCTCTCTGTTTTTACCACAAATAAATAAACAACAGAAAACAGAACTACAAAAATATAGAGTGATGCTGATAAATGGAATAAAATGGGAGCCCATGCTTCCCCAAGGGTGGATTGCACCTGCAAATCTGACTGTAACAAAAGATCTCTCACACAATAGAGGCCATCTCTTGTATGAAGTTGATTTTGTAAAAAGATAAATTCTTTAAAATTTTTCTCCCATTTGTATTCAAGCACTAGAAACCCTAATTAATCCAATGCTAACTCATCCCCTAACCCTTCACTAACTCTAGGCACCCAAAATATAATATAATATAAATAATGCTAACTAAATGCGCGTACACACAAATATATGTTGTGTTTAGCTACACAAAAATATGTCCCAAATTTTTTCAAGGATAGAGAGCATTAGGTGTCAGACATTCAGGGGATCAATGCAAGAATATTGCTTAGAAGATATAACATGGCACTATGTTGTTTAGTTTTGGATACATTATGATAATCTAGTTTGTGTTGGAATTAATCACTCTAACCTCAAACAAGGGAAACATGAAACATTCAAGACAAGACAACACTTAAAGGAAAAACAAAGTAAATCTAGTGAACCTAGTATTCAACACCACTTCCTATTTTTACTTGGCGGTTGCAATGACTAATTACCCATGTACTTTGGTGAGATGGATTGACGACCATAAGGACACTTAGTGATATTTTTTGCATTGGAGGTAGGATTCAATTTGATTAAGCGCTTGTCTGGATTTAATCATATTATTACTGTAATGACTAAATCATTTGGATTGTGTTTGGATTAGTCACCGAGGGAGGGTTTTAGAATAATCATGTAATAATATCTAATATAACATTTGTTAATGATAACACATTAGTTTACAGGTTGTGGTTTGTTTCCTTGTTTATAGGATTGTAGCTTAATCCTTTGGCTTATTTAACAAGCTCCTCAACAATGCAATATTCATGGTTGATAATTATATATGATAAAATTATGTTTAATTAAGGTTATTTATTATGCCGATAGGTTTAACCAACAATGGCATCCAAGGGGGGTGGTGGCGGTGGTGGAATGTATTAGTGTGAGATGTCATTAAAAATGACATAACTTTGACTTCCATTTGACAATGGTAGGGCAGTTTTTCTTCTTGCTTGGAGAAGGCGATCAAAAAATCACAATATCTTGAGCATATGGTGCAGTTTGGACCATGCTTGTTTTTACACGAAAAGATGTTTTCAAGGTCGACGCAATGGTGAACCTAGATTGAGATAAACTTAGTCAATAGAATTTTTTTGAAGAATGCGATGTAATTGTTAATCAATGTGGAACCCTTCAATGGGCGAAACCATGTTACAAATCCAAGATAGGCACCTTGAAATTGATGCATCTCGACATTTTTCAGATAGATGTATTTAAGATATTTGCACTAGTTTAAATAAATGTTTTTCCAACCACTGTCGGAAATGGGTTATGACATCTCCAAGAGGTTCATCTTTTGAGAGATAAGAATCAAGAGTTATAGAATGAGGTGAGATTTCAATAAAAATGGCAGACTTTAAATTTGAAGTTCATTTGGCTATGATAGGGCAGTTTTCGTATTGCTTGGAGGACATTGAAAATTTGCAAGTTCTTGAACATATGGGGGACTTTGGAGCTCATTTTTTTTTGGAAAGATATTTTCAAGCTCGGTATAGTGGTGTAACCAGATTGAGGCCATCTATCACTAGTCAACATGAAATTTGTGAGGAAGGCAGAGTCATTAATCAATGTAAAGCCCTTCAATGGGAGAAACTATGACAAATCCAAAATAACTATGTTAAGATTGATATCTCTGGGTGTTTTTCTGATGTGTATTTAAGATATCTAAGCGATTGGATTAACAATAAAGTGGGCTCATCTTGGTAACCTTGTCCTCGAAGAGTTATGTCAAGAGGAGTATAAATGCAACATAGCAATGAAGAAGCTTGTGTCATGCCCATAATGTCACGTGACGAAAACACATACAAAACAAGTCATCTCTTTCTTTCAGTTATATGAGAATGGACAATGCACACGCAAGGTGACTTGCAATACTCCAAGCAACCACTAAACTGTGCCACATGGAAGCTGGGTGCAGTTAGCAATGTACAAGTTGTTGCAATGCCCATGACCCTACTTGCACTAACTGACCCCCTCTGACTTGGAAGGCCTACATGGCCTCTAAGAGCCTAACAGACGCCATGGAACTTGCGGTCTCGCTTTGGGTTCACAATTAATATGAGAAGGAACCCCACATGATCTAGGGTTGAATGGCCCTCTCCTACACTCAACGAGTTTCAAATGGAACCACCGACATTTTTGGCCAATCAGAGGGCTCAAATTTGCAACCAAAGTCTCAATTGTGATTTTAATTTCAAGTTGAGATTTTTTCAAAGGGGGCTTATAATAAAGTCAACAAGGTTTTTTGTGAACTTAAAAGGAGCTTGAAATATCTTAGGATAGCGCTTAGAGGATGGAGCACTCGATAACCATTGAATTTGGCTCATCCTTATCGTTGGATTGTCGTAAATCACAAAAGTCTTAAATATCCTTATGAATGCCTACAAAGGCTCTCTCATTCAACCAAGGATGAGAAAAAGCCTTAGAAAAAAGGGATTAAGTTTTGGGATTGGAGGACAAACTTATTGCCCTTCCTATTTGTACCTTGGGACCTTGGCCAACCACCCTTGGATGGGGCCATATGCAAAAAAAACATGTTTTGAGAAAGTCTCTAAAATGGAATTTGACAATGAAAATGTGATGTCGGTGAATTCTAAGTCCAATTCCACTCACGACATGTCTCTATGACATTCTTGGCTCTCACACAGACAATAAAGGCTTTTAGGGGGAAAAGCTTAGCGGCCATTAATGGTTGCCTCTAGGTCCTTGACTCCAAAAATATAGTTGGGGCAATTTCATTGATTCTAGAAGTATTTAGAGAACCAGGGGTTCCCTTTGGGACCTCCCTCTAGCTTCCTAGTTTGCTAGGATGATTTGTTGTTTTGGGTCAATGGGGGGCCCCTCGAAGCTCAAATCCGAAAGAGTAAGAACTTGATTTCAGTTTTTAGTTGTGTGTTGATTTGTACTTCGATGCGATGGGGATACAAAAACAGTGGGTCCCATAAGGGCTACCCTGCCTTGGGACTCCCAAGAGCTTGCAAAATCCTATAAGGCCCTATAGGCCTTCGAGAAAAGAATCAAAACTGGTTTATTTTTAACTTTCGGTTTTTGAAACCTCTTTCGTGTGGAAGAAGATGAAAGTTTGAGGGTCCCTTTTGGGTCACCCCACCCATGGGTCTTCTAAGTTCCTCAAAAATGTTGACGAAAAAACACTAGGGCAAGCACATTGACCCTGGTACTAAGCAAAACTTAAAGACTTTATAAAATAAAACACAGTCGGAATTCTTATTTAAATCCCTACATCTAGTGTAAAATTGCTTAGCCTCATTGCGACCCTCTTTAAGCCAATGACACTCGAGCATTGACAAACTGGATCCCTGCCACCGCGGTTAACCACCTACTCGCTGCCGAACCAAATTTTTCCCACTGCAGTTTATGACCTGTTCGTCGCCTCTCCACCAAAACTCCCAATGATTGTTCGAAGTGCTATGCAGTTGCGCTATCATCTTTCCTTGTCTTTGTGGCTTTAACATTTCCATCGTCACTAACAACCAAGTTTCAAAAGTGGAAGGGGAGGGGTTGGACTTTGCCGCCGCCGCCATGGCAGCACTGTAAGGTTTCCACTACCAAGGCTCCAATGCCCCAACACCTCTATATGAAGTCTCTTTGCCACCTTTGCCAGAACACAGGTTCAGTTTGAGTTGAGCCCCCCTATTCATACCCATACTCATAGAATGTTCTGCCATAAAAAGTGTGCTCATCAGGGCATCTCGACACCATTGTTGTAGTTGCTCTGCCCCCTAACAGCCACCAAACCGTCGATGCAAACCTAGACTGCTAGTGGTTTATAAACCATAATCACATGCATTTTTTCTGGCGGTTAGCAAGCCACCAACTTTTATTTTTGCATAGGGGTGGGGTGTGGTCATATGGCAGCCCAGTTGCTAGCCCCCTTGGACCTGCCCTACAAACAAGGTCACTTACCTTTCAAGCCAAAGGGCTGGTGGTAAGAATTATCTTATGAGGTACTTATTTTCAAAAATTCATAATGGTTACCTCGCTGTTTAAAAAGTTTCCAAGCAAAAATCCATAGACTTAGAAAATTGTTAACTTCATTCTTAAATTATTTCGGTTCCAATTCTGACTTGAGAAGCATGCCAAATAATTGTTTGAAAAAGGGCCAATTCCTTAGTCATTGTTGCAAGTTCAACTCTGAAAATTCATAACTTCTGTTTTGTAGCTCCTAAAATTATTCTGCGAATTACTAAGGATTCGTGGCAAGTCTAGATTTATAATAAATCAATTCAGGGTAATTTAGGTAGAGTTTTACATGTATAAACCATAGTTCAAAAACTTGTACTTGACAATTACTCAGTGGTTTATAAACCATAGTCACATGCATTTTTTCCGGCGGTTAGGAAGCCACCAACTTTTATTTTTGCATAGGGGTGGGGTGTGGTCATATGGCAGACGAGTTGCTAGCCCCCTTGGACCTGCCCTACAAACAAGGTCACTTACCTTTCAAGCCAAAGGGCTGGTGGTAAGAATTATCTTATGAGGTGCTTATTTTCAAAAATTCATAATGGTTACCTCGCTGTTCAAAAAGTTTCCAAACAAAAATCCATAGACTTAGAAAATTGTTAACTTCATTCTTAAATTATTTCGGTTCCAATTCTGACTTGAGAAGCATGCCAAATAATTGTTTGAAAAAGGGCCAATTCCTTAGTCATTGTTGCAAGTTCAACTCTGAAAATTCATAACTTCTGTTTTGTAGCTCCTAAAATTATTCTGCGAATTACTAGGGATTCGTGGCCAGTCTAGATTTATAATGAATCAATTCAGGGTAATTTAGGTAGAGTTTTACATGTATAAACCATAGTTCAAAAACTTGTACTCGACAATTACTCAAGAGGCCAAAATTTCAACCAGGGCTTAGGACTTGGGAGTTTCTCGGCAATTACTCGGCATTGCTTGACAACTTTATCACTATAAAAAACATATAAATTTATAAAATAAACTTAAATAACATGTTAAACATTGTTCAAGAACATGAGAAATGAATGTAGAGAATGCCATAAGTATATTTTCTATTAAGTTTTGACCCAAAAAGAGTACAAACTACAAAGTAAAAAGTTACAAACTACAATGCTCATAGAGTCATGGAATATGAAATATACATATTACATATTACATTTCATTTCTAGCGCTTAGAATAAGTTTGTTGCGGATGCCTCATGGAAGTGGAAGGTAAAGATTTCTCCGTTGCAATGTCAACATCGTCAACAAAGTTATTATCTAGATCCTCACCAACCCCTCTTAATGCCTCTGTTGCCCCAGATGCTATTGCTTCTTTTGCCTCCCTCCCCAAATTTGTGATCTTTGCAGTAAATAGGGGCTCTGCATCATCAATGATCCATTTGGCATATGGATTGATGTCATCCAAGTCAATTGCATAATGTTTCTCTAGCCCCTCCACTTGTCTCACATGAAGACAAAGATTGTAACACACAAAGACAAGGTCATTGAGGTATTGTGTCGTCAACCTGTTGTGCTTCAATGTGAACAACTTCAAACATGCTCCAATTACGTTCGCATATAGAAGAGCTACACAACTAACATAATGCAAATGGCTAGCCTTTGAATATTTGGTGTTTTTGCACCATAATCTTCACACCACACATGCAAATAGGGGATTTATAATTTTGTAAGTCAACTACGCTTGAATAAATGAAAGAAGTCTCCTACTAGTATCTATAGACTATGCGTAACGAGACTAGAAAGAAAAAACAAATGACTCAATTTGTTTTTACCTAGTTGAGAAGTGTTTTTTATTTTAATGCATAGAGTTGAAGAAAATAGTCTCCCCGTTGCATTCTTGTAAATTTGTAGCTCAATAACTTCATCTCTAGTTTTATTATCAGGTATCATCTTCTCTATGCATGTATTGAGGCCATTCATAACATCCTCATCGACCTTAAATGAATTAGAATATAAAAACTTAGGATGTAAGTAGTAGGTCATTGCATGAATATGTCAGTGGAGCGTTTTGTTCCATTTTCGATCAAGTATGCGTCATATGGATTCATATTTTCTTTGATTTTGTGCACAATATTTGGCTATGACCTCCTTGGCCACGTCCATGGCCTCATACAAATAAACCATTGAATTTCTCTCCCCATCCACCAACCGTAGAACTTGAACCATAGGCTCTGACACCTAAAACAAAATAATACACAAATTTAAAATGAAAATTAAGATTTTTTTTTATAACAAATACATAGCAAATGAAAAATAATTAAATTTAAGGTTACCTTAATTATTTCTTCTTTGTGCTTCACAAACACATCATCAAAAATGGCATTCACAACACTTTCTCTTTTGGCCCTCTTAGCATATGAAGACTTCAACCACCGAGGAATCACAAACATCTGCTTGAGGGATGTTAATGAGGTTGCAATGCTCCACAATGTGATGAAGTTTGTGGCAGATTGTATGACTCATGATCGCACAAGCTCCTTTCCATTGGTGTGCGCTCTCATCAAGTGTAGCACCCAAGGGTGATTATAGATGAACTTGGTGATATTTTTTGCCTCTTCAACTACATTCTTCACCTATGAAATCTTTTTTATGTCTTCGAGAAGGAGATCAATGCAATGGGCCACACAAAGAGTCCAAAAAAGTGTTAAGCACAAAATATACTGAGAGGGAGGTGAATCAGTATATTATATATCTTTTACTTAATTTGATTTATTTCTTTAACCACTTAATCACACATTCAAGAAATGCAATAGAACTTGAAACAATAATATGCACCACACAAGAGAGAGAGAGAGACTAGATTTTTACGTGGAAACCCAAAGTGGGAAAAACCACGGAAAACAATATTAAGGATATGAATGAGCACCAACTCAAATTACAAAGTTTTCAAGCACCAACTTGCAGGAGCACCAACCCTTTTGTTGAACACCAACACAACAACTGTTTGTGAGCACCAACCCACATGAGCACCAACCCCTTGAAAAGATTTGTGAGCACCAACCCACATGAACACCAACCCCTCTTGTGTATAAAACACAACTATCTCTCAAAATTGCTTACTCAATAAATGATAGAACTCTACAATATCTCTTGCTTTTCTCTTTGAAAACAAATAGAAACCATGCACTTTCTTGCATATTACAAATTGCTTCTCAAGCCTTTATTTATAGCTTTTCAAATGACCTTTGGCATTCACCCTTTGTGACCCTTCAATCCTCATAGAAAATGGCACCAAACTTGCATTATCCTTCGTATCTTTGCATTTGAAAAGTCATATGGTGACCCTTTATAAGCAAATGCGTCCTTTTTTTTTTTGTCTTTATCTTGGCGACTTTTTGTATTCCTCAAAGTGTCCCTCCATGGAAAAATGCGCCATACTCTCTTTTATCTTCACATGGTGACTCTTGGAATTTTTCAAGATGATTCTTCATGAGAAAATACATCCCATTCCTCTTTTATCTTTACTCTGTGACTCTTTGACTTCTCCATGGGCCCTCTTTTGACTTATATGCAACAAAAAATATATTCATTAATATTAACACACATTAGCCAAGATATGAATATTAAAAGCACCATTAAATGCAATGGGGCCTTTATCATCAATAATGCTAGACTTTTTACATCAATGACAATATTTTCAACAATCTCCCCCTTTGTCATTGATGACAATATCAAATTAAAACTGTAATATTTTGAAACCTGCACATATTGCCATCTGAAAAACATACAGTAACTCTCTTTTACTAAAGCAATCTATACTTATTCTCTGTACTTGTTTTTGCCCTTGTACCTGTATTTATTTATGTTCTTTTCTTTCTTTGACATCAATGGCAAAGGGCCTACCTGGAGCTAACACTTAGCTCTCCCTCAACTGATGCTGAACTTTAATGGTAGGAAGTAAAAGAAATTACTCTCAACTTCTTCCGCAGATATTCAAATGTGTCTTTTGGTAGTGCCTTTGTGAAAATATTTACAATCTGCTCTATAATACTGATATATTCTATTTTACCCTGTTGATCTGTAACCTGCTCTCTCAAAAAGTGATATCTGATGGGAATGTATCACTGGATTCTTTGAAATATTAATAGCACTTGTGTTGTCACAAAAAATAGAAATAAGTTCATAATATTTTACCTTGATATCTTTCAAAATTTGCTTTATCCAAAGCACTTGAGTACAACACAATACTGCAGCAATATATTGTGTTTCAGCTGTAGAAAGTGATATTGAATTTTGTTTTTTGCTTAGTCATGATATTAAGCTATCACCAAAGAAGAAAACTCTTCCATTTGTACTTTTTTTGTCATCCAAGCAACTTGCTCAATCTGAATCTGTATAAACAATCAAAGTGAAATCTCTGTCTGTGGGATACCACAATTCATAATTCAGTGTCTCCATGATATAACTTAATATTCTCTTCACCAACTGATCATGACTATCTTTTAGAGTTCACTGATATCTTGCAACCATACCTACTGCATGTATGATGTATAGTCTTGACGCTATCAAATATAAAAGACTACCAATCATAGATTATACAAAGATTGATCTACAACAGGGGAATATTCATCTTTGCTCACTTTATTTTCTGTACACATTGGTGTGCCAACTGGTGCACAATCTTCAAAACCAAATTTCTTCAACATTTTCTAAGCATTATTACTTTAAGATATGCAAATTCTTTTTTCTAACTGAAATATTTGCAATCCTAAAAAAAATAACAATTCTTCAAGCATAGACATCTCAAGTTTTTTTTGCATATTATCAGAATTTTTTTAATTATCTTTTTAATGTTTCCTCCAAAAATGATGTCATCAACATATACCACAACAATCAATTGATGTTCACAATCTGTTTTGATGTAAAGATTACTGTCAGCAAATTTTTTTTTGAAACGTTGATCCTGCAGGTACTTATCAAGTCTTGCATACCAAGCTCTCGAAGCTTGTTTCAATCCATACAGTGCTTTCTTCAATTTGCATACATGGCTACTAAAATTTGAGAGAATCAATCCCTCAAGGTGCTCAATGTAGACCTTTTTTTCTAGATTCCTATTTAGAAAGATAGATTTGACATCCATTTGAAACACTTTGAAATTTTTAAACACTGCATATGCAAAAAACATTCTAATAGTCTCTAGCCTTGCTACTGGTGCAAAAGTTTCTTCAAAATCTATTCTCTCAATTTGAGCATATCCTTTACATACTAATTTTGCTTTATTCCTGGTCACTTCTTCATTTTCATTCAACTTATTTCTATAAACCCATTTTGTTCCTATCACATTATGATTTTTTAGTCTAAGCACTAATTCCCAAGTATCATTCTTTTCTATTTGATTTAATTCTTCATCTATTGCTTTAATTCAGTGCTTATCATGTCTAGCTTCTGAAAAAGTTTTACGCTGAATTTTGGATAACAAAGAGAAATTAACTTGCTTATATTCATTTACCATCATTCTTTTGATGCGAATTTCTTTATTTATGTCCTCGATGATGTCACTTTCATTATGATTTCTCTGGACATATTTGGATGGGGTTTTGGTGTCCTTTTTTCCTTCTTATCTTCATCTAATTTTTCAAAATCTACCTCTTCAATGATTTCAAGAATGTCTATTAGATCACTGATTCTTTGTGTTCCATCTTCTTCTATCCTGACACTTGCACTTTCAACAATTTTTTTGGTTCTTTTGTTATAACATTTATAATTTTTATTTTTGCAAGAATAACCAAGAAATATACTTTCATCTGCTCTAGATTTAAACTTACCAAGTTTTTTATCGGTTCTCTTTGTGAAGCATCTGCTGTCGAAAACTCTAAAATAATCCACTGTTGCTAGGTTGTCTTTTCATAGCTTATAAGGAGTCTTGTTACTATTGACTCTCAATAATGCTTTGTTCTGAATATGCACTGTTGTAGCAACTGCTTCTCTCTAATATTTATTTGGTATTTTGGATTCATTTAGCATTGTCTTCGTCATCTCCTGAACTGTTATGTTTCTCCGCTCAACTACTTCATTTTGCTGTGGAGTTCTGATTGCTGAATGATGTTTTTTTATTCCATGGTCTTCACAAAATTCAATAAATTGCTCTGACATGAATTCTCCTCGATCTGATCTTAGACACTTAATCTTCAAACTGATTTCATTCTCAACTAATGCTTTGAAATGTCTGAAAGTTTTTGATTTTTTCTTTAATAACTTACCCAAGTTATACGTGAAAAATCATCAATAATCAACATGAAATATTTCTCATCTTGAGTACTTTGAGTTTTCATAGGTCCACACAGATTGGTGTGAACAAGCTCTAGCATCTGAGTGGTCGAGTACTCTTTTGTTTTGAACCGCCTTCTGGTCTGCTTCCCATGCGGACAAGGTTCACAAAACGTGTTAGATGGCTTTGTAATCTTTGGAAGATTTTTGATTGCTTGTTTCTTGTTGATGTTGACAAGATTGTCAAAATTTATGTGTCCTATTCCCTTGTGCCATAGCCAACTTTCTTCAATATGACTCAAACATCTTTGATCTTTGATATCTGATAACATATACAAATTATTCCCTGTTCTTTGAGCACCTGCAACCAACACATTTAATTTTTTTTCTAATTTCACAACTTTCTGCATAAAATTTTAGTGTGCCCTTGATCACACATTTGACTTACACTCGAAAGATTATGCTTAAAATCTACATATAAAATATTTTAAGTTTTAGTTCTACTATTATCCAAACTTAGTGTACTTTTTTCGGCAATTCTAACAGTAGTATTGTCTCCGAATTTCACTGTGACACCACTGATCTTCTTCAAGGTTATGAACTTGCTTTTGTCTCTTGTCATGTGCTTCGAACATCCACTGTCAAACCATGGTTTTTCTTCATTTCTTGCATGCAAAGCTGTCTGTACCAACATGGATTTTTTAGGTTATTTTTTTTATCATGAACCTGTTTGAACTTTCTTTTTTATGAATGGAGCCTTGAAACTTTGGTCCTTTTTGATTAACTCAAACACGCTTCTATAGTACTGGGCTATGTCCGAAGTTGTTGCGCTTGTAACATATTATGGCCTCTTCATTAAAACCTGATAGAGGAGCAAAAGAGTTGTGGCTTCTTCTTGACTTTGCATGACTTTTCTTCTCCTTATTACTGAAATTGTTAGCCCTTTTTCGACATTCTATTTTTTTATGACCATATCCATTACAATAAAAATAGTAACCATAAAAATATGACTTGTTTGTGTATTTTTGATTTGATTGTCTTTTGTAGCTCTGTTCTTTTCAACGTTTTTTGTTTGAGATGTTCTTTGTATTTTTAACTTCTTTCTTTTTGATTTTCTTTTTTGTAAGAGCTTCAGCATAGCTCTTTCTTTTTTTTTTGTCTCTGAAAGTAGTGGCCTCCTGTTTCGTTTTTTTAAATTCGATTCCTGTCTTATCTGACACTGATCTTTGGCTTTCTGATATTTTATTCAACATATTAGTGATATTCTCAAATTTTGAATCATTGATTGCATTATTTGTTTTTTCAAGATTTGTTTTTAAATAAACAATTTCAATAACATACCTTTCACATTCTTTACTTTTTGCAATTGTGCCGTTAGATTTTTATGCGTTTTGGATTTTTCAAAGTGTGCTTGTAGATCTTCAATTGTTTCCTTTGACTCTTTTTCATGTTTTTTGATCTAGAACTTAATATTCGATTCTTCTTCTTAAGAGCTTTTAACTCTTCTAAGACACAAATGAGTTCTCCTACCAGATTCATTTCGGTTTCATCTTGTTTTTTTTAATCATCTGTATTTTTGCTTGCAGAGGTATCTTCATGTATGGTCATGAATACAATCTCTTCTTCTTCTTCATCACTAACTCCACTATCTTCGGTTGAACTAGGATCTTTAGAATATAAACTCTTCTTCTCCAATCTTTTGTTGAATTTTTTTTGAAATTCTTTTTGTATGTAGATTTTCTTTCTTCATTGTCACCATTACTTTTATCTAGGGACTTAGCTGCAAAATGTCCAATCTTTTCACAATTAAAATATTTAAAAAGTATTTTTCCTTGATATTTATTTGTGCCTTTTTTTGGCTTGGGAATGAATAGAGCTCTGTTGTCATCTTCATCACTAATACTGTCACTTGATTCTTGAATCTTAGCTTTCTCTTTCTTTTGTCTTGAAAACAGTTTTTTTCTTTGAAGATTTTTCTTATTCGATCCGCATTTCATATGTCGTATGAATACCATGTAGTTCATCCATTTTTAGTTTGACTAAATTCTTCATCTCTTCAATTGTCGAAACTTTTGCATCATATCTCAATGGTAGAGATCTCAAAACTTTTTGAACCATAATTGATTCTTCTAACTTTTCTACAAGACCTTGAATCTGATTAACTATTTGATCAACCCGCAAAAGATAACTTGTTATATTTTCTTTCTTTTCTATCTTCAAACTCTCAAACTGTCTTTTGAAACTCTGAAGCTTAGTTTGCTGAACTTTTCCATCACTTTTGTAAATATTCTCAAGTTTTACCCAAGTTTCATGAGCAGATTTACATTGCATAACTTTAACAAATTTTGATTCATATAAATCACATAAAATAGCATTTAAAACTTTAGCATTATTTTCACTTGCATTTTTTTTTTTTCTGTCGGAGTAATTACAAGTGTCTGTGGGTCTTCATATTCCTTCACCACTGCTTGCCAAATGTGGAATCTAAGGGCCATCAAATAAGTATTCATCTTCATGCTCCAAAATATAATTTGTTCCATCAAATAAAGGTGTTTTATTTGTAGAAAAACCTTCATGTGATATAGGCATCGTGCTTTCCTGATCTACCTTCACGCTGTAAAACTTTTTCAAAAGGAACCTGCTTTGATCCCAATTGTTAAGCACGAAATATATTGAGAGGGGAGGTGAATCAGTATATTATATATCTCTTATTTACTCTGATTTCTTTTTTTAATCACTTAATCACACATTCAAGAAATGCAATAAAACTTGAAACAATAATATGCACCACACAAGAGAGAAATAGAGACACTAGATTTTTACGTGGCAACTCAAAGTGAAAAAAATCACGAAGAACAATCTCAAGTATATGAATGAGAACCAACTTAAATTACAAAGTTCGCAAGCACCAATTTGCCAGAGCACCAACCCCTTTGCCGAGCACCAACACAACTATTTGTGAGCACCAATCTACATGAGCACCAACCCCTCTTGTGTATAAAACACAACTATCTCTCAATGCTGTTTACTCAACAAATAATAAAACTCTACAATATCTTCTGCTTTTCTCTCTTTGAAAACAAATACAAACTATGCACTCTCTTGCATATTACAAATGGTTTCTCAAGCCTTTATTTATAGCTTTCCAAATGACCTTTGGCATTCATCTTTTGTGACCTTTCAATCCTCATGAAAAATGACGTCAAACTTGCATGACCCTTCGTATCTTTGCATTTGAAAAGTTATATGGTAACCTTTCATAAGCAAATGCATCATTTCTTCTTTTGTCTATCTTGGTGACTTTTCTTGTTCCTCAGAGTCTCTTCATAAAAAAATGCGTTATACCTTGTTTTGTCTTCACATGGTGACTCTTGGAATTCTTCAAGATGACTCTTCATGAAAAAATGCGTTTTATTTCTCTTGTCTTTATCCCGTGACTCTTTGACTTCTTTATGAGCCCTCTTTTGACTTATATGCAACCAAAAATATATTCATTAATATTAAATAAATATTAACACACATTAGCTAAGATATGAATATTAAAAACACCATTAAATGCAATGGGGCCTTTAGCACCAATAATGCTAGACCTTTGACATCAATGACAATATTTTCAACAATCTCTTCTTTTGTCATTGATGACAACCTCAAACTGAAACTGTCACACCCTAAAACCTGTACATACTGCCATCTGAAAAACATATAGTAACTCCCCCTTATTGAAGCAACTTGTATTGTTCTCTGTACTTGTTTTTGCACCTGTACCTGTTTTTGTTTTTCTCTCCCGTTGACATCAATGGCAAAGGGCCTATTTGGAGCTAACACTTAGCTCTCTTTCAACTGATGCTGAACCTCAATGGTCGAAAGTAAAAAAAATTACTCCCAATTTTTTTCGTAGCAAATGTGTTTTTTGGTAGTGCCTTTGTAAAAATATTTGCAATCTATTTTGTAGTACTGATATATTCCATCTTAACCTGTTGATTTGCAACTTGCTCTCTCAAAAAATGATATCTGATGGGAATATATCTTGTTCTTGAATGCGTCACCGGATTCTTTGAAATATTAATCGCACTTGTGTTGTCACAAAAAATAGAAATAGGTTCATCATATTTTACTTTGATATCTTCCAAAGTTTGCTTCATCCAAAGCACTTGAGTACAACACAATACTGCTGCAATGTATTTTGCTTCAGTTATAAAAAGTGATACTGAATTCTGTTTTTTGCTTAGTCATTATACTAAGCTATCACCAAGGAAGAAAGCTCCTTCACTTGTACTCTTTCTGTCATCTAAGCGACCCACTCAATCTGAATTTGTATAAGCAACCAAAGTGAAATCTCTGTTTGTGAGATACCACAATCCATAACCCAGTGTCCCCATGATATATCTGAATATTCTTTTTACCAACTGAACATGACTATCTTTTGGAGCTGACTGATATCTTGCAACTATACCTACTGCATGCAAGATGTCTAGCTTCGATGCCGTCAAATATAAGACTACCAATCATAGATTTATACAAAGATTGATCTACAATAGGAGAATATTCGTCTTTGCTCACCTTATTTTCTGTACATAATGGTGTGCCAACTGGGGCACAATCCTCAAAACCAAATTTCTTCAACATTTTTTTGGCTTATTTTTTTTGAGATATGAAAATTCATTTTTCTGACTGAAATATTTGCAATCCTAAGAAAAATGACAATTCTCCAAACGTAGACATCTCAAATTCTTTTTGCATATTATCGGAATTTTTTTGGTCATTTTTTCAATGTTTTTTTCAAAAATGATGTCATCAACATAACCACAACAATCAATTGATGCTTACCTTTTGTTTTGATGTAGAAATTATTGTCAGCAAATCCTCTCTTGAAACCTTGACCCTACAGATACTTATCAAGTTTTGCATACCAAGCTCTGGGAGCTTGTTTCAATCCATACAATGATTTCTTCAATCTGCATACATAGTTACCAATATTTGAGAGAATACATCTCTCAAGCTGCGCAATGTAGACTTCTTCTAGATTCCCGTTTAGGAAGGTAGATTTGACATTCATTTGAAACACTTTGAAATTTTTAAACATTACATATGAAAAAAAAATTCTAATAGCCTTTAGCCTTGTTACTGGTGCAAAAGTTTTTACAAAATCTATTCTCTTAATCTGAGAATATCCTTTACATACTAATCTTGCTTTATTCTTGGTCACTTCTCCATTTTCATTCAACTTATTTCTATAAACTCATTTTGTTTCTATTACATTGTGATCTTTTGGTCTAGGCACTAATTCTCAAGTATCATTTTTTTTATCTAATTTAATTTTTCATCCATTGCTTTAATCCAATGCTTATGTCTAGCTTCTAAAAAAATTATACGCTGAATTTTGGATAACAAAGAGAAATTAACTTGCTTAGATTCATTTACCATCATTCTTCTGGTGCGAATTCCTTCATTTATGTTCCCGATGATATCACTTTCATTATGATTTTTTTGGATATATTTGGATGGGGTTTTGGTGTCCTTTTTCTCTTTCTTATCTTCCTCTGATTCTTCAAAATCTTTTTCTTCAATGATTTCAAGAATGTCTATTGGATCATTGATTCTTTGTGTTTTATCTTCTATCTTGACATTTGCATTTTCAACAATTTTTTTGGTTATTTTGTTATAACATTTATAAGCTTTACTTTTGCAGAAATAACCAAGAAATATATTTTTATCTACTTTAGATTCAAATTTATCAAGTTTTTCATCAGTTCTCTTTATGAAGCATCTGCGGTCGAAAACTCTGAAATAATCAACTATTGTTGGTTTGTCTTTTCATAGCTCATAAGGAGTCTTGTCACTATTGACTTAATAATGCTCTGTTCTATATATGCACTGTTGTAGCAACTGTTTCTTTCCAATATTTATCTGGTACTTTGGATTCATTTAGCATTGTCCTCGGCATCTTCTGCTCTGTTCTGTTTTTCCGTTCAACTACTCCATTTTGTTGTGGAGTTTTGGTAGCTGAATAATGTCTTTTTATTCCATGGTCTTTACAAAACTCAATAAACTGATTTGACATGAATTCTCTTCTTTGATCTGATCTTAGACACTTAATCTTCAAACTGATTTCATTCTCAACTAATATTTTGAATGCTTTGAAATGTCTGAAAGCTTATGATTTTTTCTTTAAAAATATTACCCGAGTCATACGTGAAAAATCATCAATAAACAACATGAAATATTTTTCACCTTGAGTACTTTGAGTTCTCATAGGTCCACAGATCAATGTGAACAAGCTCTAGCATTTGAATGGTTGAGTACTTTTTTGTTTTGAATTGCCTTTTGGCGTGCTTCCCATGCTGACAAAGTTCACAAAGCGTGTCGGATGGCTTTGTAATCTTTGAAAGATTTTTGATTGTTTGCTTCTTGCTGATGTTGACAAGATTGTTAAAATTTGTGTCCTATTCTTCTGTGCCATAGCCAACTTTCTTCAATCTGACTCAAACATTTTTAACCTTTGATGTCTGATAACATATACAAATTATTTTCTATTTTTTGAGCATCTGCAACCAACATCTGATTTTTTTTTAATTTCACAACTTTCTGCATAAAATTTTAGTGTGTGCCCCTGATCACACATTTGAATTACACTCAAAAGATTATGCTTAAGACCTACATATAAAACATTTTTAGTTTTAGTTCTACTATTATCCAAACTTAGTGTACTTTTTTCGACAATTTTGGCAGTAGTATTGTCTCTGAATTTCATTATGCCACCATTGATCTTCTTCAAAGTTATGAACTTGCTTTTGTCTCTTGTCATGTGCTTCGAACATCCACTGTCAATAAACTATGATTTTTCTTCATTTTTTGCATGCAAAGCTGTCTGTACTAACATAGATTTTTCAGATTGTTTCTTCTGTCATGAATTTGTCTAAACTTTTTTCTTGATGAATGGAGCTTTGAAATTTTGGTCCTTCTTGACTGACTCAAACACGCTTCTACAGTACCGAGCTATATGTCCAAAGTTGTTGCACTTGTAACATATTATGGTCTTTTCATTAAACCTTGATAGAGGAGCAAAAGAGTTGTGGCTTCTGCTTGACTCTGCATGACTTTTCTTCTTATTTCTGAAATTGTTAACCTTTTTTTGACATTCTATTTTCTTATGACCATATCTATTACAATGAAAACAGTAACTATAAAAATAAGATCTGTTTGTGTATTTCTGACTTGATTGTCTTTTGTAGCTCTATTCTTTCTAACGTTCTTTGTTTGAGATGACCTCTGTATTCTTAACTTTTTTCCTTTTGATTTTCTCTTTTGTAAGAGCTTCAACATAGCTCTTTTTTTCGTTGTCTGTAAAAGTAGTGGCTTCCATTTTCTCTTTTTCAAATCCGATACCTGTCTTATCTAACATTGATCTTTGACTTTCTAATATCTTATTCAACATATTAGTGCTATTCTCAAATTTTGAATCATTCGCTGCTCTATCATTGATTGTGTTATTTATTTTTTTAAGATATGCTTTTAAAGAAACAATTTCAATAACATATTTTTCACATTCTTTACGTATTTTTTGCAATTGTGTCATTAGATCTTCTTCATTCTTTTTAGATTCTTTAAAGTGTGCTTGTAGATCTTCAATTGTTTTCTTTGACTCCTTTTCATTTTTCTCGATCTAAAGCTTTAATCTTCTATTCTTCTTCTCAAGAGCTTTTAACTCTTTTAAGGCACAAATGAGTTCTTCCAAATTCACTTCGGCTTCATCATGTTCTTCTTGATCATCTGTATTTTTGCTTGCGGAGGCATCTTCATGTATGGCCATGAATATAATTTCTTCTTTTTCTGAATCACTGACTTCACTATCTTCGAATGAGCTAGGATCTTTAGAATATAAACTCTTCTTCTTGAATCCCTTTTGAATTTTTCTTTGAAATTTTTGTATGTAGACTTTCCTTTGTCATTGTCACCATTACCCTTATCTGGGCACTTAGTTGCAAAATATCCAGTCTTTTCATAGTTAAAATATTTAAAAGGTAATTTTTCTTGATATTTACCTTTGTTTTTTTTGGCTTGTGAATGAATAGAGCTTCGTTGTCATCTTCATCATCGTTAAAACTGTCACTTGATTTTTGAATCTTACCCTTCTCTTTCTTTGATGTCTTGAAAGCAACTTCTCTCTTTGAGGGTTTTTCTTGTTCGGTCCACATCTCATATGCCGTAAGAATACCATGTAGTTCATCCATCTTTAGTTTGGCTAAATTCTTCATCTTTCCAATCGTCAAAACTTTTGCATCATATCTTAATGGTAGAGATCTCAAAACTTTTTGAACCACAGTTGATTCTTCTAACTTTTTTCCAAGACCTTGAATCTGATTAATTATTTGATCAACCCGTAAAAAATAACTTGCTATATTTTCTTCTTTTTCTATCTTCAAACTCTCAAACTGTCTTTTGAAAGTCTGAAGTTTAGTTGGTTGAACTTTTCCATTATCTTTGTAAATATGCTCAAGTTTTATCGAAGTTTTATGCGCAGATTTACATTGCATAATTTTAACAAATTTTGATTCACATAAACCACAAAATAACATTTAAAGCTTTAGCATTATTTTCATCTACCTTTTTTTCTGTCGGAGTAGTTACAAGTGTCTGTGGCTCTTCATATTCCCTCACCACTGCTTGCCAAATGTCGAATCCAATGGCCATCAAATAAGTCTTCATCTTTATGCTCCAAAAAGCATAATTTGTCCTATCAAACAAATGTGCCTTATTTGTAGAAAAACTTTCATGTGATCCAGCGATCGTGCTTTCCCGATTTACCTTCAAGTTGTAAATTTTTTTCAAAAAGATCTTGTTCTGATACTAATTGTTAAGCACAAAATATATTGAGAGGGGGGGTGAATCAGTGAGTCAGTATAATATATATCTGATTTCTTTCTTTAACCACTTAATCACACATTCAAGAAATGCAATAAAATTTGAAACAATAATATGCACCACACAAGAGAGAGAGAGAGAGACACTAAATTTTTACTTGGAAACTCAAAGTGGAAAAAATCACGGAGAACAATCTCAAGTATATGAATGAGCACCAACTCAAAGTTCGTAAGCACCAACTTGCAAGAGCACCAACCCTTTTGCCGAGCACCAATACAACTACTTGTGAGCACTAACCCACAGGGGCATCAACTCCTTGCAAAGATTTGTGAGCACCAACCCTTCTTGCGTATAAAACACAACTATTTCTCAATGTTGCTTACTCAACAAATGATAGAACTCTACAATATCTCCTGCTTTTCTCTCTTCGAAAACAAATACAAACCATGCACTCTCTTGCATATTACAAATGGATTCTCAAGCCTTTATTTATAGCTTTCCAAATGACTTTTGGCATTCACCTTTTGTGACCCTTCAATTCTCATGGAAAATGGTGCCAAACTTGTATGACCTTTCGTATCCTTACATTTGAAAAATCATATGGTGACCCTTCATAAGCAAATGCGTCCTTTCCTCTTTTGTCTTTATTTTGGTGACTTTTCGTATTCTTTAAAGTGTCCCTTCATGAAAAAATGTGCCATACCCTCTTTTGTCTTCACATGGTGACTCTTGGAATTCCTTAAGATGACTCTTCATGAGAAAACGTGTTCCATTTTTCTTTTGTCTTTATCCCGTGACTCTTTGACTTCTCCATGGGCTCTCTTTTGACTTATATGCAACTAAAAATATATTCATTAATATTAAATAAATATTAACACACATTAGCCAAGATATGAATATTAAAAACACCATTAAATGCAATGGGGCCTTTATTACCAATAATGCTAAACCTTTGACATCAATGACAATATTTTCAACAAAAACTGTAAGGTGCCTCTCTTCAAAAAGTCTCCTTGCTACTACATAATTTACTGTGTTGTCTGTCACAACTTAAATAACATACTGCACGCCTACTTCTATCACCACCTCATCCAACATGTCACACAAAGTGTTTGCATTTTTCACTTGATGAGGCATCAATTGACTTCAAGAAGACCAACTGCTTACTTGAAGCCACTATAAAGTTAATCAATGTGCAGTTTTTTCCATCTATCCTCTTGTCACAAAATGGTGCACTCCTTTTTTTGCCATATTTCTTTTTAGTCTTCTACAAGAGCTAGTGTATTTTCATAGAATCCTCCAACAATGGGCCACTCAAATAATGAGTAGGAGTCTTGAACCCTTCTTGACAATGGTCAATGCAGTGACCAAGTTCTCTCAATATAGACTATTTTAATTGGATAAGCCCTGTCCTTGACCTTGACCTCGACCTCCTAGAGTTGGGGCTATAGAAGAGGCCTTAATGTTACAATCATTTCTTGTTGCCCTCCTATTCATTAGGGTTGCAAGTGCATTAGCTTTTCTCTTTTTTCTATGCATAAGTTTTAAGGCAAACAACCATCTATCTTTGAGCCTCAATTGGTGCTTGTGTGCACAATGCAACATCATTTCCTAACAGTCATATGATGTGGTATTTCAGGGGATAAACACCTCCACTCATCTTCATTTCACAATAATTGCATACAACATAGTTGCTTTCTGCTGCCGCTTCACAATGCTTCCAAGAAGGGTCATTGGACTTAGGCTTACGACAAGGCGTTGAACGAGATGCCAATGCCATTTTTAAACAAGCTTAAAACCTATATTAAAAAAAAAGAATGTTTTAGAATTTAAACCTAACTGCTTATCAAAAGAAGTAGATATTAAATTTCAATGATCATGATTCAAATTTCATATTAGAAATTAAAAATATTATGAAAAATAAAACTAAATACCTGTTTTTGCTGTATGTTGTATGCTGCAGGCTCTGACTGTTACTGTTTGCTTTGAGGCTTAAAAAAAGAGTATGTACTTCAAAGTAAAGCTGTAAACAGTAATATCAATTTTCAAATATGTAATATAACCGTATCAGACTTGACTATGACTTTATCAAACTGTATTAGATTTGAATATGGATTTCATTCATTTATGTATGACTGTATCAGACTTGAATATAACTTTCATTTATTTATGTTTGACTATATCAAATTTGACAGTCACTTGAGGGCTTGAACTTGAAGCCTTGAAGTGACTGTACTAGCCACAAGATGCATGGATTCAGAAATACATGTATCAATATGAAATACTATGAATTAATCGCTGATATTCAAATCGCCATTATATCACTGCTGAATCGCTGATACAGATGTATCAGCTACATAAGCACATGATATAACAAAAAGAATGATTGAATATAGTGTAATTGTCTAACACTATAATGCCTTGATTCAAATCGTGCTGTAAATGAGTCCCTCAGCTGGAAAAAATGCACAAAAATCTCGCCTAAAAATGATAAAAATACTATAATTTTTTGACCCAGGGTTCTATTAAATCAGTTGGTGAGTTGATGGGATTCCTTGGTGATTTTCACTGAGTAATCACAGCTATTGCTCGCTGAGTAATCGTAATTACTCGATTCGCAAGTTTCCAAAAGATAAATCGTTTTCAGTCCTGCTCACGAGAAATCACAATTTATCGCTGATTTTGGGCGATTTTTGGATCGATGGTATAAACATCACACAACTCAAACAGCCTCTTTAGGGCCTTAAGCTCCACAAGTGATTTCATTAACTTTCAAATCAAACTTCCAACTAGTTTTTAGTTTCGTATAATAAAACATGTAATTGAGAATGCGAAGAACATAAATATGCTTTTATTTGCACAATTAAAACATTTATTTTCATTGAATCAATTCATACATGTTTGTATTTCAAGAGGGTTACAAGTGAGATGAGGAATTCATACTTATACCACATTCTTATTATAAATTTTCCTTCAAATTTTCACGTAAATACAATATGTACAAGGCTTCCAGAAATCCTTCCAAATAATGTACAAGTGTCTACAAGGCTTTCAATGCAGCCCAAAGATAAAATATTATAATTTTGTTCCAATCAATTGCAAGCTCCAAGTAAATCTACTAGCTCCACAAGTACATCCCGCAAGGCCAAACTAAGGAGGGGCTCGCCTCACATCCGTAATGGTGTTATTAGGTGGCTGCCCTAGGCGTCTCGCAAGCCAAGGACTCCCAATTTTGAACCTTAGTCACCACATTCAAATTCGTGTGCGAATTTGCCGAGGAAAAAATTTGGAACTAAAAAGTTTGAGATGAAATTTGTGATTAAAGTTGGCAATAGATTGTAGATGTGATAATATAACTAATGCAATTGTTTTATATATAACTCATTATTTAATATAACTTATAAGTCAAAATATATTCGAACCAATGCATTGAGACTGTTAAAATTGAAATATATAGAAAGATATATTAATGTTTTTTTTTACACATTAAATGAGCATGTTAGGAATATTTAATAAATCTCAAAATATTAATGCCACATAATAACGAGGACACCTGCATTATTAAATAGCTTAAAACCACAATTTAAAGTCGAAGACCCCTGGAAATTTAATGGCAAGCACCGACTTGGGCAACAAGTGTGACAGGAAAATAAGGGTTGTTTCGTGATGTAGCTTCATTCACCCTAACACAATCTCCATTGACCTAGTGCAACTTTTGTGGTGTCCTCGATCTCTAGGTAGACAGGGTTGCGATTCCAAGTTTTACAGAGCAAATGGAGATTGCAGATGAAATTAAGCTTCCATAGCTAGAATAAACCCTGAAAATGGGAAGTTGACTTTTGCAAGACCCTAAAATGACTGGCTAACGGATTCACATGAAATATTAAACAATTTTTTTTATGATACTCACTTGCTTTGAATTGCTATTCGATCCATACGAATAAAATCGTGAATTTTGAAAAATTTGTTTCATTGTTTTGAGATTCAACGAATTTTGATTTTTATCATTGAAATTCGGCGAATGTTGTTACACTGCTTCGAACATGGTAATAACACACAAGGGTAGGTAAATTAAGGTAGATGAACATTCCTAGTTGGCTCCACTTGGCAACTTTTCTGACAAGTGAGGAATCCTCCTTCCACCCAACTTAAACACATGCAAACAAATTAAGTGCAACCAATCCAAGACTTGGACATCACAAGGATACAATAAAGAGATCGTGAGAGATATTGAAAGATTCATGAACACTTAAATGAACAAGATTTCAACTCTCCAATCAATGGGGATGAGAGGAGGAGGATCTAGGGATTTTTCCTCTTTACCCAAACCCTTCTCCCACTAACGTAGGAGGGCTTAGAAAATGATGGTTTTCTATTGCCCAACCCTACTCATATAAATCTTGTGGGAGGGCTTGGGAAAGCTAGTTCCCCTTTGCCAAATCCCTACTCTTAAGGAAGCCTACAAACTTACCTACATGCTATGTCCATTTGGGCAGCATAACTTTGCAGTTTTTAAGACGATAATGGGCCGTCAATATAGTAATAAAAAGGAGGGATTTTGCATCTCCATTGCTCTTAGAGGGTCATAGAACACAAAGTGGTCATAGGTCCAACCAAGGAAAAATAAATAATCAAGGGAGCAATCCTTACGGCCATGCAATTCCATAAAAAACTTCAATCAGGAGATGAGAGTGAGAGATTTAAAATCAAAGTAAAATAAACATGCTTGGGTGTGATGGGGCCTTTCTACTTTGGGTCGTCCACTTGAAAACTAACAACTCCTTCAAGGCTTTTTGCGACAATGGATGCACCATCTCTTTTAAGCTCTTTCTACTCCTCCATGCTCAAACTTCTCCAAAATTTGAATAATGGCCAAAGGGTTCCCACAAGGATGGCTTTCCCTTCTATTATAGGAAAAGTCCTTAATTCCTTGACTAATGGGAAGATGACACCTGTCCCTTCCCATTCCTTTGCCCCTTCTTCAAAAATCTTCTAAGCATCAACTCCTCTTACTAAGTCCATACTCTTTCTTACAAGGCATGATGGTAGTAAGCATGGCTGTCCCAAACTCAAAAAATGTCTTCTCCTTCCAATGCTATTAATGTGGACTTGGACTGTCCTAGAAGTCTTTTAGGACTCTTAAAACTACTCAAGGTCTTACCTTTTAGTCAAGTGGCTTTAATTTTGTCTCTAAATTTAAAAAAATTACCTTTTGCAAATCTCTAAAATTGGCTTGCTTTGAGCATTCAAATTTTGCAAGTGGCATAATTATGTTGACTCCTTTAATCCCTTTGGATCTCTTAAATAGTTCAAGAAACTTATATAAGGCATGGGTATAGGGGTGTGAATAATGTCAATAGGTCAAAATTGCCAAAATTCAAAACTAGCAACTATATCAAAACTAGGAAAAGAATCAACTAAGGTGTCAAATTAGGACAACTACACATTTAATGAATGGTAAACGCATGTTTGAGGTAGTCCTAGTTTCCTTGCTTGTCCCCCTATAATCCTGCACACCGAAGCACACAAAAAAATTGCTCTATTCTAGGATAACCAAAGCAATTGAATAGAAACAATCTCATATATTAACATGCAATGCATACATAGAAGCATCTCAAAAACCATAACATCTCTACATATCAAACTGTCTGAAAGTCAATAAACCAGTATAATGTGTTGCCCCAAGGACAAGCAAAGTGTAGTGGAGGTACAAAATTAAGCTCTGTGAAAATTTGTGCCTCACAACTCGCGTGTGAAAAGATTAAAGAATATTCGACCATACCACATGCCGACTATGAAGAAATGCATAGGGTATGGTCATCTTGAATCAGCACAAACAACAAAAGAAGTCATTCTAAGCTCTTCTAATTTATAGAAATTTAACTATCTATCAAAAAATTTGAACAATGCACCAAAGGAATTGGTTTTAAGTTGTTGAAGAAAATGGACTACAACAGCCAATTTTTGGATTCTAGAAAAGATGGCCAATACATCAAAAGGTCTCTTGAAGTGGAAATTTGACCCAAGAATGCTGGTTTGGGATATATACATTATAGAATGTTTTCACACAATAAGGGAACCTATGCAACTTTAGTCTAGGAAAATTAGCCCCATACATAGTGGGTATGCATTTTGTTCTGTCCATAGTTCAAAAACTCTGCAGCCAAATTTTTTTTGACTCAGACTCGGACAGAGAAAAAACTCCAAAAATAAAATAAATATGTAAATTCATAAAATAAGCTTAAATAGCAAGTAAAATACTTGTAAAAAGTAAAAGAAATGATTTTAGAGAACATATTAGTCTCTTTTCAATTAGATATAGTCAAAAAGGAGTACAGCGCACATTATAACGTCATGGCAGCTAAAAAATTGTTGAAAGTGCATTAGCAGGCTTCTGCAGAGCTGTAAATGTCAAAAACTGTGATTTTTGACTACCGGCTGTGGTTTTGCAGTAAATCCCTGGGTGTTTATCAAATGCTGGCACAGTTCTGAGTCATGGCCTGACTCCTCAGTAGTGGCATTCCCTTGCAGTTATCATAGCAAGGAAATCAAGTTTGAAAAAAAAGAAATTGAAAAAAATCTTTCTGCTGGCTGCTGAGTTTTTTGTACAGGCTTGTGAGTTTTGGCAGTACTTGCTAGAAGCTTGAGTGCCAAGTTACTCGCCAAGAAAATACAAGGCAAAGTGAGTACTTGCTGAGTTTTAGAACTATCATTCGATCCACTGCTGTACTTGTGGTGGAAGTGGTCATGAGCCCAGCCATTGTTGGGTTCTTTCTTCTTTTGGGTTATGTGGCAAGTACAATCACAGCAAGTCAACATGTTGGTTCGTTGGGATTCCTTAACAAAAATCTTTCCAACTGATACAAATGAATTCTGACTGGATAACATTAACTAGATACAAGCAGATTGCATTCGTATCCAGAAGCATGTGCATTTATTAGAGATCATTTCTATTCTTAGCCCCAGAATTTGATGCATTGGGGGCCTTTTCTTCCTAAAGAGGGATGTCCGGTCTTGGTTTTAGGGGGAATGCTACCATGGGTGCCAATATCCCATGTATCTATCTTTGACGCAAGTCCCAGTGAGCGCCCAGAGTTGACGCCACTTGATGCTAGTAGCGCAGTGCCTAAAGCATGAACTCTATACCTGCAAGTGTGACCTAATCATACATTGTTTTCATCAGATGATAACTGTCTGAAGATGAACAGTCACACATGGAAGATTTACTGTCACAAATGAAGGACGAACTGTCGCACTTGGAAGATGAACTGTCACATGGGTAAAACAAACCATTTCATCTTCTGTTACAGTTCCTTCAGTTTATCAGCTATTATATTCTCCTAGAGGAGACCAGAGCAAAGGGGTTTTAACAATCATTTTCCCCCACATAATATAGGCATTGTATTCCATAGTGATTCCCTCCCCAAATAGAGATATCAAAATCTAGCTTGGCATCACATTATGCAGCCTGCTTTTGTGTATAGGGATGCTTCCTCTATCTCTTGAGGCACAACACCATAACGTTGGAGTAAAGGGATTTTACCCATATCCCTTGGATTCTCCCTGTATCTGTAGACTTTTATCTTACTGTCTCAACATTTCATCTGAGGTAAAAGGTTGTACAGCCTTTTACTCTAAATGGTAATATTACGTACTCTACTCACATGCAAAATTTTGTGATTGAAAAGCTTATCCCATATATTAATATAACACTTACAAATTTATTTGTACAAAAAAGTGAGTGGACTGATCACGCTCCATGGCAGTCACATAAGCACATGCAAAGTTTTTGTTAATACATATAATTTACATTTACGTTATCTGCTCTCTGATCTAGCGCGCTTTATTCTGCTCTATTTATTTATTGTTCAGTTATGCAATCAGTATGTTTACGCTGCAATTGTTGTTATTGTTATGCTTCTACATCACCATAACATATCAATCTCACAATGGATGTGTTGTCCCCTAAGATTTCCTGGGTTCCAGATCTCTTTATTCTGGAATACATTTGGAACTCCAGTTCTTACATAATATTCTTGCACGATTCATATGGAGAGAACAAAACTCTACACCATAGGATTTTTGATGGAACTCTTCCCCTGGTTCCTTAAAAGATGTGTAAGCATGGAAGACAGTACATTTTTTATTGTAAGTTCACCAGTATATTTATCTTATGATAAAAGTTATATACAAACTTCTCTCTGGTACATGGCTTTCTAAGGTGATCTGACTAATATTTCAATGGGGTTTTCAGCTTTCTAAGTTTATTTTTCCTTCTGTTTAATTGTTATCATTGCTATAAACTCCTAGAGAGACTTGAAACTAAATTTGTTATGTCTAATTTTAGAAACCACCTGTTGTCTTACCAATGGTTTCTCCCCACTCTCGTTTCTTGCAGTCCTGTAGGAATGGAATAACTAGATACTTTAGGAATTGTATTTCAAACTTTTAAGTGCATATAATTAATGATCATGTAGTGTCTTGATTAGGAATATTCTTGAAACCTATATTACAATTGCTGTCATGAAAAACAATTTAATTTGCAGCATTTTCTATATCTAATCACACGTCTAAATACATGCTTTCGCCTGATACATAACTTTAAGCTGGCCTTCACTGCTATGAATTGAACCGTCAGTAGTGGCAGGAAGCTCACAAGGATATTCAATCATTAGCCCTTGTAACAATTATATCTGTAACATATTTGCTTTAAATGTTAACCTGCATTACTGGATTACATTTATCTTTAGTTGCAGAGATGGATGGTTGACACTAATGAAATTCCATTGATGTAACATTTAAAGCAACTGTTTTAGAGAGTGACTAATCATATTCAAGTACCATCAGATTTTCATGCATATGTAGGAAACAGTTTCTGCAGAGAATTATTTAATGTTTGCTATTGTTTCTACTTTTTCAGGCAGATGGGCTTGTAGCAGAGGAAAGAATAGGCGTACCTGGAGATCACCGGGGATTGGTCTGTGACGAGCGGGTTTTTCGTATACTTAAGCATTGGCTGAAGGCAGGAGAGCCAGACCCTTTCTATGATCCTGTCACTGACTATGTTGTTTTGCCAACCAGGGCCGAGTTTAAGGAGCATAGAAAACAGTGCCTCTCTCTCCCAATAACTGATAATTGGGAAATTCTATCACAGGACACTGATGAATATAATGAAGCACTTGAACATGATTTTGTGGCTGCCATATCAGGTGCTTATGACAAATTTGGTGATCCGAGGGCAGAGGCACACGCATCTCTGAATGTTCATCCTCCTCATCCGGGTTCAATTGACAAGAAGCATATAGAAGTTTCAACTCTTGGTATTGCAGAAGGTAGTAATGTGAAAGAGACAGCTATATCTCTGGGGAAAGCCATGAAAGAAGCTTCAACAGTAGCTATTTCTCTGAGCCAAAATCCTGGGATATTACAAGCTAAGAAATGAAGGCAGTGCAACCTGGAATTATTCATGTTGAGACAGCACTGTAATTATGCAGCTGGAAATGTAAGAGTCCTTATCAATCATCTCCATCCTACTTCAATAAACAGGAAGTTTAAACTGTTGCCAATTGGTCTAGCAGAAAGAAGTGGCATAAAAGAAGTTTCTATTTTGCTGCATAAGAGCATAAATGAATAGGGGTGGTATGTGTGAATGAAAAGAATGGCAGGATTTAAAAATTAACCTTAAGCAACGTGGGTGATGAGTTCTTAACCATTCTCTTGCTGAACAGCACTAGTGGCACTAATGGGTTTATTTATTGCTGTGTCCGTATATGTATAGCTAGAAGACTAAATATATGTATATATGGCCATTTTTACAGTGATATTGACAATCATCTGAAAGCTTGGCATTTATAAAATATATTGTGGAAGATCAATTTAATGAATCGGCTAATTTGGCTATTGTTTGGTATGCTTTATTGCCATATAAAGCTGATTTTTTGCTGAATTTATTTTGTTTACGTGGCTATTGCATTGCTACAATATATTGTTCCTGGCATTCATTAGTAATGGTATGATGTTCCTTCTTTTGCCTTTGTTGTTAATTTGTGTCCATAGCGTTGGCTTTTTTTATTGACTGTTATATGTTAGCTTGTGTGCGAATAAGGTCTTAATTGACCTTGATAAGTTTATGAGTACATGAGTGCATTTAGACAAACATTCATAAGGAGAGCACACTTTGATTTTTTGGATAACCCATCTATTGGAATGTGATTACAAAATTGCATTTTTAGGGCAGCACCCCTTGTACCAACACTGAATTGAAGTCATGAAAGATCATATATAATCTATTTGTTTGTATCTCATTATTAATGATAAGGGCAGAGATATTTATATTGCACTAGACTATATGATTATTGATTTCCAAAATGTCCAAAGAATAGGGGTTTGACTTAGGCAAGCCTCTCGTAACAATCCCTATTTTTGATGCCCTTGGAAGGTCTCTTGGAGCCAATTTGGATTTGGCGAAAGAAGAAATAATTATGGAAGATTTGTAACTCAATTTGACAATCTGCGAAAGGTTTTTATAATCAACAGAGATGGACGAAGGTGCATGTAAAGTTTTAGCAAAATCTGACATCCCTTGACAAGGATCGAATTCTGTGACTAGTATGGAACCTCAACCTACTAGTGTTGACTTAATGAATCTTGTCATGCCTAGAATTGAATAGGTTGATATTAACAATCTTTTGTGACTATCGTTTCCACTTATTTTCACTCTGATAGTGCACCAATCAGTCATAATCTAGGTATTTCTTTAAGAACCCCTTAAAGTTTCAAGCTTTAAGTCAAATCAATTACTAATAGTTCAGATATGTTTTTGTTTTTATATTGCTGTATTTAGGTCAGGTTTGAATTGCCCACGAGTATTTGATGATCAATGTAGTGTCCTTAATGTAAAACCACTTTTTATCAATTTGTTTTTGGTGAACTTGTGCTTTCTTGCACCCAACCCATGGTTTCATATTATTGGTAAACCTGATTTTGTTTTAGGGTTTCCTAAACATTCTCTTTGTTGAGTCTTCTCATTAAGATTAACCCTTGTTTGTTCTTAGTGGTGCCTTGTCTAAGGTTTGTAATTGTTCTTGTTTTATTGCTTTCAAACACTAATTCCCTTGCATTATACACTTGTATCTTTGTTTAACATACTTTTGTTCTTTCAAATTAACAATATGCATTCTTGCAATGTGAATATGAATAATACATCATCTTTGAATGATAATGAACAAGATATGTATAATTGTGATGATGATTATGATGTGGAAGTTGAATTGGATGCACAATATAGGGATGATTTTATTGAAACTTTAGAACATATATTATGGAAGATATTCATTATAATTATGGATATGATGAAAGTAGTAGTTAGTAAAAATCTTGCTTGTGTTTTGAATGATGTACATCTCATTTCTAGTGATTGGTCTCTTTGCCCAATGTTTGTGTGCCTTCACATGTGGAGTTGCCTTCCCTACTTAAACCTATAGAAGCACTTAATATTAATACCAATAATGAGCATTCTCATCCTCCCCCATAATAACTACCGACATAATCACAATTATAAGTGCGATAGGGGAGTTACAAAGATAAAATCACATTATATTAAAGGTCCAATAAGCCTATGGTAGGGCTGATTTCAATGCTACATTAATAATGTTCTTGGCACATTTGTACTCTTTTTGGCATGTGGTTTTATTATGCCTAAGTTTATTTTATCTAATGGAATTAGAGAACCTTATAGGCATCTAAAGTTTTCTATGCTTAAGAGATTATGTGAATAATAAAATACTTGTACTTAAATTGTTTCCAAAAAGTTTGACGAACAATGTATTACATGGGTTCCAAAATTTGTCAAGTGAATCTATTCAAACTTTTATCATATTAGTGGATGTTTTCTTACAACACTTTATTTGCTATGAAGGACTTAGGGTCACTCTAAACAAATAACATGTATTAAGCCAGAAAATTATTAACCCATTCATGATTATATGATTAGATTTAAGACCAACATATATATTTTGATCTAGTGTCCACCAAAAGGTATGTTCTTTTGCATGTTTGCTAATGGTTTCTTACAACCTCTTAAATATAATTGTTTAATGATTTACCATCTCTCAATGATTTTTTTTTGTAGGGATCAAACAGTCGAAAGTAAATTCTTGCAATCATGTGAGCTTTCATACGAGACACGATTTACGTGTTCTGGATCCAAAATAATTGAAGTCTCAAGATTCCACTCGTGTTATGTCCTTAACTTATAGCGTGTTCAGAGATGTGTGGCCGACTTGTGGTTTACATTTTTTTTGTATTACCTTGTTGTATTTCTCTATGTTCTTAGTAAGGTTAGTTGATGAAATAATTATGGTTAAATATAGTATATATAGGAGGTAGTGGTTAGTCTTTGATCATCATATTGTGAATTTTGCTCTTATTGTATTGTTGTGGAGGTTGCCCCTTCGAAGTGGCTCAGTGATTTTTAATAAATATTTTGCTATTTTGTCAATTATTGTTGTGGATTTACTTATTATATTCTTACTTCTGTGATATATTATTCCATTGTTGGAAAATATCAAAGTAATTTCATTACAAATGTTATTAGAGCATTTGTTTTGAGCAAGTTTTCACGACATTTTTTTTTGGTTTTGGTGTTGCAGTTATTGTGAGAATTGAAGGATTGAAAATATAAATTGCAATTTGGGATGAATTTATTTTTATCGTCACCGCAATATTGTTTGAAGCCTTTTTTTTTAAATATGATTTTTTCTACTGCACGCTTGTGCAAATTAACAATCATTGGATTCGTCTCAGCGAGATGATCACAATAGTATAATCTGTTGGTATGTTTTTTCGGGCCCAAAACCCTCCATCCTAGGGTTTGTGCATCGTTAGTCATAACATCTGCAGACGATCACAACAATATAATTTGTTGGTACACTTTTTTTGGGTCCCAAATCTTGCAACTTAGGGTTTGTGCATCGCTGGTCCTAACACTCGCCACTGTGGAAAAGGGCAAGACACTCCAAAAACTCCTCACAAGGATGACATTGGAGTGCGGAACTTTAGATCCTTTGGTTTCTAAGGTAGCTCATCAACTACGATCAGATATACAAAGCATGGTGAAGAAAGATGATCTCAATGTAGTAAAATGGGACATCACTAGGCTCAAAGGGGACATCGATGTTGTGAAAAGTCATTTGGTAACTATCAGTGGGTAGTTGATCACTCTTGAAGCACAACTTCCATAAAATAATACTCCACCGTTTCATTTGGGTTCTCCTAATCAGAATAATCATAACTCCAATACAGGGTCGAAGCAAATGATGCCAAAAGTAGAAGTGCCCAAGTTTGATAGTAAGGATCTACTCATTTGGATAAATTAAAAAGAAAATTTATTTTATTTGCATCAGACCCCATGTGTGCAAATCTAAGAAGTTCAATTTGTATAGGTAGTGCACTCAAAATAAAAAAGGGCCTCCCTGTTACCTAATCGATATTTATTGAGTAGTTATAAATGCACATCATGTCTTATAAAACTACTTTAGTGAGTTAGCAAAGTGGCTAACTGTTAAGGATTATATTTAGCAAATCCAGAATCTATCATTATGCATGGATGACATCAATGACGACAACATCATCGACTTGTTCTTGGGTCGGTTTAAGGATAACATCCAACTTGAGGTTCACATGTTTAATCCAATTTCACCATATGAATACATACCATTAGTGCACAAGGCAAAGGAAAAAGATCTGGTCAAACGAAGATATTTCATTATTGTTCGTGAAAACAATTTCACAACACAATCATTTTCTTAGCCTAAAAGATTGACCCTTTAACAAATTGAAGAGAAGTGTGCAAAAGGGTTGTGTTTCGGTTGTGACAAGTGGAGCAAAAGACATGTGTTGAAAAAAAGTTCTAAATTGAAGGCACCAATGAAGATGAAGCATCAAGGGAGGGTATTGAAGAGTAAGAGGAGGAACTTGAATATTCTTACCCTACTATCTCTTGTCGTGCACTTTTGGGTATTAGTACTCAAACTCTTAAGGTGGAGGGTTTCCTCAAGAAATAGAAGGTGGTAGTGTGGATTGACTTAGGTAGTAAACTAAATTCATCAACAGTAAGTTGGCTTCTTATTTAAACAATTTCATTTACCCACCTTTCAAATTTTAGGTCATGGTTGCAGATGGTGGCATAGTTAACTGTTATAGAAAATGATAGTATTAAAACTTGATATGGGAGACTACATGCTAGATTCTCTTATATTTTCTATTCTCATGGGTGAGGGTAGCATTATTTTTAGAGTACAATGGCTCAAAACGTTGGGCACAATAGAGATGAATTTCCAAGAACTATTCATGCACTTTCATTACGAAGGTAGGACATTTGAACTACGTGGATTGAGGGAAAAATATCCACAATTGGTTAGTTGGCATCAGATGATGAAGAGTCTTAGAAAATGAACTGAAATATTTGTAGCATGATTGTTTTCCATATAAGTTCAACCAACAAATGTGTTTACACATTCTAATTTACAAAGGATTCTTGATGACCACCCAAGTGTTTTTGGTGTCATACTGAAAGGACTACTACTAAGAAGAGAACATGATCATGCCATAATACTACTCCTAGGTAGTATACCACCAAACACCAGACCATACATGTATCCATATGCTCAGAAAAGTGAAATTGAAAGGATGGTAAGGAGATGCTGGGGCTGATATTATTAGACATAACCAAAGTGAATATTTGTCCCCGATGGTCATGGTGTTTAAGAAGAATAACACTTGGAGGATGTGTTCAGACTACAAAAAAATCAACAAGTACACCATCAAAGATAAGTTTTTTATTCCAATAATTGATGATTTGTTAGATGAATTACGTGGTGTTGTTTAGTTTACCAATCAAATCTTCGTTCTGAGTATCAAAAAATGTGGATAAGAGATAAGGATATCCCTAAAACAACTTTCAGATGTCATGAAGGCCATTATGAGTTTATGGTCATGTCTTTTGGCTTTACAAATGCACCATTTGCTTTTCAGAGTTTGATGAATACTATTTTTAGGATTTTTTAAAGGAAGTTTGTGTTGGTGTTTTTTGAAGATATCATAATATACAACATAACTTAGAAAATATATTTGAAGCATGTGAAACATGGACTATTAGTTCTGGGACAACATTAACTTTATGCCAAACCTTCTAAATGTGCTGTTGGACTCCAAGATGTGGAGTACTTGGATCATATTATTTCATATGAAGGAGTCAAAGTTGACCCTAAAAAGATCAAAGTTATGGAGTGGCAAGTGCCAAAGACCCTCAAGAACCTTCATGGATTTTTAGGGCTAACATGTTACTATCACCAATTTGTAAAAACTTATAATAGCATAGCAACTCCACTCATAGCCTTGTTGAAAAATGACTTCTTCCATTGGAATACAATAACCACCAAAATATTTGAGAAGCTGAAAGAGACTATGTGTACCACTCCAATTTTGGCTAACCCTTATTTTTTCAAAACTTTTATTGTTGAATGTGATACATTAGGATATAATATGGGGGTAGTACTCATGTAGGATGGAAGACCTATTGCATTTGAGGGTCGCCAATTCAATGGAAAAAACAAGCTCAAGCCAATCTATGAGAAATAGATGATGGCCACTCTTCTGTAGTCAAGCAATGGAGACCTTATCTGATAGGTAAACACTTTAAGGTAAAGACTGATCATGATAGTCTAAAATATTTTTTGAAACAATGATTGTCATTAGAACAAAAATGAGCGACTAAAATGTTGGGACATGAATTTGAAATAGTCTATAAGAAAGGAAATAAAAATGTGGTGTCAAATGCACTATCTAAGTGGGATGAATCAATTGATACATTGTTATGCATAATGACCATTTGAAAGACATATTGGTTAGAACAGAAGATCTGAATGAGAGAATGATAGGGATACATAAGTTTTGATTCAAAATATTTAGGAGGGTTTTGATGTTTCTGATAATTTAAGTGTAAAAGGAACACATTATGATATAAAGATATATTATGCATACGTAATAATTTTATCCTCAAACACAAGATCCTTTAGGTGCTTCATGCATCTCCAATAGTAGGCATTTGCAATTCTTTAAAACCTATCATAGAACCAAGTGACATTTCTTTTGGGAAGGACTCAATGGGGATATACAAAAATTCGTGGTAGAATACATGGTGTGTCAATAGAACAAAGGTGAAACAATTAAGACACCAGGTCATCTACATCCTTTATCCGTCCCTAGCTAGAGGTGGGAGGAGGTTTCCATGGATTTTTATTATAGGGCTACTGAGGTCTAAAGATAAACATATCATCATGGTAATTATGGATATGCTCATTTTTGTTCTTTATCACAACCATTTATATCCAATACATTAGCTAATATTTTTTTCAATATAGTTCAAACCCTTCATGGTACTCTCAATATCATTGTTAGTGATTGTGATCCCATATTTACCAATAATTTTTGGACTGATTTATTCACATGTTTGGGTATTCAATTGGATCATAACTCATAATATCATCCTCAATGTGATGGAAAAATAGATGTTGTCAACAAATGTCTAGAAGGGTATCTCCATTGCTTTGCATCAGATGAACATGAATAATGAGTTCAATGGCTACCACTAGCAAAATGGTGGTATAACACTTCCAACCTCTTCCAAAATGTCTCCATTTGTGTCATTTTATGGTTACTATTCCCCATCTATCACTTCATCCTTGAAGGTGCAACCCAAGATTCTAGCTGTTGAAAAACACATTCAATATCAACATGAGGTACTACCTAGTTTGAGAAATAATTTAACAATGACACAAAATCAAATGAAATAAGAAATAGATCAACATGGTAGTGTGAGACATTTTGACATAGGTGATTGGGTCTTTATGTGATTCCATCCATATAATCACATGTCTTTAAAGTAAAAAAAAAATATAACAAACTTTCTCCTATGTATATTGGGCCTTATCATATCCTGCATAAAATTGGCAATGTGACATAAAAGCTAAAACTACCCTAATCCACTCGCTATATCTTGTATTTCATGTATCTTGCCTGAAAAAGGTAATTGGATATAGATTTTCTACTCATACTGAGTTAACATAATTGAATGAAGAAGGTAGTCATTCTAGAACCTAAGAAGATCCTTCACACGCACTAAAATGTTACAAACAAGAAAGATTAAAGTGTATTTGATCAAGTGGAAGAATTTGAATCGTGAAGATGCAACATGGGAGGATGAAGCTTTCCTACAACAATATCAATAGTTGATTCAACATTGAGGGCATCACTATTTTGAAGGGGAGGGGCATGTTATGCCCTTAACGTATAATGTGTCTAGGGATATGTGTGGTAGACTTGTGGGTTACATACCTTCCATAAGGTCAGTCCATGAAATAGCCATGGTTAAGTAGAATATATATATGAGGTAGTAGTTAGTCTTTGATCATCATACTATGAATTATGCTCTTATTGCATTGTTGTGGAGGTTTTTCCCTTGAAGTGGCTTAGTCATATTTATCAATTATTCTACTCTTTCATCAATTATTATTGTAAATATGCTTATTCTTCTCTTAATTAAGTAATATATTATTTCATTGTTGTAAAACATCTAAGTAATTTCATTACATCATGTGAGACATATGATTTACATGTTCTACCATCCAAATTAATTGAAGTCTCAAGATTCTAACCTACGACCAAACACAATACATGAATAAAAAAAGTGATTGGGGAATGATATAGAAACACTTGAGAAGAAACCAAAGATTTTATATGACAAACATAGGAAATTGTCTAAGCTTCTTGATAGTGTGTTATATTGAATAAATTACTTAAGTGTAAAATGCTTGCTTTGCCAACCACTAGGCCAAGTGACATGACTAGGGCCTTACTAAAACAAGTTGATATATATTCATTTTATAATTACCATAAAATTAAGGGTTATTCAACAGATATGTGCTTTGCCTTAAAACATAAGATACAATATCTTATTGATTTTGGTGACATTGGGAATGGTATATCTTTTGAAAACCCACTTTAGTAGAATCCATCTCCTAAAATAGATTGACGTACTGATCATGACGCCCCACTTATGGTTTTCAAAAAAGATACATCAACACATCCACCCCGAGAAGAAACATTAGTTATTAATGCTTTTATGGAAGGCAAACAAATACATGGATGGGTAGTTGATAATAAATCACAATGTAAATATATTCATGGTTGACTTTCTTGTTACCCGGTTTACTCCAACTGATTTAACTAAGGTATCTTCATATATTCCTAGCCTTGCTCCCTTTAGAATTTGATGCTTGGGATCTGTGGTATTTATTATTACGTTTAGCCCTAAGACTATTTTCACACCATTTAATGTGATACCTAGATTAAGGAAATATAACACTATACTTGGAATTCAATGTAAACATTAGATGAAAATAACCCCCTTTAATGAGCATCAATGCATAGAATTTAAATGTAACACTATTATAATTTAATGGGATAAAACACAATCACTACACCCCTCCAAGGAAATTTAAATTAAATTATATACATTGATGGACCATAGATATTGATTACGATTTTGACAATGATAATTATTGGATTCACCTCATATTACTGATATGGCTAAATAACATACTTGAAACACATAATTTGTTATAATAATTTAGGAATTTCTCATATTATTAGATAATGAAACTAACATACTTTGCACGTCAATGTTAACATCTATTGTATTATGCTAGTTATTAGTCATCATATATCCTAAAAAATGTGTTCCTAAAACTTACACATTTTCAGAACAAGTCTTAGTCCACATCATTCAAACATGTAGAGCTAGTTGGAAAATAAGACAAAAACAAATAAACCAAAATATGTATATTATGCGATCCAATGTTTATATCATACAAAATGACCAGTCTAACTCATATCTTATGTGGAGTGGAGTGATCCCCTTGTCTAGCTCTACTACCTTGGGGGGAAATAAAAGTTGTGAATATGGCTACCTTATTGCATGATCTCCCTAATATAGGCATGGACATTTTCTCACTCTCTTGTTGTCTCCTAAGCTCCTACATGGTATTTTCCTGCGTATCATGCAATGCCATATATTGTGCTTGAAAGACCTCAAAAGTTCCATTGTATGATGTTGGGGGTGACATTACTCCTAGTTTAACATCTCTCTCCCACTCTTGATCTTTTAGGTGATACACCTTAGCATCTATACCATCAAATATCACAACCTTCACCAAATGTGCTTCCCACACTTTGATCATACATCCAATAAAGGTGAATGTGACCTAGCCTCAAATATTCTCTCTAATAAACTAGGGACACCCTCTCAAATATTTTGCATCAATCATTGTAGCGACACCTCAATGATTGAAATACAATATATGGACGTTATTGTACTAATATATAAAATTTACAATATTTAATCAATGAAAAATATGATTATAAACAATGTCAAATGCAAAATACACATATATTTACATAGATCATCCATGAGCTCCTTATGCCTTGGGCTGCGAGTGGCATGGCTCTACCTACAACATCACTTGCACCCTCCATTGAGGGTGAAGGGTACATCCTCACCTCTTAGCTCTAAAAATATTGGTGGAAACAAGGTTGTTGGATGTGTTCCTACCCACCATGTTATCCACTCCTTGGTCATGCCTACTTTGTCTACACTAATGTCAAAATAGGCTCATCCACCTCATCATATTTAGTGTTTATCATATCCTTTGATCTAGATGGTGGTTATATATCCATGCTATTTTTTCATATTTATTATTTATTGATGGTTTCTCTTATATGACTCATCAATGCATCAATATATTTGAGTGCAAATCCTAAGGAGTGTACCAAGAAAGGGGTGGGGTCGGCTAGTGATAATTTAAAAGATATGTTTACATACTATTTTGTCATACCTTCACTACTATAAATCTGACCTCCTTAGAGTCTCTTTTGTTATTCCTTATTCATCTCCTTTCTATCCAGTTATGATAGCCACCTTGTATTCCTACTCTATCGATATAGACAATATACTCTATTTCCTCCTTGTTTATCCTTGAACTGTATAGACCTAGGTGATACAATCTGTTTCCTCCTTATTTATCCTTATACTGTATCAAGTTGGTCGATATAATACCGAGTCAGCCAACACTCATTCGATTGTATCAATATAATGATACCGCCAATTTGAATTCTTAAGGGATTTATGGGTTTGGGGCCATATATAGGGGTCATAATTATCATTCATAACACACACAACACTCATCTACTTTGCTCAGGATCACATTTTAAAGTAGTAAAAGGAGAAGTTAGAGGCTAAAGTCTTATTATTGTGGAGGTAAAAATTTTATCAAGGTCTTTGAAGTTCAATAGGAAGAGTCGAACCAAGGAGGTGCCCCATAGTCTTTGGACTTTCCCAAATAAGGACATATAAGGTATTAATCCTTGTGATTTGAGGTTTTCATCCTAAAATATCTCTTGCAAAGTGTCATTAGAGCTGAGGGAGAGATCAATGTGTCAAGAAGTCAACCCAAAGATAATAAATTCTCTCCTTTATTATTTAGTAGATAGATATGCTTTGCTTATTGTAATAGTAACATGAATGTTGTTGTCCTTGCTTAAGTTCTCCTTATACCAAATATGATGGTATAGTATAGGGTGCTTAGGTTTGCCATTACCATTCTAAGTTACATATATTAAACTTACAGTCCACCATTATAACATTTATCTCTTGTTTAGTTTAGTGTTATTTTCTATCTAGGATTGAGGTTACCTTTATTCATCAGTTCCTTGCATGTGGTTTCCTTATTACGGCCTTGATACCCCTTTTTTAGCATTACTATATCATTGATTTATCTTGGGATCTAGTTAGACCCATAGTCCATATCTTAGGCATAGGATTTGGAACTCTATACCCTTGATATTGGATGTTCATCACCATCTACTAGATCTATGACCATCCTGAGTATTATCACAATACCTTCTAGGTATACATAGGATTTATGTTATGATCTATTTTTTGTATCCTAGTCTAAACAGAGAAAAAATATTGTTATATTGGTCATCATAACCCACACATACATTTTGGTGAATCTGACATGAAACCTATCCCACCACTGGTTGGATTGTATTTACATTTTTGTTTCAATTTCTTGCTTACCTTCACTTTGGATACACCATTGTTATACATACTATTGAACCTGACATGAAATCTTACCCCACTATTGGTTGGATTGTCTTAATGTTTCCCTTTTGATTCTTTTTTACTTGATAGGTAAAATAAAACTGGTTTTATAGGGATCCAAAGACTAATAGTTTAAACAAATTAAGACCAAATGTCATGAAACAAAGCCCCACAGGCAGCCAGACAAAAGACCAACAATAAAAACAAATAAAAACTATTATTAAGAAGGTAAAATAAACACAACATCAAACAAAAAGAACCCTGGCCTTAACATTAGACCTCCTTCAAGGATGAATATGGTAAACATCACATTAACATTACCATCAATATACAATTTGGTGAACTTCATGTGAATCATATCCACCGCTAGTTGGATTGTATTCACATTTCCATTTCTATTATTTGCTTACATTCAATTCAAATTTACCATTTTTATTATTCTAGTGAACCCAACGTCAATCTTTTCCCAAGATAAAAAAGAATTGGAAATGGAAATACGAAAACATTCCAACTGATGCTAGGATATGATTCAAGTTAGGTTCACTAGAATCTAAAATGATGGTGAAGATGATGTGAAGATAACTCTAAGATGATGTGAAGATAACTACAAGGTGAGTCACTAGCTTTGGCCTTGCTATGTTGTGGTCAAATCAATAAGCTTAAAGAGGAATTTTTCAACTAGTAATGATTCTTTATTTCTATTCCAATATGTATCAACAACTACTATAAATACTCACCAAGGAGAAAGTTAAAAATATCATTGTTCATGCCCCAAAAAAATGTTTTTAACCTAAAAGCTTACTATTTACACAATCAATGCTAAAAGTACTTAAGCGTTGAAATACTCTGAAGTTGGCTTTGTAAACACATAGGATTTGAAATATTCCAAAACTAATTCTAAATGGACATTTCTAAGTTGAAGTACTCCATATTTGAAATATTTTGAAGATGGTTATGTAAACACTCAAGATTCACAATACTCAAGATCTAATTCTAAATGAACACTTCAGAGCTGAAGTATTCTAGAGTTTTTATACTCTAGAGTTAGTTCTAAATGAACACTCTGGCGCTTAAGTACTCCATACTTGCTATACTTCAGAGTTGAAATACTCTAAAACTAGCTGTAATAACACTCTAGAGCTACAATACTCTAGAGCTAGTTCTAAAATGAACACTTTGGAGCTAATATACTCTAGCATTGAAAAATTATGGAGCTGGCTCAAAAATACTCCCAAATTGGTCTTTAAATTAGGAGAGGATATGATCTTGGAGCTTCAACATCTATACCTATTGATTGCTAGTGTATCTCATTGACATTGACATTGGCTCCCTCCCCTTTTTTGTTCCTTTGTAATGATAATAAGTATGCATTTTGAAATATAAATGTAATGGAATTAAATAATATATAGATTAATGAAAGAAAATAATTTTCTAATTTTGATAGGGTACAATCTCATTTATCTTCCTCTCATAATCTATATATATTATCTATGCAATTGAAATGCTTCATCTATATCTCTATGCAATGAAAAATCCTTTAATTTTTTAAAAAAATAAAATGTTGTACTTTTAAACATTTTTCGATGATTTTAATTTTTTTTAATTAATCAATATTTTTTGACAATCACTCATATTTAAAAAAAAAATGCTTTTTTACACAAATATTTTTTCTACTATGAGTTTCTCAAAAATAAATCAATCTTTAAAGTTCATTCTTAGTGTTAAACATAAAATATCACAATGATGGCATTGAGAACTTACTTTTAGTAAACTATTACTCACCTTATTGAAAAAAAATCTTTAAAGTTCATTCTTAGTGTTTAACATAAAATATCATAATTGTGGCAAGAAACTAATTTTAATAAATAATTACTTGTCTTATTGAAAAATAATTCTTATATTGGTTAACTATTTCAGATGTCGTTCCACTTCGAAGGAAGTTAATGGTATTTAGAGTAGAATAACTGCTATTAAAAAGATAAGGAATTACTGAATTTAGATCTCAAACCAAACATCTAGATTTTTGATATTCATGTTACCAATACTTGAGTCATTCATGTAGCCTTGACTTATTAAATATTTTATGGAAACATTTTGATATTGAGTTGTGGTTTAATTTCACTCAACGGTACAACATTCTTTCATTGAAAAATTCAAATGGCTATGAAATGTAAAATTTGTTTTTACTTGGGGGATATCACAATTTTATATTAGTGATAAATTTATCATATCAAAGAATGGAAATATTGTCCCAGTATACATACAAAATATGCAAAAGGTTGTTGATAAGTACACACACTTGTATGGAACATAAAACATATTATTTATAAGCTATAAAACATGATTTTTTCATGACAAAAAAGAAGCCCTTTTCTTTGGATTGCCTCTCAGCTAAAAATTTGAGGGTATACTACATTCCAATAAGAATATATTCACACACTTATGTATGTTGGTTAGATCACATGGGGCTACACCCAAATATGTGTTGCTCTTTGAAAACATACAAAAGAATAATTAATGAATTTGATTGAGTTATCTTGATACTATTACAATGTATTTGTTACAAGTTATATAAACACATACAATTTGGTTAAATATTATAGTTAGGTGGAATTATTTTAACATACAAAAGTGATTACCAATTAAATATTTCTCTTCCATATTTAAATGGAAGTTGATTAATTGTATAGTCACTTGAAATTATTTTTGTATATATAAACAAGGACAAACATTTTTGCATATAAACAAAAGAAAATGAGTTAAATTTTATAGTCGATTGGAATCATTTTTACATATATCACTGATTATTTATAAAAGATTGATCTTGCGTATTTAGATGGAAGTCAATTATTTTTGTATATTATACAATTGATTATTAAGAAAACATAGCTTCAAAATTTAAATGTAAGTTGATTGTTTCAATGAATTTGAATTTTATTTGTATTAAAATATTTTATTTTTTGTAGATTTCAAAAAGAAAAAATCAATGTTGGTTGTGTTTGAATTGAATGATGTTTTAGTTCATATAGTTAATAAAAATGAATAGAGGTTATAGAGCTTATAAACAAATACTACTTTCTTAGACCAAAAGTAAATGAATTCTTGCCCATTGTGTATGTACCTTCAAAATTGGGATATGAAGTTATTCAAAATACAAAACATTGAATGAATTGATGAATTCATTGCTTCAAGAAACAATGTTTAATGGAAATAACTTTAAATTTTTATATACCCAAGAAGAATGCAAATCGGTTCTTGTGTTGATCACAAAAGTTTTTGAAATTTTGTAATATTTAAAAAACCATTGGAGTTGGTTGGGAACCAAAGCAAGTGGTGATACAATTAATTCAATACAATTCTCATTGATGGCTCTTATGACAAAAATATTAAATAATGTTAATGGAAATTACATCATTACAAAGACATTTAATAATTATTTCCCTACATATAATTATTTGCTAAAATTATTATGGTTGGTTTTGCTACGTGTGACAAATGTAATAGATGTAAAATAAATTTCACTTAATGTTCATTAAATTCATTATTTATGATTATACTTAAACACTTTAAAAAATTTATAACAATAATTTTGATTGTGGTTTGTGAAAATATTTCAATAATTAGTTTATATATGACAGTAAAAAAAAATGTTCATAGTAATTTGTTCGATGATACTTTATATTTATGGTTTAAAACACATCAAAATTTGAACAATTTTATATATGAAATTTCAATCAATTAAAATTTTACACTAGATATTACAAGGATTTATTTGTCGTAACTTGTCCACACTAAATGTTACATAGATATGTATGATAATTTTGATGTTTAAAATTATTACAAATATTTATTTGTCATAAATTTTCAACAATAATCATTACATAGATATTTGTGATAATCTTACTACAATAAATTTTACATGGATATTTGTGATATCTTGCCTACACTTGAAATTGAGGTAATAAAACTAAAATTGATAAATTTGTTACAATTTATCATGGCCAATTTTGAATCGATTACATCAAAACTAGAGTTATAATTTATCATGGTCAATTTTTAATCAGTTGCATCAAAATAGATTATTAATTACTACCATTATTCATAAAAAAATATTGAATTAATTTAATAGATTATATTATAGAATCTATAATTGTTTAACATTGAATTCCAAAAACCTTTAAACTGGAATCCATAATATATGATATCTAATTCCAATAAACTCTAAGTTGGAATTGGATAATATCAAAAATAGATTCTAATATTTAAAATATTTTATACTATAAAAATCCAATAATAATAGATTACAGTTTTAAACTGGACTCAAATATATTTAGATTTAATGAAATGATGGTTCTATTGGTCAATCTCTCTTGAGTTGCACATACATTTTATAATGATTTAGACTTCCTACTATTATACTCTCTTGAGTAATTTATATGTTTTTTTATTTAGGTTTTAGGGGGTGAATTTTTTTGAAATATGGTCCCCAGACCCTAGGAGAAGTACAAACACAAAAGAAACAATAGGCTATCTAAGCCTAGAAAGGAAAACATGACAAACCCTGTCAAAAAATAACTAAAGTACAACCTAGAACTGACCCCAAAAAACAAAAGAACTAATCTAAATCCAAACTACCAGACACATCCTCCCATCAAGCCTTCATCTTCTTGAGATTCATATCAATCTATAGTAGTAAATTTTCATGATCAACGATGTCTTGAGACCCACTGCTCTGACCCTTCTTGCCTTGTCCTTTACCTATAAAAATAAGCTCAATTAACTCTCTAAGATGAGCTCATAGGTTTTCAATTTTTTATTCCTTCATACATTTTAACTTTACTACAATCAACTAAAAATCTAATCTTATTACACAAATTTTTATTAACTTATTCTAACAACTCCACTCTGAAAGCTAGACCCTGAATCTAGTTGTCTTCCTCCTTAGCTGCCAAGGTTGGGGTCATCCTTGAATTTTATTAATATATCACATTCACCTTGCCATTTAGCTCAGTGATCTCAAGTATAAACCACCTCATAATAGCTTTCTTGAGGTTAAGTTCTTCCATAATTTTATCTGAGCTCTTCCTACCTTTGATCAATGTAACCAAGTTGTTAAAAGCCACATTTTGATCCTTCTGATTCAGTGAAGTATCCTCTTTCTCCAAGTAGGTAACCATAAGATCCTCAATCCCCTTCTCCTTCTCTATTGTATTTGGTTCCTATTCAAGTTTGCTTACCTGCTCCCTTTCCTTTCATTAATCTCCCATATCCTCACTATCTTTTTCCACATCAATGACAGTATCCACTCCCTTATTTTTATATAAATCATGAGGACCCTTGTTCCCCTGTTTCCCTTAGATGGGCCCTATAGATTTCAAAGCACTTTAGAGTCTTTGCTTAATATTATCCTAATTTTTTTATTCTTTTCAACTTCCTTCACATTATCATTTTCAAATGAATTTTTATTGTTCCCCAAGACCCTGCTTGGGCTCCTTGGATACTTTATCCACACTTTTTTAATATTTATAATATCCACATGAACCTCCTTAGAATGTTTCTTCTAGGTATGTGGAATATCCAACATTATTTGATTCATGCCTTTGAAGTAATTGAAAATAAGGTATATTACTCCCTCATGTCCAGGAGTGGAGTAATTTCCATGCTTAAATTTTAGAATTGACTTCTCCATAGATTTTAGGATTAAAAAAGGGAGACTAAAAGGAACACCTGCCTAAAATAGTTTAAAATTTTAAACAAAGACCCGATCACAACATTATACTTACTTTCTAAAGTGATGTATTGCATTAAATGGAATGTAACCTTTATAAATGGACTAAGTAAGGATTCCCTGTTGAAACCATTGTGCAACCGCTCCAATTGCTCACCTTCTTCTAGAAAAGACTCTTTATTAGGTTTGAAATATCTCAAAATATAATAGCTTTACATCTCCTTAATCACTAGTCTAGTTACGTGGGAGATGAGTTCCTTTGTAATGTCTAAAGTTACTCCATTGATGGTCACTGATATGTCCTCCCAAGCCTTTGCGAATAAGATAGAAAAATGTCTGTCAAAACCTTATATCTTTTTCATAAAACCCATAAAGCCACCAACATATAGAGTTTCCCATACTCTTTAATTTTTCCTAACTTTTACCTATAATTTTAGTTCAATTCTATTTGGCGCAGACCCATTTTGGTTCTCTCACCAATACTCCTACTAATTTTACTATCAAAATTCACCTAAATGAAACAAAATAAACTGTAGTTGCAAATTGTATTTTAGACATCTAAGAGTTGTTTTTGATTGTCTAAAAGATTCTCCTATGAACCCATAAAATTCTCATCAAAATACATGAGTCCCTGACTCACCTTAGTCCCAACCAAGACACCTCTAGGAATTAGAGGTTTCACCCATGTGCGAAGAATTAATAAAATTATTATTTTCTTCATTATTAAACTTTAAAAACAATTCCCTAGGGAGATCCTTGTTACCAATCTAATATTTAAAACCCACATTGTTGACTCCCTTATTTACGAACCAGTCAATAATCCCATTCCATTCCCTATATGTATGCTAGATGCTTACCTACTAACATGAGTTTAAAATGGCTTTAGCTTCATCTATAACATGCTTGATAAACTAGATAATGTCATTTTTTCTATACAAACAATTCAAAATATTCAAAGAGTCTCCCTCCACCAATAAGTTTTGAACATTTATTTGTTTTGTCAACTTGATCCCCCACAATGCAGCTAGAGATTTTGCCCAATGTTTTGACCTCACTCCCATGTCTCCCATTTAAGACATAATCAAATTGCCTGCACGATCTTTAATAATTCCATCTCCCCCTATTTCCCATAGGTTTCATTTCAAAGCTCCATCAAAATTGAGCTTCATCCATCCCTCTAGAGGAGGTTTCTACTTTATTCTTTTCCTTATTTCATTTTTAGGGTCTAGTTTCCCTAACTCTAAGGAGTTTATTTGCTAATTAAGGGCTAGTGTTTATTCAAAGGGAGAATAATTTTTTCTTTTTTAATTTGAACATACCTATAATTTTCTTTGATGAGATTAAAGTTTCTTTTTAAGATTACCATGTTGTTACAATTTTTTCTGCTAAAAATTCTATTATTCTATTCTCCCCAAATCCCCCATATTATGTGAGGTAGAGTCAAGTTCCATAGCTTCTTGAGATGAACATTTTGGATTGGGCATCTCTAAGACTGCCAAACTTCCATTAGGGATCCTATTTGAACTCACAAAATATTAAAGTTTTCAAATAAATAGCTCCAAATTCATTGAATGAAGTAACAACTAACCAATAAATGGAATAATGATTCATTCTCATCTTCACACAACACACATCTATAAATAATAATGCAAACTCTTTTCATAAGATTATCAACTATTAAGATTTTATTTTGAATCACTATCCATAAGAAAAAAATTATTTTAGGAGTAAGCCATTTATCCTACACACCTTCCTAGCTTACCAAAGCTTCTTGTTCCTAAGCAGTTAAATCATACCCTGATTTTACTTTATACTAGCCATCAAATGAGTTAATCTAGAATAGTTGTTCTTCTCTGTCTACCCCTGGGATGTGGAAATTCTACAATAAATTATTTAGCTCTTTTATCTTCAAAATATCTTTTTGATTTAGATTATCCAAGCTCAGATTCTTCCAAATTTTAACTCCCTCCATCTCTTGATAGTAATCAACAACCTTGTTGCCATATTTCTATCTCATGTTCTCCTAAATGTGTATGCCTATATCCCTTTGGTATAGTGTAAATTTTGAACTCCATTTGTCTTTTCAAAGTTCAATCCTAATTCCATTTCCTATTTTCCATTTAGAACCTTCATTAATCAACTCCTTGTTGGAAATTAAGAAGTTTCAAATGTGCGATCCCCTCATAAATTGGTCCTCAGCCAAAATGGAAATAAGATCTCTCCCTTCCAGGTGTTTAAAAGAAAATATCTTATCCCAAACTGATTTCATTGAAATGAATCTCCAAATAAAATTAGAGATGAGGGATTTATTAATTAGTTGTAGATTTCTAATACCAAGTCTACCATACCTTTTCTTGGTACAAACTTTACTCCATGCCATGAGGTGAAATTTGTTTTTTTATTCCATCCCAGCCCAGAGGAAATTTATTTGAATCTTTATAAGTTTCTTCTCCACTCCTTTAGGCAAGTTGAAAAGTGATAAAATGTACATCAAAAGACTTTGTAAAATACTCTTAATCAACACTACCTTACCAGCCTAGGAAAGAAGCTTACCTTTCCAACCTATGAGCTTATTTTGAAATATCTCTATCAAAGGATTCCAGGGTGTCACCTAAAGCTAATTTCTAAAGAGAGGAATTCTAAGGTATAAAGAAGGGAGTTCCTTGATTTAAAAACCTAGAAGAGAAGTTAAACTAGCTTATTTAGCTATCTGAGTATTAAATAAGTAGACATAACTCTTTTCAAAATTTATTTTATGGTTAGACACCTTTTTATACATCACCAAATTCTTTTTAATAGTTTTATCTTCTTACAAAGAAGCTTTTTCCAAAAAAATAGTAACATCTATGAACTCCTGATGAGTCACTGGATCAACAAACCTAGTTGGTTTGAAGCCTTTTGAATTGTATAGGAGCAAAATCCTTGGATATGTATCTGCTCAATGATTCTACCATGATGATGAACCTGAAAGGTGATAGGAGGTCTCCCTATCTAACTTCTTTTGCACTCTTGAAGAATCCTTGGGCCACTTCATTAAATAATATAAAAATATGTAAGTGGTTATATACACTTTAATAATTTTTCTAAGCTTATCATTGAAACCAAATTGTGCCATAACTCTATCTAGAAAACTCCAGTCTAGTCTATCATATGCCTTGGCCATATCTAATTTAAGGACCATAGCTTCCGTTTTGATTTTTTACATAGAGTGGATGGATTCATGAACCACAATGATTCCATATTGGATTTGTTTGCCTGATACAAAACCTCTCTGATGAGATTAGATATTTTTTTCCATTCTTAATGGCATCCTCATAGCTATAATATTGGTAATGATCTTGTAAAAAGAATTGCATAGAATAATAGGTTAGAAATATGAAAAATTTATAGCCCCTTCCTTCTTAGGTATAATCACTAAAAAAGTATGGTTTAACTCTTTAAGCAGCTACCTAGATTATAAGAATTCATTATTGTTGCAACCATGTCATCTCTAATTATGTCCCAATTTTTTTTGAAGAAAGTAATTGGTATTTTATCTAGTCTTGAAGCTTTATCTGGATTCATCCTAGAAATCACAAATTTTAGATCCTAATTTGTGGTAGAAACTGTAAGCATATCATTATCCTCTTGGTTAATCAATTCAGGAATTTCATATAAAAATTCTTGTTCAAAGCCGATATTCTTCTTGAAATCATTTTTATACAAATTCTTATAAAAAAAGAACACTTGCATGGTTAATCTCATATACATCAGAGGATAGCTGATTCTCATTATTGATTAGCTCCTTGATAGCATTATGTTTCTTGTGCTTTAGAGTAGACAAATGAAAAAACCATGTGTTTTTGTGACCCTCCTTAAGCCAAATGTTTCTAGATTTTTTCCTCCATAAAATTTCTTCCCTAGCAATAATATTATGAAAATTACACAATACCTGATTTTCTCTATTTTGAATATTTAAATCATATCCGTTCTCCTCAATTTCCTCTTATATCTTCAAAAGATCAACTTTAAGGGCCTTATTTTTCAAGTGAACATTAACAAACACTTGTTTGTTCCATTTTTTGATCTTAATTTTTACATTTTTGAAATTTTCAACAAGATTAAATATAACCAAACCATTGCCATTCTTTGTCCACCACTCCTAAATTCTCTCCTAGATGTTAGGGTGTGTGAACCACATATGCTATGTATGGAAAGGATACCTATTTTCTTTGACCTTCTGATATGAGATATTCAATTCCAATGGTGAATGATCTCAACTAATTTTTGGTAAAATTTTAAGAGAAATATATTTGTGTTGAAGCCACTCTAAAGAGATAAAGACTCTATCTAATATGCATTGGATAAGATTCTCACCGAGTCCTTGATTTGTCTAAGTAAATTTAGAACCCCTAAATTCTAAATCCATGAAACCTATGTTAGCAACCAAGGAAGAAAAATCATCCATACTATCTATACAAACCAAATTTCCTCCTTTTTTATCTCTTGGATGAAGATGATAGTTAAAGTCTCCCATCAGAATTCAAGGGATATGTTTGGAATTAATTATAAAAGTTCTAATATACTCCCATAATTTTCTATGCGTAGCCCTTATATTAGGAGTATAAACATTGAAAAATATCTCTTATTTGTTCTCAATAAAATTAGTACATAAAATTGCTACATGATGCTGAGTCTTGATAATGGGTTCACCCATTAGAAATTTAAGATCCCAAAATGTAATTAGACCTCCTAAGGCTCTTGAAGCGCTGATACAAAATACTTCAGATTCACTCCATAATTAGTTTTCCTCTATCTTTGATTCTTGAGTGATCAAAACTATACCCTTATTAGTCTTTCTAAATTCCTTAATTTTTTTTTGCTTATCTGTACTATGCATCCCTTTAATATTCCAAGTAATAATCAACATAATTAACATCTAAGAGAATAAAAACCCCCTTTAAATAGGAGGGTTTTTTGGAATCCATATTCTATGTTTTCTTGAGTAAGTTTAATAAAATTTTGCCTTCTATATTATTTTCCTAATCTAGGCAAAGTTTTAAAAGCTGGGCCCTTAACACCTCTTCTAGTAACCATTGATGACACCACTTTTGCCTTCATTTTATTTTTAGGCATAATAATTTCTTGTTGTATATCCCTATTTTCCTTGCTACTTGAAGCTAATGCAGAATCATTTTTCTGTAAGAGCCTTTTTAAGTCTATCCCTATCTCAACTGATTCTTCTACTTTTATCTCTTGCTCCAAAATTTGAAATTTGTTCTAGATATAGATATTTATGGGTTGAGGTCTTTGCATTTCCACATTATTTATTTGATGTAAGACTACATCTTTCTCCAAATCTACCTCTTTCTTATATGTCTATTTTAATATTTTTATCAAAGATAATTATTCAGAGAGCTTTTATTTTACTCATTTATCTGTCAATGTCATATTTCCCATTTATGATGTATGATTAGCCTCTAAGGCATGCTTTTTGATCCCTTATACCTATGCCTTATCTCCTTCCTTCTATTGTGAAAGAGAATCAATTGAATTTGAAATAGGGTGGGTTATCGAACCCAAGATTGAGGCCTAAGGCTTGATATATTTTTCAAATGAGACTCTTCCCTTTCTTTGCCATGCTACTATGTTGGATGTCGTAAAACACACATTTGAAAAATTCCCCAATTTGTGACATTTATCACACATCATGGCATATATTTAGAACTCTATTTTTTACATTCTTACTCTAAAAGGAGTGTGCAACACTATTAAGTTTGATAATTTTTGGTTAAAAAATATGTTTACTTAAAACCTAGAATGGACAATTCTGAATCTTTCCTTGGTTGTAGAATCTAGAGCTATGAAGTACCCAAAAGATTTAACTATACTTGAAAATAGATCCTCCTCCTAGAACTCGATTGGGAGTCCTGACAATCTAACCTAGATGGGCATTTGGTTAATATTCTCCTTCTCAGGTTTGAAACCTTGTTACCATTTCTTGAGAAAAATATCAGATTTTATAAAGAACCATAGCCCCCCTACAAGGATATTAACATTATCTTCAGGGTTGTTAAATCAAATCATGAATAATCAATTTACCATCACTAGGATTTCCATATGTCTTTTTGTGCACCATTTTTATTTTGCCCAGGCTATGAATGAGTCTATGTTTGGTCTAGCTCCCATGAACTTGCCAACTAAAGCTTGTTCTATCCTTAATGAAGCACAATTGATGAAAGAGGGAGTGATTTCAACATGTATATGTTTTTCCATCTTTATTGGTTTTTAGATATTCAACTGATTTAATCTCCTTCTTGCCCATGGATCCAATTAATCTTCCACACAAAGAAGACTTACTTGGCATTTCATTGAAGTTAGCAAAGTCAGAACTATTGTCTCTCTAAGAAGAGATTCCTTTTATTCGTACTTGCCCCAAAAAATCTTGAAATCTATTGGACCATGTGATCCCCCCTTGCCCATCACCATCTCCTTTCTTTTTTTTTGAATCTGGATTTGAAAAAGTAGTTTCCCACTCACTATAAACACCATTCTTTTTCCCTACACTACATCACCATCACCATCACCATCACCATCACCATCACCATCACCATCACCATCACCATCACCATCACCATCACCATCACCATCACCATCACCATATTTTATTAGATTAAGATTTATTTATATGTTGGAATCATGATATTTTCTCTATTACACCAAAATATATAATAAATGTAATATTAAAAAATTATTATGTTTTATGATTTATTATTTATGATGTTACATATGGTTCACATAATATTTTATTTTTAGATGAGTGATATGTAGGTTAAAACCTCAATTCAAAAGGGGGCATATGATCTGCTTATTCTCTATTTAACTACATGATAATACTCACTAGGCACACACTAGAGATTTATAAGATATTTTATTATGCATTTTGAGGCACACTCCAGAGTATTACAAGATATCTGTTGCTACATTTGGAGGTACTCACTAAAGAGTTACAAAATATTTTCTTATATATCCAAAAGGCACACAATAAAGAGTTATAAGACAATTTTTGCACATTCATAGATTCTATAGAGACGATGATGTGGCCTGCATACACAGGGGTATTTATACTTACTTTTTTTTCTTCTTACTGATTTAAATAGTTATTTATATCAAGTCATATAAATACTTATCTACTTAGAAATGTTTCTATTTATTTTCAGGTACACTATATATATATATATAGTGTGTGTGTGTGTGTGTACCTGAAATATATATATATATATATATATATATATATATATATATATATATATATATATATAGTGTGTGTGTGTGTGTGTGTGTGTGTGTGTGTGTGTGTACCTGAAATATATATATATATATATATATATATATATATATATATATATATAGTGTGTGTGTGTGTACCTGAAATATATATATATATATATATATAGTGTGTGTGTGTACCTGAAATATATATATATATATATATATATATATATATATATATATTTTAGGTACACACACACACACACTATATATATATATATATATATATATATATATATATATATATATATATATATATATATATATATATATATATATATATATATATATATATAGTGTAGACATAAGATCATTGATACTCATTATGGGGCATTTAGTGGTAGTTAATATATTCATCCAGATTGTGAGGAGACAAGTTTTTTATATTTTACAAGTTATACAAGCTTGACTTTTTGATAAGGTAACCTCTCTCCTCATTTTGAATTTTAGATATTATCATATCTAATAATATCTTTGAGAAACATTTACAAGATTCAACACCAAATTCTTATTCAAGTCTTCCAGTAAACTTGTTTATTTTACTTTGATATGTATACATGAAAATACATCAAATTGAGGCATTATGTAAATGCTTAATTTTTGTACAAGACTAGTTATTTGCTAGGATATGAGTGCGTTTTTGTGCTTTTGAATTATTGGTTTAGATTAGGATCTTATTGGAACTTTTCTTGTGATTTTGTGATAATTGTGACATATTTATTTCTATTTATAACTTTTTATTCCTCTATGTGTAACAATTTTATTTGTTTATTCCTCTTATTTTATATATCTTAAGTATTTTTTAAGATTTTTTTTATATTCAACCTTTATATACTTTCAATTATGTCAACTCTAGATTTTGATTAGGATCAAATTATGCCATTTAATTATGGTCAATTTTATTGTGTGGTCCCCTTGGCCATTATTTTGACTTTATTGTTAATTTATGGATTTTTTAAGATTTTTATGACTATTATATGTTGGTTTTCATATCAACAAGGTATTGATTTAAACTCAATAATTATAACCACATGAGTGCATTTAGCTAGCATTCATAAGGATAACATACTCCTATTTTATGGATAATCTTTCTATTGAAGTGTAAAATCAAAATTGAATTATTATGGAAATATTACTTGTACCAAAACTTAGATTGAAGTAGTGAAAGAACATATAAAATATTTTAGTTGCTTACATCTCATTGATAAGGATAAGGGTTGGGATGTTCATGTTACACTAGACTACTTGTTGGACTACACAATTGTTGATTTCCAAAATATGTAAGCTCAATCAAACAATAAGGGTTTGTGTGAAAGGAGAAAAAATATGAAAGATATCACATTCAATAAGAAAATATGAGTGAGGTTTTTGATAAAAAACATAGATGAAGGCACTCAAAAAGTTTCAACAAAATCTGAAATCATTTGACCAAGATTAAACTCTATGACTTGTTTTGAACCTTATCTTTCCAAGATCAACCTAGTGATTCTAATCATGAACAAAATCAAATAGTTCCATATTGGTTATTTTCTATGACCTCTCTAATCTATATCAATTTTTTTGGTTTGCTCTAGGATTGCTTCTAGAACCTATTTCCACCTATTTTATCCTCTAACAATGTGTAGGTAACTTAAAATATAGGTATTTTTATAATAATCCCTATTTTAAAGTTTTAATCTTTAATCAAATTCAATTACCATAGTTTAGATCAATCTTTTTTGCTATATTGATGCATTGAGGCTAGAATTGAATTGTACACCAATATTTTATGACTAGTGTAGTGTACTTGACATAAAAACACTTCTCATCAAAAAAGGGATTAGAGGGGAGTGTTTTAAATAGAAGATGCACTTTTTTTATGGATTATATAAAATAGGATCTTATATGCGCATGTATATTTTATTTTAAATTATTATTTTTTCCAAGAATCAAAGTGTAAATGTTTATGATAGACATGTAGACACTAAAATATGATATTAAATCTTGGAAATGCCAAATTTTACCTACCTTCAACATACATGACTTGTACATATACATATGGATCTTATTCAACCTTATCCCACACTTACATACTTTCCATTGGTCTAACCTTCCCAATTCAATGTTAGTCACCTACATGAATTACCTAGTATGTGTCCAACCTAATCAAAACCAAATTTAAATTATCTCAAGATCATCATATTAGTTTTTATACATTATTTATGAAACTATCAGACTTGGATAGTTCTAAAACTTTGAACTCATTAAAACTTAACAAACTCATCCTGCACTAAGCAATAGTCACCTTTTAAATTCAAATACTTATTATGGGTTGGTCCATATATTTTACATGTTGATAACATGATAAATAACCCAAAGAGTCCCATATACATAAAAAATGGGAATCAAGCATACTCAAACACTTACACATTCAAATAGACTACCCTACTATTTCTAATTCAATTATCGCTCACAAGGAGTAGGTCCTATTTATCTTTAAAACACCTTAAATTCAAGGTAAATTTTTTATTTTATAAGTATGGAAAGATAGATTACAAGTCACATTGATTAAAGAAGCCTTATTACACACATAAACCTAATGGGGAGAGCTACATGTGGTTTAGATTCCCTCTTCTAAGTATTGGATATCTATGTAGTGATCAACTACTCATTAGGGAGTGGTTGGGATAAATTAAACCCACATTATTTTCCATTTTATAGACCAAGACCAAGTGTTGATAGTGGACCTAGGGTTTTATATGGAATTAGACATATTTCTAGTATTGTGTACACACTCGAACTCAAGAGATCACACAAAAATATGGAATACAAGCATGCACATCAAATTGTATTGTAATAAATAATAAAAATCTACATAGATGAAACTATAAGATTCAATTTTTAGCATCATTTGATACCAACTAATGACTGATGGTTCTATCCAAGTGCACCTAGAAAACTAGTTCCTGATCTAAGAGACTCATAATCTAGTTTCCAGCTTTTTCTAACGTTTGCATTCATTATTAAACTTGCGAAAAATAGTAAAACACTAAGTATATTAATCCTCCTAGTAATTTCCATTAATAATAAGTATTATTTTTAAATCAATTTATACCTTTTATAGTCAAATTAGTGTTTAATTATAACACATCATATAATTTGAATTAATTCATAGTTTTATGCTTATTAGAGTTAACTAATCTAAAATAAGGTAAAACATATTGGTGAACTTGTTTATATAATAAACATGTAAAACCCTAAATTTCCTTTAATATTTTTCCCTTTTTTTAGGGTTTTAGATTTCTACACTAGGTTTGATTTTCAGATTTGATTCCTATCTATTTTCATCGTCATAGGTGCAAATTTGATGTTTTTTCCCTTTGTCAATAGGGTTTCATGTTTATTTCCTTTTAGGTTTTCCCTTTTTTGGATGATATCTAATTCAAAACAAATCTATTTTAAAAACATTGATTGATTTTTGTTTATCATATTGCATGGGTAAAGAATATATTTTTGTTCACCAAAATTTTATATGGATTTTTTATAATTAACATTTTACTCTTTTTATTAAATTTGGTCTAGAGAGTGAATAGTGCACCTATTCTCAAAATAATTTATGGGTTTTGATTATCTACTATTTTTTATCAAAAAATATTTTTTTCCCCAAAAATTCCTCACATTTTTCTTTGGATGGCTGGTTATTGATGCCTATGCATTATATGATAGCTCTAATGAATATTCATAGTGTATATTTTCTAATTCAAGTAATGATTATTATAATTACATGTCATTGGATTGAAATATGCAATATCTTTCATAATCATGTAATTAAATGGATCTAATTCATGTATAATAAAATTATGGATAAAACTAATGATGATAAATTATTAAATATCCTCTGTAATACATATTTTATGCATGTGGAATCATAAATGCCTTCAAATGTGACTTATTTTCTCCTTCCTTAAGCTTGCGATAGATACCTTCCTTCTCCCACTACTCACCCAAGGATTATATTAGATTCCATTGTCTATGATATCATCATCTCAAAAGGTAGGGTGACCCATCCCTTATCATAAAGTGGAGGTCATCATATTTTCCTCTTCATACCCCTCCACCTCTAATGAACCATTTTATGGTCTTTGTATGGATGTTCAATATAAGTGCCTAAAGTTTACGATTTTGAATCTATTAAAAATTAGATAATTAGTATGATGAAAATCATATTAGATCCACAAAATTAAATTCAAAATTTGTGTCTAAAATTACATCAATAGAGGATAAGATTGCATAAACCAAGAATTATGAGAATGCTAATGTCAATTGAATTTTTTATTTCCCACTTTATAATTTTTTACCTCAAAATATATTATTTAAAAAATGGTATCCAAAAAATAATACATCTACATCTAATGGTTTAATTTTTTTTATAAGGTAAAAAAGACTCCAAGTAAAACTTTAAGGGACATACTTCAACATAAGTTGATCAAATTTCCTCCTTTGTGTCCTGTTAAATGATCCAGATACTATTGTTCTTATTATAAAATGCATGGATGTCATATAGATAATTATTGGGCCTTAAAGAGGAAAATAAAAATAATTATTGATAATGGTAATTCTCAATTAGTCACATCCATTAAATCACTACTAGATTTAATAACACATCATATAAGTGATTATCCTACTAAAATTGTGGATACATATTATAAGAAACAATTGGACAAGGGAAAGTTACAAAATAAACAATCAAAAAATGGAAGGTTACATTTAGAAAAGTTACAATAGTGGAAATCACTAAAATACAAGTTACAACAAGAAACACATGATAAATAAGAAAGTGTACATAAGAAAGAGGTTCCTAATAAATAAGTTTAAAATCAATATATGCCTAAGAAGATTAATATCACAAGCATGGTTTCCAAGAGGGAAAATACAAAGCCTTATTCATTAGTAAAGCCCATGATAATTAATCCTCACATATATTGTAAGAAATGTAAAAATATTAGAGTTAATCCTAATTAAAAATTTAATATATATAATATGACACTTCTCAAGTCTCTCAGATATGACATTCAACAATTTGATATGACTATAGCATGTGACCATTTCATAGGAGCTATTCCATGGCATATATCTATTGGAAACACATCATGAAAATTTAAATTTAAAATTTATCCTACATTGGTTCAATATAGTGATCTATTATAAAAATCATGGGTTACATGGATGGGTGAAATATTAGATAAAAATAATGACTATATTACATGAAATGAAGAGAGAAACACATTTTATATTCTAAATAATGGAATATATACATATTAAGGAAAAAAATGGAAATTATTTCTTCTACTAAGAGTCAAGGAATGATATCAAATTTTTATATAGTTATAAATAAGATACAAAAGAATGATAATAAGGAACATGTTGAAGGGAAACATAAATCAATTCCACAATGTGGTATGGTTGGTTATGCCTACTATAGATACAAAATATGATTGTAATGACATGTATAAAATGTAGGATGAACATGAAAATATAGTAGATGATTATGACATGTATGATATAAAACATGCATATGAGCATCCCATTGATGGGATCTTTAATTTTAGGAATATAATATATTATAAATAACTTCTATTTGATAGCTTTCATATTCCCTCTATTATTATATATTGACGCAAATATATACATATGATATTTCATTGATCATTATTCTAGCCCTTGGATTTATTTTCACTTGGCTATTGCCTTTTTATTTTTTATACTGATTTAGACATCTATGAAATATATATTATGATGATGCATCCTCCATCATAGTATCATTATAATGTATATTAATTTTAGCATGATAATTTCCCACTCCTACATATTGAATACTTATACATGTTATGGATTACATTGAGTTTACCTAATCACATACATTTATATCTACACATTACATGATCATACACTGATTATTTCCCACTGGGAGCATGTTTAGTCTTATTTGTACATACTCTATTGAGCTACATTGTTATGATTCACATTTATATTGGGGGCACATTTCTTACCTTAATTTTATCTACATTGCCATGCTTTGATATATGGTGCACATTATACCTTACCATATGTTATGGATTGGTCAGATCCCCCCCATTATTCTATTTGAAAAGCCTTGATACTTGGCCTTTCTTGACTATATCTATGTATGCCAAAAATTAAATCTTTCAAAAGCATAAAAAATCAAAATATTTCAAAAAATAAAAAACTAGGACCTAAGCATGACATGTTTGCTAGTTTACATTATTCATGTATGTTATTTATCACATGTTTGTTATATTAAATATCATTATTTATGTGAACATGCATTTCATAATATATATGAGTGAGATGCATAAAATATAAGTTAAACATGATACACAGATGCACCCAGAGGCCATGCCAATGCTAGGGGCATATCATTTCATAAGTTACATTTATATATGTTGCATCATTATATGGCCTTTACATTTACCATGTTGAGCTAAATTTCTTGTTTACGTGTCTTTATATTACTCATACTATTTTAAAATGTTACACTTTATGGATATGCTACTTTATTATGTTGTGACATTGAAATAAATTGAAAATATAGACTACTTGACTTTTTCTATGCTTCATTTTTGTTGTTTCCTTTCATAACAAGCTAATCCTTACTTTTTCATTGATTTTGGCCTTTGGTATTGTGTGTGAAAATTTTTAATGTCCATTGTTTATGGCCCTTGGCATTTTATGTGTGAATTTTTATTGTACATTATCTGTGGCCCTTGGCCTGGTATATGTGTGACATTTTATTATCCATTGTATATGCAACATTTTATTATCCATTGTATGTGGCCCTTAGCCTTGTATATGAAATTGATTTATTTTACATGTGATTATATAATGTGCATCATATCCATGACATTATGTGATTATTGGTGGATCAATATATGATTGTCTACTAATCTTAATGAGTTTTCTAAGTTTATGGTATTGTGATCCATATCATGCATTTTTATCTTTATCTATGGTACCATGATCCACATCATGTACCTTTAGTGGGTAGTCTTATATATTGGTCATATCACTAATGGTTACTATTTTATGTTTCATTGCTATAAATATATTGACATGTCACTTTTGTATCTTAAATTACATGTCTATTATATGCTTTGATGATACATTCATACTATGATAACATGTTCTACACATGTTGACGTGATTCTACATGATTACATATTTTTACATAACATGATATGGGTAAATATTTTATTTTGAGGTATGTGACTCAAGATATATTACTCACCTCAAATTAGCTCATATTAGTGGGATTTTTATAGTGATTTAAGCTTCCATGAGCAATACATTTAGATTTTGGCATAATTTACATAATTTAAAGAGTTTAGAATACTAGTTTGGTATGAATATGAGACATATACATATATATTAAGATATATTTTTAGGGAATATTCCTTACATATTCACTAATTTCACATGAACATAACTTACATGTTTTCATATATTTACAAATTCATACGCATTTAAGGGGATATGCCATGTACATGCACTCATTTTACAAGAACTTGATTTACAAGTTTTTCAAGTTTTGGACAAAATATCATATACGTGCATAGAATTATATATCATATTAGCATAAATTAAATATATTATAAGGCATGAAGCTTGATCATGCATACAAAATATTGCATTTTTATATTTTCAAACATATCGATGGTACCTATAAGTGAACACCCTTGTTCATCTAAAATTGTTGATTCATGTATATTGAGGTAATGTGGTGGAGGTTAAATGATGCTCAAAATCCTAGGAATAAATCAAAGTGAGCCTATATGTGGATCTAACCTTATCATATTTGGGTACAATATTAGTTAGAGTAGTGTGATTGAGGATTCAATAATGCTCAATGGCCTAGGTCCTACTCCATTTCAATGAGGTTTGGGAAATATATATTACCCATCCATGGCCTTGAATAAATAAATAAATTTAGGGTATAATAACCTAAAAGATTATCTAAGTGCTTCAATGAGGAAGCATAATTATCCAATGCTTCAAAAAGGAAGCATCATATCCAATGACAAGATATAGGGAAACATGGTTCACCTAATTAAAAGTGTATTCCTTCCTTTATATTGAAGTTTCCAAATTTTCAATTTCATTTCACATTTCATATTTATACATGGACATTGATTTTTTCATGTTCATTTTAAGTTTTATGGAGAAAGATGCACATTTGGATCCTTCACCTAAAGAAAAAGTGTGTTTTACACACTTAGGTACATATCTTTTTCTTTTACTATAGCATTATACTTAATATCATTATTAAAATAAAAGGGGGAATTATTATACACAAAAATATGGTATTAGATACTTGGAAATGTCATATTTGACCTACCTTCACCATAAATTAATTATGCATACACATATGGCTCTTATCACCCTTATCTCACACTTACATAATTTACATGCATCCAACATTATTGATTTAATATTAGTCAACTACATGAATTCACCAATTTATGTCTAACCTACTCAAAATAATATTAAAATCATCTCCATATAATTAAATCATTTTTCTTTCATTCTGGGAAAATTTTTAGACTTGGATAGCTCTAGAATTCTACCAAGTAGCTGTCAATTTTAAATTCAAATCCTTATTTTGGGTAAACATGTATGTTTTGCATGCTAGTGGTTTGAGAAACTACCCAAAGATTCCTATATAAATAAACAATATCTATAAGTCTATTACCCATACAACAAGCACTTATAAAGCACGCTAAAAAATTTGTTCATTCAAAAGGACTACCCTATTCTTTCTAATTCAACCATCAATCACAAGGATTAGGTCATAGACAAGTTTGAATCACCTCAAAGCTAAGCCAAAGTTTCCATTTTCCAAGTATTAAAATCTAGATTATAGGTTGCATTCATTAAAGGAGCACTATTGCACACATACACCTAATGAGGAGAAGTACATACATTTTGACTTCCCTTTTCAGAGTATTAGATATGTAGGTAACACTCAACCATTTAATAGGGAGTGGTTAGTGTTAGATAAACCCACCTTCTTCCCCCTTTTATAGATAAATACCTAGTGTTGAAAGTGAACCTAGGGTCTCAAATAAGAGAATTTTTTTGAGGATTACACACACAGTCATCTTTTGAATATTTCACAATAGATGAAAGATAAGAAAGCATGCTAGCCTACATCATAATAGATAAAAAAGATATAGAGAAGAAACTGTTAGATTCCATTGCTAGCATCAGTTGATATCGACTAGACACTGATAGTTATGTCCAAACGTACCTAGAAACTCACTTCTTGATCCAAGAAACTCATAATATAGTTTCCCACCTTTCATAATTTTTACATTTAGTCTCAAACCTATATAATAGTAAAATGATAAATATATTAATCTTCTTCGTAATTTAAATATATAACGAGTATAATTTTCAAATAAATTTTTAGCTTTTACAATCAAATTGGTGTTTGATTATAACACATTACACAATTTGAACAAATTCATAGTTTTATGGTTATTAGGGTTAAAAAATATAAAATAAGGTAAAATAAGACACTATTTAATTATAATTAGCACTATGTAGCACACATGTGGATATTTTATAAACAAGAGTTACATTAGTAGTGAGTAACATTAAGACTAAAAAGATTCCATATACAAGAAGTGTATAAGATCACACAAGATTATTTTCCATGATGTCTAAAAAATGAAACAAAAACTAGAGTCTATTGGGGGTATTGGTAGGTAATAACAATAAAATTTAATTAATTTCAAATATAGGAAAGATAGGTTGGTGAATTCTAATTTGAGATGCTTGATTTTATTTTTAGATCCTTGGTAATTTATTTTATTATGGTATTAGGATTCTATACATTTTACATAGCCACTCATAATGCCAATGGAGGAAATAATCTAGTCCCATCACATTAATTATGATAAACCAACCATTAGAATTCCCTTTGGGAAACTAGTCTACTTATATTGTGACCGAATTCTCGGTTCCTGCATCATTTGATGTAAATGTATCTAGTGTAGCTTTGAACAAAAATTGTGTCAAAACAAGCTAGGAAATTCATATTGAAAGTCTTCCATGAGGAAACAAATACCTCCTAGTCAACTCTATGATGGATGCTATTTTAGAATGTCCTAAATTTAATAAAGTGTGTCATTGGTTTGATAATTTTTCTTTGGTTTCTTATTTTGTTGGTTGAATCTCCTTAGGGAGTGTGCTTAAGAATTAGGTGCATCACAACTAGAAATCCCATAGTGTTAGGCTTGATGGCATAACAAACCTAACCAAATAATTTTTTTGTTTTTAAAATTTCTAATGCTAAACATTGTAAGGTAAATTTATCCCATGACACAAGGTTTATCTTTAACACCCTGGTAGTTTTCTCACATTGGACTAAGGATTTTGTAGTATATGAATAAGCTAAACTAAAAATCATAGTCTAGTTAGAGTTTCTAGATCTACCCTTTCCCCTTTGGGGTTTCAAAATCTGGTTAATAAATCCCTTAGGTTATTTTATTTTTCATGATTAGAGAATTTTTTACGTAGATAGGACAAATAAATGCATGTATGTTGAGGTCATTATTTAAAAGGATCTAAAATAAAATATAAATATATGTATAAGAGACAAACACATATCATATATGTCTTGTTTATCAAAATGCCTAACCCTTAATTTCAAAGTCAAGCCACATATCCAAATATTCATGAATGCCATCTCATGGATAAATCACATCCATACACTAAACCCAAAACCTCTCTTGAGATGAAAAAATGCTTCTACTTATGTATATGGGTAGACTATAGTCACCAAAAAAGGTCAACCAATAGTCTCAAAGAGTAGGTAAAACACTAGATACTATGTACAAACCTACATTTGGTTTTATTGAATTAGGAAAATAACTAATTTCCACCACTTATTAGATAGCACCACACATTTCATACATCCCATAGGTGGCAACGAGTTTCTTGGGTCTTCACAGACAACTTTCTTTTTCTCAACTATCAGAGTCTCCTCTAGAAGTGAAAGAATCAATCTCATTTGATATTCCAGTGATTTTTGAATGAAAAATGGTTATGCACCACTATCTCCACCCATAAACACCTCCTAAATATGGTGAGTATGTTCAATAAAAGTAGCATACTTTCTAACTTGGTGACTATATGCATGGTAATAAATAAGTATATGTTTCTATTACATTTTCTACTTTAGATGATGTGGATGGTGGGACAAAAATGAACATTGATGTTTCTCAAATATAGTTAGTTCTTGGAGTGTTGACTCATCCTATAAGTTTATGGTTAAGGACACTTGTTAGTTTTTTATTTGTAAGAATTTAAAATAATAGGGTTTCACTACTACACTAAGTATGATTTGTGATGTAATTTGGATCAAGTTAGCATCAAAAAGTTAAGGTTTATGTGTTTTTTGCCTTGAAAATTTCAATAAAATTTTAGTGACACATGGTTGACATTACCACAAGTTTTTAGTTGTGCTAGATTCATAGTGCAAAAATTTCAATGCAAACTTATTTATTTCCATATGTAGAATTAAATTTAAAAACAATTAAAAAATTTACATCAAATTTACGTTAGGTTTCTAATATATATATTTTGGGGAAGTTTCTACCTGATTATCTATATAGATGGTAGTTGAAGGATGTATTTCAAATTCTTATTACACCACATGACATTGATATAAATAATCTACATATATTTAACCATTACAACTATATAATTGAAAGATAGCCATTTTAGAAGATAAAATAAAAAATGGACTTAAAACTAATTTTGATAACTGGTCGACCCCCTTAAAATATTATATATCTTCAACCATTGTATACTTGAACTCATAATATTTTCCCCTACCATTAGGAGTTTTATTGTATGTTCAAAAAAATTATCAAAATAAAAAATGAAATGGCCAATGTTAGATGTTAGATTGAAAATTTACTCTTATATTTACAACCATAGTCTATTTTCCTTGTTGTTAAGGAAGGGTAAACCATGATACCTCAAATACCATCCTCATTGAAGTATTTTAAGCCTCCCCTTCTACATATATTAACATCCATCTTCTATTTTCCTACATTCAATCCATAAAAATTTAGTTAAACAAAAAAACCAAAAAATGCACACAACCCCATTGTAGGCATGCATTTAGAAGATTGGAAGATACACAAAAAATGAATCGAGGATGTTCCTAATTAGATATGAAGGGGTAAAAAATACTATAATGGGATAATACTAAACATTGGTGGACCGAAGAAGACAAATTTGACTTGGACATGCTTATAGAGACATATTGCTCATCATCCATCCTTCATCCTTTACAACCACCCATTAATCTTTTATTTCACTCTTGCCAAGAAAAACACCATCACTAAAAACCCTACCACTCCTTTGCCTTATTTAAATGTTTTTACACATATGTCAATGTTTTATATTAAATGATAAGTCACGTTAGGTATTAGGTTTGTCATGTTAGGTTGGAGCTATTAGATTGTGGTTTATCAATAACTACTAATGTTTTATTTATTTTTATCTTTTTGAATGAGGATAACAAAATTTAGTTGTTGTTATTATTATTATTATTATAGGGTGATTGGTGATGAAAATAACACTGAGTTTTCATCTCTATTAGGTTTTATGGTAAAACAATTAAAGAACATTGTTGATGCAACTATGACCCCAAGGGTGATTGGTGATGAAAATAAAATTGAGTTTTCATATCTATTAGGTTTTATGGTAAAAAATTAAAAAACATTGTTGATGCAACTATGACCCAATTGGTAGTGTTATTTACACAAAATGTAGAGGTGTTTTTTCATTCCACCGCTAGATGTATTTGTGTGGGAGCATTGTGCCATGTGTAAAATCATGATAATGGAAGTGGTGGAGTGTTAACACTTATTACACATGACTTGGATTATGCCATTATTAGTTGGGATTTTAAACTCAATCATTAGGTTGTGTTTCCTCATTTTTTCCAATATTTATACATCTAACGATGTTGTTGGAAGGGCAATGTTTTGGTCAAATATTGTTGACATGATTCATGTTTCTGATTGGATTATATTTGGTGATATAACATGGTTTAATTTAGGGAATATAAAGAGTGAATCCTCCTAATGAGGTGGTGTGTTGATGAAAGAGAGGCAGTGTTTAACATGTGCAATAAACTCAACTTTAGGAATTAGTTTTCACATTAGTATTTACATTTGGATATTTACCAAGAGGTAAATATTATTTTGTGTTAGTTATCTATTATAATATATTATTAGGTTTGTCAGTTGTGATATATTTTTATATGTTATAACAATATTATAGGAGATTGAGAGGTCATAGAAATGTGAGAGATATATGGAGATAAGATCTCCATAATTATAGGAAAGACTTTTATTATATAACTTTATAATATCCTGTATGAAGTGATATGGAATAATATGATATTATTAGTGTGTTAAAATATTTATCTATCTCTCTATATTTCTTTTATTCTTGTGTTAATCATACTTATATCTAAACCAACATCATTATCTGGTATTAGAGTAGCTAAGGCTATGGGATTGTGAGAGAATATGAAGGTGAAGTTACACTATGATTTTCCCCTCTGTATGGGAGACAAAGTTTTTAGATTGAGATTTTACTAGTAATATAGATTATGAGTTTTACTTGCATAGTTTAGTTTTAAGTTTGAATCTTTTATACATCTGAGCATCTAATCTAGTAGTTGATAATTTTAATATTTTAAATTTATTTTCATTAAATGACTTGTATTATTCAAATAAGGTGTATCAAGCATTGGATTTTTATTTTAAGTAATGACAAACATGCAAGATATTATTCTATACATAGATCAATGCAGAAGTTTTTTGACCTGATTTGGTCAACTCTTAGATGGATCAACTATTCACAAAGGCATTTATTTAACTTTTAGATTTGTTTAGGATCAACTTGCTGGTAGCACATCCTTGGCACCCCAAAGAAATATGATCACCTCTGATTTACATGTCTCTGCTCCATATTATTTCATAGTTGATATTCTCTACCAAGATCATGCAACTACTATTCACCATAATGACTTATGGACTACTTAAGGTTATGATAAGTGACCTGAGTATGTTAGAGTTATCAACATAATCTGACATAGGTGCTTAGAATGCAATCATGTGAATGACATTTAGGTTCTTGTATATGGTGGTTTCTATAGAAATAAACCATAATATAATGATGCTAAAAAAGACTCCTCGACTTCAATAATGAATAGGTTTCACTTGTGACTTGGCTCTATTATTTGTCAATGTCATTTGAAGTTATAGAACAAACAATGCTAAATTCTAGATTGGTAGTTACCTGAAATATTTATTTGACATCAAACCTGTGGAGTCATGTGGATCCATCTTCTATCATTGTTAATCAGAAAGTCTAGAATTTGGATAGGATGTATTGCAATTTCATTGTGGCTTATTCCAAAGAGATTTTGGTGCACTCTAGAATTTCTCCATGTAATATAGACTCAATGGGTATATTTTATTCAATAAAGCTCATCTATGGTGTGCTTCCAACCCCACCATTTACTTTCTAGTATTTAACTCATTTGGTGGTATTTGCTTTTTGTTTTTGTTTTTGTTTATAAAATTTAGTTTTATTTATAAGTATAGACATATGTTTAAAGACTTGGTTTTTATTGTTTAGAAATATAACAATTTAAAAGTTTTCCACTTTAGTCATCATAGTATTTAGCGTGAAGTTTATATGGTTAAGGTAAATTATCATTATTTATAGTTGATTTTATATGTATAAAAATCCAAAGTGTCAGTTTAAATCTAGTCATTTTATTAATATTGTCAAAATGTCAAAAAATGAAGTCGAGTGTTAAGAGTCATTTTTATGTCAAAATCAAAATTAATTATTTGTACAAGGACACATTATTGCTTGTATGTGATGTCCAAACTATGGGGGGAATTTCTTCTCAAAAAATTAATGCATCCGAGCTTCATCAACATTTTTGCTGAGTGAGAAACTTTACCTACTTGAAGAAGGAGGAAATGGAAGCTTGAGGTTCCATAACCTCTCATCTATCACCAATGATGGGCCCTAGATGATTTGGTGACATATTTTGTGTGGTGTTTTTTTTATAGTTTTCATATTATGTTTACAAATAAGATCAAAATTTCATGCCGGCTCAAGATATATAACTAGTGATAAATTCCAAACATAATTATATAATGTAAAAATATAGTGAAAGGACAAAAATCATGAATATAAGTCAGTTCATGGATCTTGGAAATATTTTTGGTAGATCTAAAAAACCATCAGAGGTGGATAGTTGATTAGGTTCCTGTTCATGTCAAGGTTTGTTGTAAACCTATTTAAAACCATGGAAGGAGTGAGCCTTTCTTTGTATCAAGGTCATGAGATAAATAGTTGGGCATGCCATAGGGGTGAGCATAATGTAGGTGAGAGTATGAATATTTTTTCACCATGTAAAAACTAAGGGTGGGAATGTTAGGAATTAGTTTTTAAATTAGTATTTACATTTGGATATTTATCGAGAGGTAAATATTATTTTGGGAGTTAGTTATTATAATTTATTATTTGGTTAGTTAGTTGTGATATATTATTATATATTATAAAAATATATTATGATATTTAGAGACTATAGGGATGTGAGACATATATAGAGATGTGATCTCTATAATTATAGGAAAGACATTTCCTACATAACTTTGTAATATCTCGTATGAAGTAACATGGAATAATATAATATTATCATCATGTTAAAATATTTCTATCTCTCTATATTTGGATCTTTTATTTTTGTGTTAATCATACTTAGATCTAAACCAACATCATTAATTAGTTAGTGTCTGATTCTAACTATCAATAGCATTATTCTTCTAATGCCCCATGGTTCACCTAATCCAAACTAAAAAAGGTAATGACAAGGTTGTGAAATGTTTAGATATATAATTATTTTTAGAATATATTTTTTAATTTTGTGTAAATAATATTGATCACCCCATCAACATGGTTTTTATAGATATGTTATTTGACCATCTCCCCATCAAGTTTGGTCTTGAGTGGTTGACACCTTAGTTAAAAAAGGTTAAGTGTCAATTTTCACTTAACATAAATCACATTAATCATGAATGGATTTATAACCTTGATTCATGTCATTCTAGGGAGTTGTCACCAAATATCACACCCTAGAGGAGGTTTTTAAAGCCTACTATAATATTTAGGCAATATTGGAATACCTCTCGGCTTGTGGGTTTCCTATAGTAGAGGTAGACCTCTAGGTTTAATAGCTAGCTCCCCAAATTGACCTTTAAGTGCTTATCACATATGCTAACTGATTTATTATGTGAAAAGGGGTAAAATTATACATGAAATAAATATATCATAAGGGGGTGACACACCAAGAATATCTGCATAATATCATCATACTCTTACACTAATAAATAAGACCTACAACACTAGCTTTAAAGTCCTAAGATGTTCTAACATTAGTATTTCAATATGGAGGTGATATGTATAAGGCTACTCAAAGTAAGTGGACCAGAGGTTAGATTTCAAACTTTAAGGACACTTGCACACTTTTATGGAGACAAACACATTAGCTAAATTCCATATGACCTATTTGAATGAGAACTTCTTGCACTAAACATGAAAGGATAAACAAATGTAAGGATAAAAGCTTACCACTAGACCTCACCATACATCACTTCAAACACTTAGAAAAGATGTTTTTAAAATAAAAATGAAATTTTATGTATTATTATAATTCAAATTGCAACATCAAACCAATAGGGATTCATCATACATGGTGTGGAATTAGCATACAAGAGTCAAAATAACTAGTACTTATAGAATGTGAGAAAGGAGAGAGAAGAACAAAGTTCAAGAGTTATAAGAACAAGTGTCAAGCTGAGAGAGAGAGTTAAATATATAGATTAATTAATTATTAAATAGAACATAAAATTTCTCTTTGGACAAATGTCTCTCCAAGCATGAAAACTCCTCAAGTCTGGCATAAGACTCTTCAACTGCCTATTTGGAATTTGCCTTCATCATTGGCTTCTCTTGAGCACTCCAAAGTAGACTAGGAATAATTGAAGCATGTGAAATATGATTTTGGGGGTTAATAAAAATCTCCAAAATTCATTATATGTGTCCTTAATCACTAATATTCTTTTGGACAAGTGTTTTCACTACTTGCAGTCATTGTCATCCTTCTTCCATTCATTCCACATGATTGTCACCAAAATGTCCATCAATTGTTTAATAAAATCTATATAGGAGGTGGTATGACACCTGTAAATATTCCTCCTATCCCTAAATACATTAATTAGACCTTAAAATTCTTCCTAATTAGAGTTATCACATTCTCACTAGATGATCATCTTCCATTCACTATGTTAGTTTGGATTACCTGAAGTGAAGGAGCTAGCAGAGGTAATTATGTGCCTATAATAAGTAATAAATGAACATTGGGGTTTATATGTCTCACTTGATTTCACAAAGTTATTCTCATCCTTCAATACTCTTATACACCTATAAAACATCAAATTATGTCAATAAAGTCAATTTTGTACGCTGTTCATACAAGTAAGGTACAAGCCAACTTGATGGGAAGGAGCCTAGGGGAGTCCTTTGCAAGTCCCAATCGCTTTCCAAGTCATACCAACTCATTTGGATGCCTTTTATTCTTTATCTTTCCTATTAGGTCATTATCAAGGGTTTTGGATGGTTTTAAGTGGTTTTTACCCTTAGCATTTGTTTATAAAATTATGACATTAAATCCTTAAAAAAATTCCACTAGAACCTTTTTTAGGAACCTCTTAAACATATCCCAATTCCTTAGGTTCCCATGCTAAACTTCTGTACTGGTGTGATCTTCCAAAGATGCCTTCTTGAGCTCTTCTTTGCATTATGTGAACCTTGAGTTATTCTTAAGACAAGAAATGAAATTATCATGACTTTATCTAAAAAATAAAGGTTTTAACTCACCTTATAAATCCCCATGAAGGTCCTCCAATGCTTTTCAAGGATAATTTGGCCCTTTAAGTGGTATTAGACCCCCCTTTAGGCATTAGGCCTGGTTTAGGTTTAATGGACTTGACTGTGTTTATGTATTCATCACCATATCTAAGTATTTTGATATGACTATGATGTATCCCCTATGATTTTTAATTTTTAACTCACTATTTTACATCTTCATTCAATTATTTAAGACCTCCCATCTCACCTTCTCATCATTTACCTACTAAATCTACAGGGTGCATCTCTCTAGGAGTGCCCTCTATCTAAGATAGAATAGAGGGAATTTACACTATTTTATTGGAAAAAAAGGATATTATAGGCTTGGTAAAGTCATGGGGATACTATTTACAAAATTATAGAGCTAGATCACACATTTAACACCTTCAACACTCAAACTCTTTAAGACAGACTTTTTGACTGTGCACCAAGTCTGTGTATTGACTGTAGGTTTTAGGTTGAAGCCTTCCTTTAATTATTTAAATGTGATGGAAATCATGTGATTTTTTCCATAATTATTTTAAATATTTTTTTAAACATCTCAACACTCTTAACTTCTGTTATCTCCCTCAATTATCTTCTCTTCACTTGACTAGGCTAGTTTGTAGTCAATTATGACTGTGTTATTTGCTCAAGAGGGAGACCTACCTATATATGTCAACCAATGATAGACCTTGTATATTATTACCTAATACCTTATTGAAAATTATAAACTCATTTATTACTTTCTTGAGTTCATTTAGAATTTTTTATGTCCATTGGTCTAGTCAATCTCCAAGTTGCATACCCTTAACACCTATTAGTTCACATTCTAGTTGTAGGTGGTCATTTTAGTGACTAAGGGGCCCTTGTAGGTTAATTTTTTTTATTATACCCTAAATACTCTGATATAAGATATCATTTAATTCCTTTAACTCACTTCATACCTATTTGGGTTCAGATCAACCATGCTTTAGAGTTTGCCAACACCCAAACTGCTTGTTACAACCTACTGTCACACTACAGTTAGAATATAGTTATCATTTTGTGATAAAAATGGGACTTGTAGGTTGTGATATGAGTTAATACCATATAATTAAACTCATCTCAATTATATTTGAACCATTATTTTTATTTCTAATCTAAATAATTAGTTGTATGCAAAGTTATGCCTCCATTAGGTCCTATGTCACCATAAAGCCATTTGGACTTAGAATTCTATAGATAACACTATCATATATAGTGAGAGAATTATAAATATGAAGTTTTCATCTACACTATTTATTAGGAGAAAATACTCAGTCTCTTTGGTCAAGACCTTACTCCTAGGTCTGATCTTCATGATGGAACACTTAAGATTGTGTAGATCTCAATACATCTTACCATGAAAGGAATAAAAGAAAGGCATTTGTTTTAGAGAGTTTAAGTTAATGTATCCTTGAAGCAACCTTATTTACCTAAAGTCATGAATTTAAAAATATTTTCCATCTTATGGCTCCACCATGATTACTATGACATTATCCACATTCTCAAACCTTAAAGAATTTTCAAACAAGTTCAATCATCTAATGTTTCAATGTTACCTCCTTTATCTGAAACACATGTAGGTGAATATGAAAAATATTGGTAATGATAGAAAGCTGTGTGACTATATGCATTATATGTTTATTCTAAAACCAATCTTAATACTCCACCATGATTACTATGGTGATTTCTATATCCAATAAGAAATGCATCATATCTATAAATCAATCCTAGCTTGAAGAAGATAGAGTATAAATACACTTTTGATTAGGAATACATTTGTTAAGTGGGAGCATGACCAAGATGGGGATATATTATAACTAATTATAGGATCACTTGTAATAATACACCATGCTAAGAAGGGTTCAAAATCCTACAGTCTAACATAATCATGCAACAACCCTAAAAGAGTCCTAGGTTTAATGTTCACTCTATTCTAATAAACAACAAAGTAAATCTAATCTAGTGCTCACCAAATATTGTGTCATAAAGTGGGGGTTATAAATAAATAAAACTAAACTAAACATGCATATAACACATATATTCATGTCAATTTATACAAAATTATATTTCATGGAAGAGAAGCATAATTGCATTATCTATGTACTCTTACAAAGGAGAAATAAAGTTAGGAATACTTACCTTTGAAGATGAACCTGCCAAGCCTCAATATCTCCCTTGGCCAAGGTTATTCACAAGAGATTTATATGGTATGCAAGGATAACAAAGACAAATCAGCTCTAGGCTACATAACCTATCTATGCATCCAAAAGACTTATCCACAAGACAAGATCCGTATCTCCAAAGAAAGTATGGAATCCTAAGATTTATTACTCAAGTATAATGGTCAATAAGTAGATGTTCATTAAAAGTTATTCTTATTATATTTTATATTATCAAATGGTTGGAAATGAACTTGTATATATAGGTAGATATTGCCCAAAATCCTTTTGAATATGTCAGTTGTACGGGGTTAACCTAGTCAACCCTATATATTTTTGAGAGATAAATCACTAAGTCCTAAGATAGGTTAGGTAAAGGGCTAACAAAAATACAAGTGAAAATACCAAAAATAGTATAGGGTTGACCAAATTGACCCTATATAGTAATCAGAGGTTGAAAAATATACATGGTCGACCTTGTCGACCTAGTACAATCAACTGGTGAAAGGGGGTCAAGGCAAGAAAAAGGAAGATAAAGATGTGACAAATGTTTGGAATAGGTACAAACAAGAATAATAATATTAGGGTAAATGTTTTTAGGAGACAAGTGTGTATATGTCAAGTGGAAAAATGGACAATAATCTTATGAAGCACCAATGGTCTACCCACCTTGGTGTACCCCTTAAAGCATGCACTCAGAGAGATTGATATTTGATAGGTTCTTGCTAGATATAAAGTATCCATAATTGATAAGAGTTTAAAAATATTATGTGTATACATATTCCCCACTCAAATCTCATCATGTGTCACGTAAGTTCAACACAAGATGGTGTTTTAAGAAATAAAACATGATAACATACAATGCTGATGCTAAGTAAAGTGTAGTAAGCAACAAATAAGATATATGAAAGGACAAAATTGAAAAACACATATCTTTACTTACCTTAGTGCTATAGATAAATAAGTAGACTGCAAGAAAAATGAAGGTGTCTAATGTGAATAACACTAGGCAAACCTATAGAAGTTAGTGCAAAAAATAGCCAAAAATTGAAAACTTTAGAATTTAGGCATAAAGTAGTGAAAAATGAGTTAACAAAAAGATATGAGGGTTTTAGAAAAAATTGAAAAATCAGGATTGTTAAGGTAAGGCTAGAATATTGAAAGCGAATGAATGACAAAATGATGGCAAAATAATGACAAATTATGGCAAATGAATGACAAATGAGTGTAAATGAATGACAAATGATTTTAAAACACATTAAATCATGTTGGAAAGCATGTAAAACATTAATGGAAAAAAGGAATGTAGAACATACTAAATCATGTTAGGAAACATGTAAAACATGAATGACTAATGAAATATCAATGCAAGAAAACTTGAACAAAGATAAGTAAGAAAGTGGAAAGTAAGCTCATGTAAGATAGGCAATAATAAAAACATGAAAGATGGAAAATGAAATGTAATTTAATATGTGAGACAAACATGAAGAAGGATACATACAAATAAACATGTAATAATGCCAAATGTCACATGTAAGATAAGTGAAGTTTACAAAAATCAAACAAGATGGCTAAATGAAAATCTAAAAGCTCTAACTAATGAAAAATTGAAACTTAGTACTTGTTCTAAGATGTAATGTAAGAAAAAAAAATAACCTAATGACATGACTAGTATGATAATGAGATGGTGTGGTAAATAAATGGTGTTAGGGTGTAATCCATACTTACTCAGACATATTGTTTTGATCTAAGGATAGATAAAATTGAAATAAAGTAATGCTAACATGTTTTTAAGAGGTGAATAAGGAATAAAAGAAGAAGGGAAAATAGATTTGGAGTCACAATTTTCCTGTCAAGGCAAGAAATGAAATGGGTAGAGGGGAAAAAAGAAGGAAAAACCAAGGTAGACGAACTCTTTATCAAAGTCAAGACACTCAAATTAGGTTTATCAAAACAAGAGTAATTTCAACCTTAAGGACTTTGAATAACTTTTCTTAGCCACACAATTCTTAGGTCAACAATTTAAGTATATATATCATCCCATGAAGGCTATATACATGAAAAGTAAAATGGACATACCTTCCCACAACGTGTTCCCCACTCCTTAAGACCCCTTACAGAGCCGTCAGTCTACTATGAAGATTGGGTACTTGTGTGAGAAAGTAGGTATCACCATAGAGTTTTTTGAATTCCCTTACTCTAATCTACTGGCCTACTATACCCCAATGGACCTCGACTCTATGTGAGGCCAACTATGGAGTTTGATATTTGATTGGAGAGAGGAAATGTGCTTGTAAACATGTCTTTTAGTGTGATTTGAAATTTGAGATTTGTATGTTGCTTTTTAGATATCATTGCCTTTTATTTCAAATGATTTATATTTTAACTTTATTGATGGATTTTTCTATTCCTCCTTCACATGAATTTGGAAAACTAAACATGGGTACTAAAGATGACTTTCATTTGAATACTTAGGACTTGGCTGCTAAGAGAGAGAACTTCAAAGAGCATGCGGTCTAAGAGTTTCATAAATCTAGGTAAAATAAAAGTGATATCTTGAATTCAACCTTATTTTATCCAATGTGGAATGAAAGGAAGGGGAAATCAAGAAGAATGACACATGGAACAATTTGAATTACATCAAATTAAAAAAAGTGTGAAAAAAGGCAAAAAGGGATATAATGACATTAAAGTGTGATTCCTTATCATAATAATGAGGAAAATGGAGGAAAACATGCTAACATATATTGTTGTGCAAATTAAATCTTATAAAAAAGAGCAAAAACTAAAGTTGAGAATGAGAATCAATGTTTTTTTGCTTATAAAAGGAATGATAAAATGGTAATTTTATGAGGATTGGGTCCTATCTACGGTCTTATACTGTAACTCATAAAAGAGAAACCCACGAGGGTACCAAAAAGTAAAATGTGAAATAATAAAATGAGAAAAAAATTAAAAGTGGTATTTTATGAAGAGGGCCAAGTCCTATCCATTGTCTTATACTACAAAATCAAAAAAGAGAAACCCACGAGGGTGAATGCTAAATAAGGGGAAAAAATAATCATAAATCTACTAAGGTAAAGAATAACATAAAAATATAGGAAATATATGAGGATAAAAATGAAAGCAAGTGCCAAATGTAATGTGAAATAAAACCAAAGAATGTAAAGGAAGACAATGATGCTTATAAAGCAAAAGTATAAGAAAGAAAATGCACAAAAAAAATAAACATGAGACAAAAAGAACAAGGAAGATCTATGATAACATCTGTATCAAATCTGAGCATGTGAAATATAAGTCTATAAGTCTGAGAAGGTTTCTTGAATTTGAATTTGTTTGTTATTATGTATTTTATAATAAGAGTGGGCATCATAAGATGCCCCAGTGGGTAAGTTGATATAGGGATGGGAATCACAAGATGCCCCAAAGTTTGAATGGGCTTGTGGATGGGCATCACAAGATGCCCCAAAGTTTGAATGGACTTGTGGATGGGCATCACAAAATGCCCCAACATGTGAGTTGGAGTGAGGTAACATTTAATCATTAGAATGATTTGCATTGGGTTGGTAGGCGCATTTGGAGATAGGTAAATGTGTTGTTTTTTTATATTTTAAGGAGGTTGAATGTGACATATGATGCATAGGATATGTGTGAGTAGGTAAAGGAGGACCATATATGATATGCATTGGAGTAGGCATTTGAATTGGATACTCTTTTGGTTCATGTGACCTAAGAGGTTGAGGTTCAATGGATACAATGATATGTTTAAAATTATTCATGTTAGCTATCCTTTCTTTATTGGTGTAAGAGTAAGGATAAACTATGGTTTAAACAAAATTAGTGGATGAGGTATAGGTATGGGACAATTGTTGCTGATCATTAGGTGGTTTATTTTGATGTGATTGTGGTTCTTGAGATTGAATTTGAAAATCTTGAAGATAGTCTTGATAATTGTTGTTTGGTTAGAGTATTGACATTGAAATGTGGACCAAGAAAGGAAGAAAGAATAAAATGGTGAAGATCACGACAATACTCATGATAATAACCTATAGTAACATGCGACCAATAAAACTTATTAGGATTATACTATTTTGGAGGACGTTTGGAAGGATCAAAGCTCATGGGTTTAGAGGGTGGAAATTTATTATTAAGTTGTTCTAGACTCAAGGGAGGTTGGGTTGGGTTAAAATTAGTTGAATAGGATACTCCATTTAGAGGTTGGGGAAGTTTGGATGAATCAATGTTATGAGAAGATGATTGGAAAGGTATTTTAGTAGTTTTTTGAGATGGTTCAAATTGAATCATAAGAAAGTCTTGCCTTTTTTCTTGGTCTAAGGCTACATATAAAGTTTGAGATGAAAGAAATTTGTATTAAAGGGGAGGTTTAAGAGCAATGACAAATAGTTTTAAAAGAGTGTCATCATTCATGTTATGGTCCACTTTATGAGAGAGTGACTTCCATCATTTAATGAAAGTATGAGCATATTCATTAGGAATTTGCTTAACATTGATGAAATGGCTAAGGTAATTTTCAAGAAGGTCATCATGTTGGAATTCCTTCACTAGAGCATTGACTAAATCTTCTAGTTATGAGATGGAATGTCTATGAAGTTGGTTGTACCATTTAAGTGCGTCACCCACAAATGTTTTGGATAAGAGCTTGGTTGTAGAAAAGGTGTTAGTTTGGATCCATTCCTTATAGAGATTACCAAAAGACTCAAGAAAGATAGTAGGGTACTTAGTCCCATTATATGTGGTAGTTGGAGAAATGTTTCCAATATCTATGGATGTAATGAATGGGGCTAATGGTTCATTTTGAAGATGTTAAAGCATTTTATTATTTATTTGAGGTTGAGGGATGATATTACCATTAGAATATTTAAGAGGAGGAGGGAAAAACTTTGGATTTGGTTGAGGCATGATGACTTGAGGTGGTTGACTAGTCATGTTTAATAAATGTTGTTGCATGTTCATCATTTGAGATTGATTGGTTATTTGCATGATGTTAATTTTTTGTATGACTTGTGTAAGACGTTGAGTTGTATCAATAGGTGGGTTTGAAGGTGGGGTATTAGTTTTGTTAGGAAGATGATTGTTAGTGTTAGTGGGAGGAGGATTCTTTATAGGTGGAGGATTCCCAACATTAGTGTTATTTGTCTTAAGCGTGGTAGAATAAAAAGGAACCTTAGTAAAGCCACCATTCTTGCTAGGAGTGTAAATAGTATTATCATCAAGGTTTTTGAATAATTGAGAACCAACTAGATTATCAATTTGAGTGGTTTCAACCATGTTAATTTGGGAAGTGATAATACTAGGTGCTCTTGTTATGGGTGTAACAAGAGGATTGTGAACATTGTTAGTAAGAGGTGGAACATCATGTGAGGTTCTAAAATTTGATGTAGATGGGTTGACAAGTTTAAAAATTATAGGTTTACAAGGTGTAAAAAAGGTATAAGGTATATGATTGTCATGATTTGGGATTTTTATAATAGGATTCTCTAGATCTACTATATGGTATGGGGTAGATTGAGATTGAGAAGATTTAGAACCATGTGATGAAGAGTTACACCATAAAGAGTTATCTTCTATGGTGGATAGGTGAGGTAAGAGATAATAACCCATGTACATTCAAAATGGGTTGATATGATCAGTAAAGAATTTGATAAGAGGCTTCATGATACAAAGCAAGAGTGGATATTAGAAGGCTAGAAGGAAAAATAGATATAAAATTGGAAAATAAGAAAGGTAAAAAATAGTACAAGGTTGATTGGGTTGACCTAACATAGAAAATATGGCCTACAAACATTACAAGGTCAACTATGTCAACCCATTACAATAAATAGAGGTTGATAAAGTATACAAAATCATCTGGGTCAACCCAGTACAATAGATAGGAAAATTAGAAAGTCTAAAATAGATTGTGAACTGAAACAAGATAATTTTTTGTAAGTAATTTTGAGAATAAATAATAGAAGGGAAATAAGAAATCAATTGGATTAATGTTGACTAATCCAATTGAGGCACATAACACAAAAACTTGCACCAACATTGGCTAATGAAAGTTTTTTCAATACAAAATACAATTGAGCAAAGAGCAAGCAATCAACTTAGAAATTAAAGAGCTAACTAAATAGTCAACCTGAATGTTTATTAAATTATTAAAATATGATTTTAAATGTGATGTGAATTTGGATATAAGTAAGGTATTATAAGATAATTTAAGGATGGTTTCAGGTAGTTTAAGCTGAAATGGATCTATAGTGGTAATGATACAGGCTTGGTATTAGGGCCTACCCTCTCACTTCACACACCACAACGATAAGGGTGTCAAATTTTTAGCCAAAAATACCATTAACCATGTATTATTCTTGACCAAAACATCAAGTTGGCTTCTCCCTTGGTGATTAAATCCAAGTAGGTTGGCCTTGGGTAGACAAATGTTAAAATGCTTTTTTATATTTTATGATTTAGTCATGTGTGCATAAAATAAAAAATAGTGAAACTAAATAATTTATTAAAAACCACCTAATTAAACTATGTGATCTATTCTAAGTATGTAAACAATAAGAAATGAAAGTGTGAATTAATTACTATCATATAAGGTTAATTATAAATTTGACACAAAGTACAATGTTGATATAGTCAACAATGTATGCATAAAATACATAATAGGGTCAACATGGTCGATCCTATACTATATAAGCAAGGTCTAAAAATGAATAGGGTTGGTAGAGTTGACATAGTTATCTAGATAACACATAAAATATAGAACTGGGTCGATAGAGTTGATCTAGTTGATTGTACACAAGAAGTTTTAAAGACTACAAACTATAAAAAGAAATACTATAAATAAAGAAATAGAGAGATAGAAAGGAACCTTGGTGGATTAGAGATGCAAAGAATTAAGATTTCTATTTAATAACCTTGATATATGCTTGAAAATTCTACTAACTGGGTCAATTGGGTCAATCAATATTTATAGAAACCTTGTTGAGTGTATGGAATGTACAGGGTCAACTGGGTTGACCTAGTATGATGAACATGATACTTGAAAATATATAGGGTTGACTAGGTTAACTAGTAGTTTGGATTGGAAGTTTGAAAAGATGAAATCCTATACTGGGTCATCTGCATCAATCTAGTAGCTTGTACCTAAAAACATGCACATAAAAATTAGATATGGGTCAATGCAATCAACCTAATATGGCAAATATATGATAAAAATAATGATGAAAGAATGAAAAAATGAAATAAGGTAAAAAACACCTGTAAGGGTTAGTTCATGTCAAGTTCACCAAAATGTATGCCATCAGAAATGCATCATGTCTATAAATCAATCCTAGCTCAGAGAAGATAGAGCATACCTACAATTTTGATTAGGTATACATTTATTAAGTGGGAGTATGACCAAGATGGGGATCTTCTAGACCTGATTAGGAGATCACTTATCACAATACACCATGCTAGGAAGGGTTATAAAGCTTACAATCTAACACAATAATGTAACAACCCTAAAAGATTCTTAGGTTTAATGTTCACTCTATTCTAATAAACATGAAAGTAAATATAATATAGTGATCACTAAATGTTGTGGCATAAAGTTGGGGTTAGAAACAAAAAAAACTAAACTAAACATGCATAAAAGACATATAATCATGTTAATGTATACACAATTCTAATACATGGAAGAGAAACACAACTTCATTATCTCTCTACTCTTAAAAAGGAGAAATAAAGTTAGGAATACTTACTTTTAAATATGAACATATTGAGCTTCAAGCTCTCCTTTGGCCAAGGTTCTTCACAAGAGATTGTTGTGGTATGTAAGGATAACAAAGACAAATCATTTCTAGGATACACAACCTATCTATGCATCCAAACAACTTCTCTACAAGATAAGATCCATATCTCTAAAGAAAGTATGGAACCCTAAGCTTTATTACTCAAATAGAATGGTCAATAAGTATATGTTCATTCTCCACTTATTATTATTTACTTATATATTCTCAAATGGTTAGAAATTAACTTGTATAAATAGGAAAATCTTACCCTAAATCCTTCTGAATATGTCAGCTATATAGGGTTACCCAATTGACCTTGTATGTTTTTAGGAGATAAATCACTAGGTCTTGAGCTAGGTCAACTGAAGGGATAATAAAAATATAAGTGAAAATACCCAAAAATAGTATAGGGTCAAACTAGTCGACCCTATATATTTATTAGAGGCTAAAAATTGTATAGGGTAGACGTAGTTGCCCTAGTATAGTCAACTGGTGAAAGGGGGTCAAGGCAAGAAAAAGTAGGATAAAGATGTGATTTTAAAAAAAAATGGGTACAAATGAGAAGAATAAGGTTAGGGTAAATGGTTTTAGGAGACAAGTGTGTATATGGATAGTGGAAAAATGGACAATAATCTTATGAAGCACCAATGGTCTACCCACCTCTTTCTTGGTGCACTCTTAAGGCATACACTCAAAGAAATTGAGACTCAATGGGTTCTTACAGGATAAAAAGTGTCAGTAATCAATAAAAGTTTAAAAATATTATGTGTATACACTTTACATATTTAAATAACTTAATGAATATGAAAAAAACTTTAGACACCTCATATCAATTGGTCATCCCTCTATTAGGACACCTATAGATGCATGTGCAGGTCATAGGGCAGCGATGAAAAGAATTGGTTGAGATTGCATCCAAAAAAGACTATTTGGACATTACATCATGTTGATTTACCTTGGAAAAAGTTTCACTACCTTTAAACCTTCTCATTACATCACCATGGCTATGTAGATCTCTCTTTAGTTGTCTATATATGGATACTTGTAGGAAAATCCATTGTGTAATGTATATGACTATGTTATCCATCACTTTATGAATTTTAGGTCACATATTAACAAAAAATATTATTCATCATGAAGTGAGGGGTCAAAACACAATATATCATCTTGCATTTACATCTATATGAAGGTCAAACGAGGATGAAAGCTCCTACAACTGATGAAAATGTCTATAGGCTCAAAAGTGATCTCAACTAGCAACTTGAGATGTTTGGATCATAAATTCATATTAAAATGTGTAAATAGGAATATAAACCATCTGAAGATTATTTTCATGCTCCTAGGGACCTTGTACAATACCTAGTTTGTATGGACCAATCCAAATAAGGAGAAAACCTACAAGGTATGGGGATAAGTATGTAGAAAAGAGCAGTTAACTTCTAAAAAATGGTTCATAAAGCATGATAAAATAATATTAAAAATTATTCCATGAATATGAATTAGACCAGTTTTATTAACATCACTTAAAGGCATTTGACCCAATTCCTCTCCTACTAGTCGTACCATGGGAAAACTTTTTGACCAATTTTGCATGCCAAAAAGATTGATGAAGGAGTGGAATGGTTTTATGCCAATTTTTGGAATTAAAAAGATAATAAAACATATAATTAAACTTAGGTAAGATAAAGAGTCATTTAAAAACCTTTCACATGTGCCAACACACTTTCATAGGCCGTACAACTACCTGAATTCTTTTTTTTTCAACTATTTTCTTGATCTAACTTAGGAACATACACATTTTTAGTTAGATACTACCACCTATGATAGGATTATAACATATAATATGTTTAAAGAAATATTAATATGCTTTTACACTTATGGAAACCATAAAATCCTCATTAAATGGCCCAAACATGACCTTAAGTGACTATAAATGACATAAGGGGATAAAATGGATGTAATCAAGGTAATAACATATTAAATGACCCCCATATAGGAATATGACACACCCTATAAGACCCTAATATACATTTATACATTTTTTATACTATCAGGGGTTTACTTATTTTGACTTGTGGTCAAAATAGTCAACAGGAGTTAGGTTAGATTTTCTAGTGGGGAATCCATATTGTAAACTTCTACATTCCTATGGTTGCATGAAAATAAGTGACAATTTTTGGCCAAAATGCGCATGAGACTTCATACTATGATTTTATTCTTTCCTTATAGGGATTTTATATTTAACCTTTAAATGATATTTCCAAGTGGAGATACAAGCTTAAGGTCAAAGAGTAATACTAAGCTCATGGTGCCTAAATTTATGCTTATATTCATTAGTTAAAAGTTGGGGACCAAGTATCTAAAGAGGTCTATCTCATATGGTCTAGACAAGAAATTGATAGATTGAAGGTCATCTATGATACCGATCAAAAAATCAAAAAATTTATAGATATTTTAAGATCTTTAAGCTCATCATCATGGAATATTTTTCTACTCATCCAACTTCCCTGACATGTGAAGATGCTCTCAAAAAATATATGCAAATGGTTATTGAAATGCATTGAGGGTCAAAGTGTTTCTTGTCATTGTTTACTATTGATAGTATCTCTTCATGTGGTAGTGAATCATATGGATATTTATAAGGCCCTTGGAATTGATGGTTTCCTTTGAAAATTTTATGAAGTTATTTTGGATGCTTTGAGTCTAAACTTACACAAGGTCTACTTGGAAGATGTGCAAACCAATTATATTAGTAATTTTTTTACCATGGAAATATAAAGTTCATTCCCAAGGTTGGGGACCCTAATCTCATTGTTAACTATCACCCTATCACTCTCTTGAAAGTTTCTTAATACTATTTCAAAATATATTTCTTTGTACATGAGTTGTTGCATCTCATCATCCATATAGAGAAAAACAATGTCATTCGCAATAGGTAAATTCTTGATAATTTTATTTTAGTCTATGAAGGTATAAAATAGACTCACTCTTCATAGTACAAATATATTTTAATCAAAATTAATTTTTAGAAAGCCTATAATATAATTATATGGCTTTTTATCATTTCCATGCTTCACACATTAGGGTTTGGGGTTGTATTTTTACAAATACTAAGTATGATTTTTTAGAATGCTTGTTCTAGTATCACCATAAATGGGGTTCATTATGACTAATTTGGGTTGTTTAGATCCATTAGGAAAGGTTTTAATTTATCTCCTTCCCTCTATGTTATTTCAGATAATGGTTTAAATCATATTCTAGATGATTACAATTTCAGAGGTTTAGTTAAAGGTATTTATCTCCTTCAATATCATAGGCATATGGCCAATGGAAATTTTTCTAATGAATATTTGTTTAATCTTATTAAATAATAATCATTTGTATCTAATGCCATGGAGTGTCTTAATAGTTTTTATATTACCTATGGATCCCTCATATAGTTTAAGAAAATACAATTTTTATACATAATATAACACCCTCTTAACTCATTGGTTATATGTTTTCAAGTGGTATTGGATTCAACCTAGAGATAATTTAAAATTCCTTAACATTCGTTTTTAATTTTAGGGTTCTCCTACTAATTAACAAAATTTTAAGGTATAGATGGTTGTGAAAAACATATCTTATTGGGTCATAAAAACTCTTTGCTTGGCTAGTAAGTTCAAAGTATGTTATAATATCATTATATCAACCCATGTGTATTATTCCTCCTATTTAAAAAATTTAGAGGTTGAATGTGATAATTTGGAGAGTTTCCTAAGGATTTACACTAGTGTATTTATGATGGATCTAAATGTTTACGTAAAGTTTATTGGGATTATACTACAAATCTAAATAGGTAGGAGGTCTAGGTCTTCTTAATGTCAAAATACAAGGCTCTTCCCTATGTGTCAAATGGATTATTCATGCCCTTGAAATAAATGAATATTGGAATATCTTATTTTTCCATTACATCCCTAAGGCGAGTCACTATGATAGAAATAATTGGAAGGGACATGGCTTTTAGTTTATTACTAACTCAAGCTTTAGTCAAAATTGTAGGACCATTTATTTATAAGAGTGTATGAAAAATATAGGAGTTAATCAAACATCATATAATTTGGGATGGAGATGGTTTTAGATTTGGGCTCTATTTGAACTCTCATTCCCTATGGTGGTCTCTAGTTCTCTCATACTATGATTTTACCTTACCATGGTCTCTTAGGTCAAGAGTCTCAGATTAATAAAAAATAGAACTAAGGTTATCTCTTACCTTTTTCTATAAATGGTCATGAGATTGACTCCTATGGATTATTAACCGTGACCAATTTCAACTGAATAATATCAATATTTCTCTAATCAATGAGATACAAAAAAACTAGTCTAGATGAGCATATCCATAAGAATGGAGTCCATTAAAAATATATATGATTTCACTAGTAGATTTAAAAGTTTTCCCATCAATATTAACATCAAAATTGAGACTTTTTTTCCTAGTTTTGTTTTGTATTTGGACACGATACTTTTGATGATGCAAACCTACATTTTGTGTCATATTTTTTTGCACCTAATTGTTTTGTTAATATAAATTTTAGGTTAAATAAATTTATGTTAGTGTTTTTTCATTATGTTTTTTGCATAATATTTTTTGAATTTTATAAAATTTGAATATGTGAATTTCAAACTTTGGAAGGAAAAAATTGCAAAAAATAAAAAGTGACACTTTTTTGGGGCTTAAGTAAAATTTTTTGTGTTAGGATTTACACGCTTTTTGTGTAATAAAGTGAATTTTTTTTGTGCCAACCTATTTTTTAATTTGAATCTAATTTTTTAATTAAAAATTAATTTTGAAATTTGTACCATAGTTATGTTGGGAATGCCATTAACTATTTCTAACATTATTTGGGTAATTTTTAATTTTAATTTTTTAGCCCTTGACATTATCCTTGTCTTCACCATAAAAAATGATAATGTCAACATAATCATTATCAAAGATACTATCATGATCATCAACACTACCATCACTATCCTTATGATGATCCTCTTCATTATCTTTCTTATAACTCATTACCTAAAAAAATAAACATCACAAATAGAGTTATGACTAAGAAAAAATATAAATTGAAACATAATAATCAAAGTTTTTTATAATAAGAAATGAGGTTAAAGTCATTCATGGAGAAAAATATACATACTAAAAAATGTAAATATAAAAATTGAAAATTTGAGGCTTTGTTTTTAAAACCCTATGTCTGTATGTTGAAAAAATATAGCACTATGTTTTGATAAATGGAATGAACAAATTGTTAACACAAACATAAAAAATATAGTTAATCTGATAGTATGAGATAATTTCAAAAAAATATCAAAAAATAAAAATACCTATTTTGATAGATCCATTTCATTTTATAAAATCCCAAATAAAGAATGATATAATAAACATACAAATTGTTATTTTTCCTCCTATTCTTCCTCTTATTATCATGTATTTTAAATTTATTTTCAACTCAATCATTTATGTATTTTGGTTAATTGTATTTGTCCTTTCATTTTCTTCTTCTTCTTCTTTTTATTTTTAATTTCCTTGCCATTTTAAATATAAACGTCATAAAAATATAGATAAATTTGATGGTATAAGATAAAAATCCAATAAATATCAACCAATAACAATAATTGGGACCTTTCAAAATGTTCACTTTTCTTTTTATTATTGTTCTCTAACTTGTAAGAGACAAATGAATGTTTGTTTTACTTAGTATGTTTTTTGGGAGTTTTTTCTAATGTATGGAGTGGTTTAGTGAAAAAGTTGATGCACCTACATCATTTTTATTTTGTTATAGTTTCCCAAAAATTTAATGGGTTAAATTTGAATTTTTAGAGGGCATTTTTGAAAAAACATGCAAGAAATACTTGCACTAGTATTTGCATCAAGTATTTTTAAAAATTTCATATGATCAACACCTCAATCAAATTTTTAATATTTACACCATTATATAGGTGTTTTTAATTTTGTGGACACAAATTATGTCAGTATTGACATAATTTACATTAATAAAATTTTACAGCACAATAGTGCCAAAGTTTAAAAAATCTACCAAAGTTGGAGTATTTACACTGTTTTGGAGGTATTTTATATTTATTCGATATAAATTATATTAGTGTTGAATGAAATTTATGTCAATTTTTTTTTATTACACTAGTAACATAAGAGGTCATGAATAATGAAAACAAAGTGACTTTATTTCTAACATGATTTCCTCAAAATATAGTAGTGTGGAAAAATTGAAAGTGGCATGTGGAGACCTCATTTCACCTATATGAACCCCTTCACTCTTTCCTCAACAAATTTACGTGAATTCTATAGATTATCATTGTAATGTTAACTCATATATAGATACTTGGTGCTAAATATTTGTAATGATTTTGAAATATATCATTGAACCCAAGTATGAACATATTATTTGGTGGATCATGCACCAACAACTATTAATACAAAACATGATTTTTCACTCATGGATTGATAATCTTTTATGCCCCTCATGCAACAAGTTGAGTCTGTTAAGCATATATTTTTGTTTTTCAAGTATGCTTAGTCACCTTGAAAGTGGATTCACATCCATTTTCAACCATTTTGTTCATAATTATTTTTATATAAGATGGGGTCATTAGTGGATTTAGATAGATTACTTGTACAATACAACCCAGTATAACATATTTTTCATTCTAAAATTAATTTTTAATTATGGAAAGAAAATAATAATGCAAATTTTAACCATTTATCTCTTGATATTTGTTTCTATGTTATTAATAAAGGGAAATTGATATCTAATGTAAATTGGAAAATACAAGTTCAAGGTGATAAGGTTTGGCTAGAGGTTAATAACCTTCAGTCTTTGTTGGACCATTAGAAGAGTATTCCATCTACAATCCTGTAAGTCCCTCTATATTCTCCCTACTAATAATTTCATTATTAGGGATGTGGATATGGAGTCTATGGTAAATACTATTTATGGATTAGGAAATGAAGTCCTTAATTACACCACATTTTACTATTATAGGTCATAACTCTCATGGTGGTGGGTCTACATTCCAAGACACTAGGTGATGGATGGTTCAATAGAGAAGAAAATAACCTCATTTGGCCTTAGAAATTTCCCTATCTAGATTGGATTCAAATGATTATGCAAACAAACATAAATTTAATGATGAGTGGGATTTAATATATCATATGATGAATATCCCTATTGGTGGTGGATGGGGCAAATAAATCAAATGATCCTCCACATTTTCCATCTGCTTTGAGTGGTCCCGTGGTATAATATTCTTGTTCCTTGACATTTGGTTGCATAATCTAATCTAGTTATGAACATAAAAATTCAAATCAAGTGTATTTATATACCCAAATGGGAAAATAATTATAAAATCACACACATAATTCAAAAATTAACTTAGAAATCAAAATCCTGATCTTTAGATAGGAGTGTTGGGGATCAACCAACAATAGATTACACTTATGAAAGCAATAAATGAGAAAATAAATCAGATAGACAAGTAACTAGAATGAGATAATAGCAAGAACAAGAGATACAAGAAACCACCCTGAAAACTTGTATTAACAAACTCTTTACAAAAGGAATACAATTGAAGAAACTTCTTTCTTCCACACCTCTCCTAGATGTATAGATCTCTCACTAGATCTCTATTCCTCAAGAGCTCTCTCTCTCAAGAACAATCAACTCCAACAAATCTGGATTGATTCAATTCTGTACTGATCTTCAACATTCACATACAATGAACTACTGCAATAATTCACACAAGGCTAAGAAGATCTAATTCTACATATAGAATTAGGAAACTTGAGCATGCACTTACAACAAATAGTTAAGCCACTTGAACAAGGGCTCTAAAAATAATATTACTAATAATAGAGATGTGAGCTTAAGACTACAACTTAAACTCATCATGCAAACACTCGCTTCTGTCCTCAAAAATAACATTCTGGACGCACAGGTAACTGACGCTGGTTCCTGCTACTTGCCTGTGACCAGCATCGGCTGACCCTCTGCTAACGCTGGTGCCTCTACAACTGCACTTGACTGACGTCGGTCGCTCCTGACCGACCCCAGTGTTTGTGTAGACCTGAAACTATCAAAGTGTGCTCCTTGGTGAAGCTTTTAGCTCCACACCCTAACAATCTCCCACTTGGAGATAAACAACTACACCAGTACCTGTACAGCAACATCTTCTAGCTCCTCCATCTTCAGCTCAATCATGAAGACCAACAGAAGTTGAATGAAGATTCAACTTCTCCTTTATAACTAGCTTGGTTAACATATCAGTAGGATTCCTATCTGTATGGATCTTCTCCAGCTTCAAATCACCATCTTCCAATACCTGTCGTATGAAGTGGTACCTTAGCTGTATGTGCTTTGTTCTTGAATGAAAGGCTGAATTCTTAGCCAAATGGATTACACTCTGACTGTCACTATACAATCTGCAACTCTCATGCTCCCTACCAAGCTCATCCATGAACCGTGTCATCCATATCATCTCTTTGCTAGCCTCTGTGGCTGCAATATACTCTGCTTCTGTAGTTGACAAGGCAACAACCTTCTGTAACTTAGATATCCAGCTAACCGCTGTTCCACCTACAGTGAAAACATAACCTGTAGTGCTCCTCCTGCCATCCAAATCACCTGCCATATCTGAATCTACATAACCATGTAGAGAAGTATCTGAACCTCCATAGCACAAGTGTCTACTGCTAGTTCCTCTCAGATATCTAAGGATCCACTGAACTGCTTTCCAATGTTCCTTACCTGGATTGGCCATATACTTACTTACAACTCCCACTGCTTGGGCAATATCCGGTCTAGTACACACCATTACATACATCAAACTTCCTACTGTGGAAGAATATGGAACCTTACTCATGTACTCTACCTCATCATATGAATTAGGACATTGTTCTTTACTCAACTTAAAATGTCCAGCCAAAGGTGTGCTTACCGGTTTAGCATCCTGCATATTGAACCGTTTCAACACCTTGTCCACATAATCTTCTTGAGACAATATCAACCTGTGATTTTTCCTGTCTCTCTTAATGCTCATGCCAAGGATTTTCTTTGCTGCTCCCAAATCCTTCATAGCAAACATTTGATCTAATTTCACCTTAAGCTCAGAGATATCCTGCATGTGTGATCCTGCAACCAGCATATCATCTACATACAACAATAGAATAATATATCTACCATTATCAAATCTCTTGAAATACACGCAATGGTCAGATTAACACCTATTATAGCCATGCTCAATCATAAACTTGTCAAATTTTAAATACCATTGCCTAGGAGCTTGCTTGAGGCCATACAAGATTTTCTTCAATCTGCACACAAACTTCTCCTTACCCTTGACCTCGAATCCTTCTGGCTATTCCATATATATTTCCTCATCCAAATCTCCATGAAGAAATGCTGTCTTAACATCTAGTTGCTCAAGATGCAAATCCTCAAAAGCAACCAAAGACAATACAACCCTTATAGAAGTCATTTTAACAACAGGAGAAAAAATCTCACCAAAGTCAATACCTGGCTTTTGTGCAAATCCTTTCACTACCAATCTGGCCTTATATCTCATCTATCCATTCTCACCTTCTTTCAACCTATAGGTCCATCTGTTCTTGAGTGTTCTTTTACCTGCTGGCAATTCAACCAAATCCCATGTTTGGTTCTCTCTTAAGGACTCCAACTCCTCAACCATGCCACGCTCCCACTGACTCTTGGACTCCACCTGTATTGCTTCTTCAAAACTCTCTAGTTCTCCACCATCAGTTAGCAATAGATAAAATAAAGAAGGAGAATATCTAATTGGAGGCTTACTCACCCTTTCTGACCTCCTGATGGGTGTCTGAGACTCGTTCACAACACGCTGTCCACCCAAATTCTCTGACAGTGACCGACCTCGGTCACCTCCAGACCTGTTACTGGCCGATGCCGGTTCTGTCTGACCGACGCCGGTGCCTGTCCTACCGATGTCGGTCTCTGTATGGATGACCTCAGTTTCTGTTCTGTCGATGCCGATTCCCAATCTGTCAACATTGGTCTCTGTGTTTTTCTGCAAGCGATTATTTCTTTTTCCCACGAGCTCATATTGGACCTTCACCTCATCCAATTCACCATTGCTCTGCTCAGATTGATTCAGCTTCCTTAGCTAATCACAATACATCACTCTTTCATTGAAAACAACATCACGGCTCCTAATTACCTTGTTAGTTTCTAGATTCCACAATCTGTAACCAAAATCATCTGAGCCATAGCCAATAAACGTGCACCTCATAGACTTAGCATCAAGCTTCTTTCTATTTTCTTTATCTATGTGCACAAAGGCTTCACAACCAAAAACTTTGAGATATGAGAGATCTACCTTTTTACCTATCCATGCCTCTTCTGGAATACCACCATCCAGAGCTGTAGAGGGTCCTCTATTAATCAGGTATACTGCAGTGTCAATAGCTTGTGCCCAAAACTGTAAGGGCAAATCAGCATGCAATCTCATACATCTTGCATGCTCCATTATTGTCTTATTCATCCTTTCAGCAATTCCATTTTGCTGAGGTGTCCTTGGAACTGTCCTTTGCCTGCAGATTCCATGCATATAAAAATAATCTTTGAACTTATAACTACAGAACTCACCGCCATTGTCAGATCTCAGGCACCTCAATCTTTTACCTATTTCATTCTCAACCATAGCTTTCCAAATCTTAAAAGTCTCAAATACATCAAATTTTCTCCTAATATAATAGATCCATACCTTCCTTGTAGCATCATCTATGAAAGATACATAGTACTGTGATCCTCCAATGGAAGCAACCTAAGCCGGTCCCCACACATTTGTGTGAACAAGCTGCAACTTATGCCTCTTCTTAGTAGACCCAGTCTTGAGAAAACTAACCCTTTTCTGTTTTCCAAATACACAGTGCTCAAAAAACTCTAGATCTATGCCTTTTAAATCTGAAAGCATACCTTTGGACTTAAAAATTGACATCCCCTTCTCACTCATGTGGCCAAGCCTTGAGTGCCACAATTTAGCATCCACATCTGAAGTAGATAATACAGAAGGAGATTTGTTAGTAACACAATTACACAAATAGAGAGTACCTTCTCTCTTACCTCTGGCCATAACCAGTGCACCCTTGGTCACCTTCCAAGATTCTGCTGTGAGAGTTACTGTACAACCCTCATCCCCTAACTTTCCTACAAAAATCAAATTTCTCTTCAAGCTAGGAACATGCATCACATCTCTCAACACCCATGTGTTGCTATTCTGCATCTTCAGCTGCACTTTACCTTTGCAAATTATTTTACAGGGCTCATCATCCCCTAGATACACTATTCCAAAATCTCCATGGATATAGTCACTAAAATATTCCCTGTTAGGGGTAGCATGAAAAGATGCACCAGAATTTAACACCCAAGATTCTATATTATTATGCAGAGAGAAAATTAAAGCATCTTGGGCAATACCTGCAACCTTGGCTTCTTCCTTTCCTTCGTGCTGATTGTCCTCCTTAGGCTTTAACCAACAATCTCTGCTTATGTGCCCAATCTTTCCACAATTCTAGCATTATGGCTTCCTGCCGTTCCTGGATTTGGATCTTCCTCTCACCTTAGACTTTGATCTTGATCTCCTCTTGCTCTTATCTTTCTGCCTTCCCCTGCTCTCAAAACTTAAAGCATTCCTAGATGTCTCTTCTGTGCTTTTCCTACGTATTTCCTCATTTAAGATAACACCAACAACATCCTCTACTTTCAGAATATTTGATGCAGATGCAGTATTACTTACTTCCATTACTAAGCCATGCCAGCTTTCAGGCAAAGAACATAATATTAAAAGAGCTTTTATTTCATCATCAAACACTATATTGATTGAACTTAATTGATTCACAATTCCATTGAAATCATTCAAATGAGTAGAAACAGATCCACCTTCATTCATATGCAAATTAAATAACTGCTTCATAAGATATACCTTATTAGAAGCTGAGGGTTTTTCATACAAATTTGCTAACGTAGTCATCAACTCTATCGTAAACTTTGCCTGTGATAAATTAGATATCACAGTGGATGCTAGACTCAGTCTTATAGACCCCAGAGCCTTTCTGTCAAGAACTTCCCATTCTTCATCCTCCATGTCTTTGGGCTTCTTTGCAACCCCACCTAACAGTAAGTAGAGATATTTCTGATACAGATAATCCTCTATCTGCATTCTCCAATGTTGGTAATTTTTGCCATTGAACTTTTCCATTCTCAGTTTACTTTCATCTGCCATTGCTTCTCCCACTCAAATAGAAATCCCTGCAGAAACCCCTATGAGAACCTGTAATCAATACACACTACACAGATTTGAACCACCTGTTAGTGAACCTGAGCTCTGATACCACTTGTTGGTATCAGCTCTTGAACCTACAACCAAGGCTCTGATACCACTTGTTGGGGATCAACCAACAATAGATTACACTTATGAAAGCAATAAATGTGGAAATAAATCAGATAGACAAGTAACTAAAATGAGATAATAGCAAGAACAAGAGATACAAGAAATCACCCTGAAAAATTGTATTAACAAACTCTTTACAAAAGGAATACAATTGAAGAAACTTCTTTCTTCCACACCTCTCCTAGATGTATAGATCTCTCACTAGATCTCTATTCCTCAAGAGCTCTCTCTCTCAAGAACAATCAACTCCAACAAATCTGGATTGATTCAATTCTGTACTGATCTTCAACATTCACATACAATGAACTACTGCAATAATTCACACAAGGCTAAGAAGATCTAATTCTACATATATAATTAGGAAACTTGAGCATGCACTTACAACAAATAGTTAAGCCACTTGAACAAGGGCTCTAAAAATAATATTACTAATAATAGAGATGTGAGCTTAAGACTACAACTTAAACTCATCATGCAAACACTCGCTTCTGTCCTCAGAAATAGCATTCTGGATGCACAGGTAACCGACGCCGGTTCCTACTGCTTGCCTGTGACCACCGTCGGCTGACCCTCTACCGATGCTGGTGCCTCTGCAACTGCACTTGACTGATGTCGGTCGCTCCTGACTGACTCTGGTGTCTGTGTAGACCCGAAACTGTCAAAGTGTGCTCCTTGGTGAAGCTTTTAGCTCCACACCCGAACAAGGAGGTAGTACAAATGTTGTGGTAAATTTTGTTTTGAATCAATTTTGGACTACATATCCTTGTATATTTTTTAATTTAGTAATTTTATGTTGTCTCTCAATGATTGTTATATATATATATATATAATAGTTAGAATGATGTTTTAAACATATAATAGGAAGGAAAGGCTAGTTATTTAATAGAAAGTAAACATATAGAAGAAGATCCCAATACATGGGAAACACAAAAATAAGGACTAGAGTGAAAAGAGTTACAAAATAAAACATATTTAATTTATACGAGACAAGGAAATTCAGCCACACAATTCTTTTTGTTTAAATGTTGTATAATGAGTTTATAGGAAAAATTAGAAGAAAAATCTTCAATGATAGTAAGGGAAAGTTGCATATCAATAGGTGATCAAATAAGGTAGAAATATCTAGGTATACCATTTTACCTTGAGAAAAAGGCATGATTTGAAGATTGGGGATAAGTAAAATCTATCTAGATAGTTGATTTTATATCAAGACCAAATCTAAAGTTTAACCATGTAAACTAATGTTCTTTATGATATTTTATTTGATCTTATGGTAAAATTATTGATTGGGCCTAAAAGAGAATGGAAAAATATCTAAAGATGAGACTTGAGGATATAAAAAACTCCTCATCTCTGATATCTTGGATGGAAACCTTTAAAAAGTAGTGTTTTTAATGGAAAATTAGATAAGAAATTTTGAGTTATATTGTGGATAGGGGCTCGAATATGCTCCTATATTTATAGGATTAAAGAGGAAAAATGGTCAAAGTTATTATTTTAGTACTTAAATATAAAATAAAAAAAAGAGGATATTATCTTTCACTGACCAAATCTAGAACTATTGTTCATATTCTATTGAAAATAAGAATGTTTTTAGCCACCATTTCAAAATTATCTTCATTTATGAGATTGTTTATGATGATTCATACTATGAAATAAGAAAATTGGTAAGCAAATGCATTGCTACCAAGATCATGAAGGAATTTCATGTTCATATCGATAGGTTTATGACCCCTCAATAATTAGAACATGATTTCTTCTCTATGGAAGATGAAATATTCATGGCTTGGATGGTTTACCAGTAGAGTTATTAAAGGCCATGTGGCCTATGATTCATGAAGATTTTTTACAAGTCTATATTAAGACTTAAAAATAGCTCCCTTGGCACATTTATCAATTAGTGGTTGATAAAAATCATTCTTAAAGGTAGAAACAATAGAAAAAACATATATGGTTGAAGACCCACCACTCTTCTGAATACCTATTACAATATCATTATGAAAACTACTACCCAAAATATTAAAGACATGATGTAATAAAATATTATATGCAATAAAATTATATTTATTGATCGAATATACATTTTTCACAACCTTATTTTGGCATGAGAATTTTCAAATTGGGCCCAAAAAACATCCCAAAATTCACTTATCATCAAGCTTGACTTCGACAAAGCCTATGACAAAATCAAGTGGTCCTTTGTTATCAATATGTTAATTTGGTTGGGATTTAAGGAAATAACAATTCACCACATCAAAACATTGTTTAATAATTCCTTATTTAGACTTTTAATGAATGGTTCTGTCATCTAATACTTTGATCTTGAAATATCCATCCACCAAGGCTGTTCTCTTGTTTTGTATTTGTATGTATAGGATGTGGATGCTCTTGGATACATGTAATAAGGAATACATGAAAAGAATATTATTAAATGGATTCATATTCATAATGATAATTGTGCCATTAACTCTCATTTTTTATGATAGTATGCTCTTTATTTGAAACAATGAAGAGGAAGTTAGTCATACCATAAATATACTTGAGTTGTATTATGCTATTTTAAGATCTAAAATTTGATGCACAAGAAAAAAATTATTATGATTCACGTTGAACCCACTCCCAATTGGATTCATCCTAGGTGGAATATATTTAAATATAGAGAAATCAAAAGACATTTGGGTATTACCTTTGGGCTTGAAGTCCCTCTTAGTGACCCATGGAGCTAGTTTTTCAATAAATTTTAGAAAGAGATTGATTATTGGGGATCCAAATTCCTATCTTTTGCCAGTAGAATAAAAGTTTCAAATAAGGTAATTGTTGAGAATCATGTTTACTATTCCTAATGATTTATTCTATGTAATTTTTTTTACACCATATACACCAAGTTTGTCAAAAAATTCATTTGGGCCAAGCGGGATGGAAACAAGGGTATGTAGGGCATCTCATCATATCAATACATTCAATTAAAATATAGAGGAAAACTTAGAATAATAAATCCTTCTATAAAACACAAATTTTTGATTTATAAATGGATCATCCATGCTCTATATGGTTTTGAACCATGGAAAACTTTTTTCTCCATAGGGTATATACTGCTACTATTAAAGGCTAAAGGAAAGCAGTGCATACACATGACAAGATGTTGCTTACTAAATATTTAAAAATATCAGCCTTTTCCCTAATTAATAGTATGTAAAAATCATGGAGTGATTTTTTTGAGTTGTTATATTGGAAATACAACTCCCTTCGAGATAGTCATATATTTCTTACTTCCTCCATTTGGTGGAATTGACACATGTAAATTAATGGTCCATCCCTTGATATTCACTCTAAGTTTAAAGGAGAATTCATGTTTAATAGATAAATATGTCAATTTAGATGTGTATAGAACTTATCATGATACCAATGGAAGCACTGGAATTTTTTAAAGGATTTTTTTCACTTATAGGATAATGACAAGACTTCTCTAACTGAAACTTTGCAACTAGTGGATAACTCTTTCCTTGTTAAGATTACCAATTTTTTTCAATGAAACTTTGTGAAGGACAATAAATGGCCTAAAAAAATAGCTTATACCAATTTCTACTCAACTATGTTTATCATAAACACATTTTAGGGTTTTATTTCGAACAAAGGCTCATTTGAAATGAAAATGAAAATTCACTAAAGCTAAATGGAAACACATTAGAAATGCCATTTGGAAATCCAAAGTCGATGCCATTGTTCAAACCATTGCTTAAATTTTTATCATCTATATGATTCCTATTAGTGACATCTATTTTCTTTCTACCAATCCTCTTAAGTGTCTAGTTTATAATCTTTTCGAGTACACCATTTATATATTTTGAAGATGTAGGTTTGATAAAAAGACAAGGGTAGATATGCATATTGATATTTGTGATATATTTGGACACTTGTTATCTTGAAAAAAACTATTCTAGGCCTTAAAATTTATCATAATGTGATTGTAAAATATTTGAGATAGTTGATTATCAGTGACTTGTGGAAGAATATATGCATTGTTATTCTCAATAAATCTTGTATTTCATTTTAATTTTTCATTCAAAAGATTTAATCTAATTATATTATATATATGCTTAATGTTTTCACATTGATCTAGAAATATCTTACTCACAACACATAATTAGTTAAATAAAAGGTGAATATCAATAAGAAAATTATAAAGCTCAAATACGATCAAGTGAACCTTTCTTGAAATTTAAAATTATAATTTCTATTGTAATGTTTTTATTGTTGTTATTATGACTTGTTGGTTTTCATAGATTGAGATGTTATTGAACTATCATTATTTTAAATAAAAAATGATAACTAGGGTCACATTAATTTTTTTGTAGGAAGTTATATTATTTGACCTTACAATGCATAATTGAGTTGGTTTAGTATAAAAAATCTAATGTTACTAGTTTGGAGACACAATATTACCCAAGATGGAGTTAGGGTACATCCACCCGTAGCGTAAGTATAGGTGTGGAGGTGGGGGTCCCATATATCCTAATAAAAAATCAAATTTTAATATAATCTGAATACAATTAAGTGGACATGGAATCTCATATGCATAATTATTTTGTGGAATTTAAAATAAACTTGAATTTTAAGTTAATCAAACTATACATGAGAGGGAAGGTTATCTTAAGAGAAAAAATTAATAATATTCACTTGACATGAACATAGTTCATTCTTAATTAAATATAATGATGCATTGTAATAACCTAAAAAATCTCTTTTTCTTTTATCTTTTATAGAAATTGAAGAGTTAAAGAGATCCAAAATACATGGTTCATAAGATATAAACTATACTATTTCTTGAAGATTTTACAAATATGGTAAGTAATTAATTTTACCCACAATCAAATCCACTCCACATTTTAATATTTTTCAAATATGGAAAGTAATTGATTTTTCCCACAATCAAATCTCCTACACATTTTGAGGATTTTAAAATAGGATAAGTAAAAAATTTCCTCCACAATGAAATCCAATCCATGGATCATTTTTTTTTCAAATGTTCTCTTTATTATGAGACAAGGGGATGGTTATTTTTTATCTTCATATATTCCCTTGGATTTATTAAGACATTTATAACTTATGAAAACCAGAGATGCTTAGCCCTTTTCTTATGGGATATGTTCAACCTTCACAAATAACTTCTTAGACATAAGTCTACAAGGGAATCCTACACTAGGTCAATTACATCCTACTTCCAATCATATGACATCATATATAGGAAGAGGTTCCATGGAAATCTTCTAAAGTAATATGGTAGATCAATGGGACATTGCATAATCAATGATGATATTAAGACACATTGGTCATAACTATTTTAGTTTGTATTATGTGTTATTAATTCAAGATTATATGCATATGATTTGCAAGTCATCCCATTTTGTATTGATAATTACCCACATGTATGGGAAATACATTTGTCTTGTGTAGATTAGTTCAAATAGAGAATTTGTGTAAGGGGAAAGATCATATATTAAATAAATTATATTGAGGGATGCTTAAAGGAGGTTGTCCCCTCCAAAAAACCCAAAATAATTTGTAGTGTGATTTTATTATTTCAATATAATATTGATATATTATTTTAGTTCAATGTATAATTATTATATTAATGTTGTTAGATTAATTTGTGTAAGTAGGTTCTTAACATATGCGATCAAAACACTTTATAGGGAATTTCTCCAAAACATCTTAATTTTTTTATGGATTTATCCACCATATGATCTCACCTCACCCAGTCAATATCTTCATGATTAGAAAGGTGGTAAAAAAAGTGGGGCACAAAGATTTTTTCTCTAAATTTTCCCATTTTTAATTTCAAGTAGTTTTCTTTATTGTTTTAGGTTAGAAACTGTGTTATGAAAGTTTTAAAACTCAAATAAAGCTTTCAAAATTAGATAATCCAAATCATTATTAGCGATGAAGTGAGGGGTGTCCCCATTTATCAAAGACTTAAATAATCTTTTATAAATATTTTAGCTTCCACTTACCTTTTGGTAAATAGGAAGCACTTAGGGTTTTTATTTCACCATAAGAATCCTTTAGATATTTGTATCTATAATACAATGGTAGGTGGTTAGCCTCAGGAAGTTACTCATGTTGTACCTTAAATATGAGATAGTGGACTATAGGAATATCCTTTCCTCTATAATTATAGGTCTAAAATATTGGGATGACACTATTTATGAACATGATAAGTGTATTTATGAGATCATAGACCAAGACACCTTGTAGTAGCCTTCCTTGTCATAACCCTAACACTATTTAAGTCATAGATATGTAATATGTTTTTTGGAAATATAATAACCATAATAATTAATTTTTTTTTGACTATTTAGACATCTTGTATAGTTATCTAGATGTTTCAAAAAGGTTAAAATATTCCTAAACAATTATCTAGACATGGTTTAATAATTTCATTAGTCATTATTTTTTTAAAGTTGGAGTGTTTAAATTCATATCAATGAGTTGATCATTTTGATATATAACTCCAGTAACACTTTAATAAAAATATTGAAACCCATCACATGGTGATACTAACCTAATCAAGGGACACGAGACACAAATTTCCATCCTTCTAGTTGAAATACATTCATTACAAGATGAACTCTAATGCAAAATCTCTTCCATCAATGCCCAATAGATAATCATGATGTACATTCTCCAAGAAGGAAGTGGTTGTGATTTTTGGACTAATCTGAGTAATAAATTTTAACACAACTCAAATTTTGGGGGAATGTAACATAATACCAAATTGAATTTTCCTAAACTTGAAGGTAAATATCCCACCAATTAGATATATAGGGTAGATCAATATTTCCATTTACATGATACCCAATTATAGGATAGGATACCTATAACCTCTTTTAACATGGATACATAAGCTATATAGTGATTTCACTTATATGAAAAAGCTAGTAGTATTCTACCGTGTTAATTTTTTAATGAAATACTATTGGTTTTATTTAGATAGAGTGCATATGAGAATTTCATGAGAGCCTTAACCAAATTATGATAGACTGGTTCTATTTTGGAATACCATACAAAATTTTAAATAATCACTAAAGTAATGAAAGTGTTGATAAATGAATTCTTCAAAATTTATTTTTTCAGTGGCATAAAAAAGTATATTAGATTTAAGGTGAAAATTTCAAAACCTTAGGATATGATGGAGACTATTGGGTTAGCTAAGTTGGCCAAATAAAAGTTCATTGTCCAACATAGGTCTTCTAAATACCACCCATTTAAGAATTCCATGCCACCATAACTTATAACATTTCCAAACTTAAGAAATACACCCATCAAATGCTTAATAAAGTTTAAGATGCAAGTTTGATGGGAAAAAAGGATTATATTACAATGTAAATTATAAATTCACATTAGGTCACCAAGATGTGGAGCAAAAAATATCTCTTACTTGATGTAGAGTCACCCCCAGAGTCTGATAAATGGGAAGATGAACTAGAATCCCTAGAGGAAGAAAATGATATTGGGGAGGACCCCATGCCAAAAAAATTAGTGCATGCATTAGATAGCATCACAAATCCTCAAATGATGTAGATTAATGGGTACTTTAAAAAACATACCCTCATAATTCTCATTGATTATGTTAACACATATAACTTAATAAACACTCAACTAACCAAAAAAGCTACTTATTATTTATATCTTTGTTCAAGTTTTGAAGTCATGATAGGTAATGGTGTAACCTTACCTTGTAAGGAAAAACTATAGAATGTTTAAATTCGAGTGGAGGGTTATAATTTTAAATTATATATGTTTATTATACCTATAAGAGGTTGCAACATAATTTTGGGAACATAGTGGCTTTAGACACTAGGTATTATCCCATGGTTTTTTAAAAAACTATGGATACAATTCACTAATAATGATTGTAAACACACATTAACATTATCAAATGAGGATACAAAATTGTCATTATGTCTCATGGAATGGGGAAGTTTATGAAAAAGGGATCTCATGGGATTTCTACCTAGCTTTGTGCCGTACAACATAATGAAACATTTTATCCCAATCATCCAATAAAATTAAAGGAACTATTATCTAAAATTATAGTTGTATTTTAGGAATCGATGGGTTACCTCCACAATAGATAAAAGATAAACCATACAAATTTTATAGATCTCGTACCTCCAAAAATTTGTCCTTGCTAGTATCTATTTTTACAAAAGAATGAAATTGAAAAAATGGTGTAATAATTATTAAACTCGAGAATCATTTGACTGAGCATCAATACTTAATCTTACATTTGTTAGGAACCCCTTATCCAATGGAAGCACAATTGATTACTTTCTTATAAGTAATTAAACACGGAATTATACCAGAATGATTAAGTAACTAGAAACTTGAGACAACAAAGAATTTGAGAGACAATACACACTCTTGTATTAAATGCTACTAGAAGAAAATACAATAAGGAAGATGCCACTTCTTCCTCCACCTCAAAGGCTTGCCACACCTCAAGACCTTCTTCCCTCTCTCTCTTGCTCAACACAACCAACTCAACAACCTGAGTTGTTATCCCTCCTCGAATACTTCAGTTGATCTCCTTGACCTTACACCTGTAGATCTCCTTGACCTTGCTTCAATACTTCAATGATTTACTTGCTTGCTTAATTTACAATACATGCCTCATGGGTCTTTAAATAGAATCCCATGCATACAAAAATAGAACTCTAACTACAATAATTAGACATGCAGCTCGTGACTATAATTAGTCATTTAACATGCAAACACTCGCTTCACTTAACTGACTGTTTGTCAACAGTAGTTTTGGAACACACAGGCGACTGACGTCGGTCCCTGCTTGTCTGGTGCTGTCGACGTCGGCCGATATCCTGTCGATGCTGATTGCCTTCTACACTAGTAATGACCGACGTCGATCATGCTGTCGATGTCGGTACTTCTAGATCTTCAGCAACCTCCTATTTCTTCATGTCTGCAAATAGTTAAAGCTTTTAGCTCCACACCCTAACAATCTCCCACTTGGAGATAAATAGCTGCAACTGTCCCTGTACCTATACACCATCTATTTTGTTCCCTTGGCTCTGTATCTCTCTTCAACATCACTCTTGAAGACCAACCACCACAAAACCTATGATGTAATACCTGTCACTTATGCCAAAAGAATTTTGTTGCTCCCAAATTCTTCATGACATACTTTTGAACCAACTCTACCCTTAGCTCAAAAAACTCCCTGTATATGAAACCCTGCAACAAGCAACACAATACAATAACAGGATAATGTAGCTAATATTATCCAACCTGGTAAAGATAAAATACAATGGTCAAACCTCCATTGTCCTGCAGCCTAATCAAGACCATATACCATAGCCTTCTGTCTCACGTGTCCATCCACTCTCTTCTCTAACATGGGAATCCATCCCTCATCCAGTGCTTTCTTCCAGCTGACAACTCCACCAATAAATACCTATTTGGTTCTTCTCCAAGGACTCACACTCCTCATCCATGCCAAGCTCCCACTGTTTCTAGATTCTTCCTACATTGCTTCTTCCATCTTCCTAGTTCTTTACCATCAATAAGCAATATAAAGAAGGTGAACAATGAATATGAGGTTCACTTACCCTTTTTGACCTTCATATGGGTGTTTGAGACTCCTTGAAAACTAGTCGTCCACCCAACATCCATTCCAATGACCGATCTCGGCCATCTCCCAGTCTGCTCCCAACTAATGTCGGCTCCCTACACTAACCCTGACTGCCAACATTATTTCCCTGGCTAACGTTGGTGTCCCCCTACCGACGTTGGTCCCTTCCTAACCGACGTTGGACTTCTCTACTCGACTCTATCGACCCTGTTGGTCTGCACATGACCGATGTCAAAATCTGCCTGATTGACGTCAGTCCCAAGTGACTAACATTGGTGTCTATGTGTTTCTGTAAGTGATGAAATCTTCATCTGTGAGCTCATCTTGGATCAAACCCTTGTCCATACTACCCTGCTCAAAATTATTTAGCCCCTGTGACTGATCTTTATCCTTCATCTCTTCCATAAACACCAAGGCTTCTTTATTCATGTCAAAAGCATCAAATTTCCTTTTCCTATAATGAACTCTATCTATGCTTTCTGAATTTAAACACATACCTTTTGAATCAAGAACATCCATTCCCTTCTTATTCATGTGACCAAGCCTATTAAGCCACATCTTTGAATCTATAGCTGAAGTAGATAAACCAAAAGTAGGATCAGTAATACAAGTAGATAGATAAAGAGTACCTACTTTTTTACCTCTTGCTAAAACAAGTGCACCCTTGGTAACCTTCCAAGAATCCACTATGAGGGCTATTGTGCATCCCTCATCACCCAACCTTCCTACAAAAGCTAAACTCTGCTTCAGAACTGGGACATGCATGACCTCCTTCAACACCCATGTGTTGTCCATCTGCAATCTCAGCTACACTTTCCCTTTGCCAACTATTTGACAAGGCGTACCATCCCCTAAATAAAGCACTCCAAAGTCTCCTTGTTCATACTCATGGAACAAATCTCTATTTGGGGATGCATGAAAAGAACCAGAATCTAAAATGCAAGATCCTACCTGACTATCCAAAGAAAGTATGAGAGCATCCTGTACCATAATATTTGCATCCTTTTCTTCTTCATTACCTTCATGTTGATTCTCTTTATCTCTCAACCAACACTCCTTATTTGTATGTCCTTTCTTTCCACAAAACTAGTAGGTAACACCTCTGGACTAGGATCTCCTTCCCACCTTCGACCTTGATTTCCCTTGCTCTACCTTCTCTCTTTGCCTTCCCCTATTTTCTACACTTAGAGCATTCCCTAATGATTCACCTATGCTTCTCCTGTGTATTTCTTCATTCAAGATCACACTCACAACATCATCAACTTTTAATATTTTAGAAGTAGATGCAGAATTACTTACTGCCATAACCAGACTATCCCAACTTTCAGGCAAGGAACATAAAATCAAGAGAGCCTTTACCTCATCATCAAAAACAATATTGACTGAAGCTAACTGGTTTACCAAACCATGGAAATCACTAAGATGAGTATGTACTAATCCACCTTCCTACATTTACAAAGTAAATAGTTGCTTCATAATAAATACCTTATTAGAAGCCGAGGGCTTTTCATATAAGTTTGCCAAGGACTTTATCAACTCTTCTATTGTCTTGCATTGTGACAAGTTGGAAATCACAGACGATGCAAGGCTCAACCTTATGGAACTGAGAGCCTTTCGATCAAGAACACTCCATTCTTCATCCTTCATATCTGTGGGCTTACATGCAACCCCACCCAATGGTAAGTACAAATCCTTTTGATACAAATAATCCTCTATCTGCATCCTCCAATGTTGATAATTCTTGCCATTAAACTTCTCCATTCGTAGCTTACTTTCTTCTACCATTGCTGAACTCCCACTCAATTAGAAAACCCTATGAATGACCTGTAATCAAAAAATAATAACCTGCTTCCTACAAATCGTAGCTCTAATACCAATTGTTAGGAACTCCTTATCTAACAGAAGCACAATTGATTACTTTCTTATAAGCAATTAAACACAGAATTATACCAGAATGATTAAGTAACTATAAACTTGAGACAATAAAGAATTTGAGAGACAATACACACTCTTGTATTAAATACTACTAGAAGAAAATACAATAAGGAAGATGCCACTTCTTCCTCCGCCTCAAAGGCTTGCCACACCTCAAGACCTTCTTCCCTCTCTCTCTTGCTCAACACAACCAACTCAACAACCTGAGTTGTTATCCCCTCCTTGAATACTTTAGCTGATCTCCTTGACCTTACACCTGTAGATCTCCTTGACCTTACTGCAATACTTCAATGCTTTACTTGCTTGCTTAATTTACAATACATGCCTCATGGGTCTTTAAATAGAATCCCATGCATACAAAAATAGAACTCTAACTACAATAATTAGGCACGCAGCTCATGACTATAATTAGTCATTTAACATGCAAACACTCGCTTCACTTAACTAACTGTTCATCAACAGCAGTTCTGGAACACACAGGCAATCGACATTGGTCCCTGCTTGCCTGGTGCTGCTGACGTCGGCCGACTACCTTCCGACGCCGGTTGCCTTCTGCACTGGTCATGACCAACGTCGGTCATGCTGCCGACGCCGGTACTACTGGATCTTCAACAACCTCTTGTTTCTTCATGTCTGCAACAGTTTGAAGTTTTTAGCTCCACACCCTAACAACATTATATTATGGTATGTAAAAAATATGGGTATTGGACCCTTTGTATTGAATTATGAGCATTGAATAAAATCACAATCAAGGAAAAGTTTCCCAATCTAGGGATTGATGAGGTATTGTAAGAATTGCATAGAACCCGCTTCTTCTCAAATCTTGATGTGAGGTCAGTCTATCAAAAAATACACATATTAATATAATATTTTAAACCCATGATGGTCATATTGAGTTTCTCATGATGCCCTTTAGCCTCACCACTACTCTGTCAACATTTTAAGGCTCAATGAATAAGTCCTTCTGGTCATTTATACATAAATTCATCTTGGTATTATTTGATGACATCATTATTCATAGCCAAACCTAGGAGGAACATCTAATGCATTTATAACATAAATTACAACTCATTTTTGATAACCAATTATGTGTTAAATGGTCAAAGTGTGCTTTTGTAAAAACAAAATTGAGTATCTAGGATGCATTGTCTCTAACGAAGGAGTTAAAGTAAATCCCTAAAAAATGAGCCTATGAATAATTGACCTAAACCCAAAAAAGTCAAGAACATTTGTGGATTTTTAGGCCTCACTAGATATTATAAAAATATCATCAAGGATTATTCTAAATTTCAACTCCATTGATGGCCATGTTATAAAAAGAGAGCTTTAATGGTCATACATGGTAGAAAAGGAATTCTATCTTCTCAAGTAGAAAATATGTACTACATGAGTTATACCTATGTTTGACTTATAAAAACTCTTTGTCATTGAAAGTTATCCCTTAGGTGGAGCTATCCTAATAAAATAAGGTTGACCTTTGCATTCACTAGTGTGTACTACATGAGTTATAACTATGTTTGAGTTATCAAAACTCTGTTATTGAAAGTGATCCCTCATGTAGTGGCATTGGAGCTGTCCTAATGAAATAAGGTTGACCATTTGAAATAAATAGAGAGGTACATATAAGAAAAAACTTATCCCACTCTACACATGAGAAGGAAATTCTACCCATACTTCATGTAGTCAACAAGTGGTGCCCATACCTATTTAGGAGACAATTCCACATCAAAATCTATCATCACATTTTAAAGTAATTCTTGTAGGAAAAGAGTATATTTTTGAGTAATAAAAGTTAATATGAAATTTATGGATATGTATATGATATTACCTATAATAAATGTAAGGACATGATTTTTGTAGAAGCATTGAATATCTAATATGAAGAATAAACATTTTAATGCACACTATCCTCCTCTATTTTAGAGTGGCTATATAAGATACACTAAGAATGGAATCATGATGCCCAAATTCAATAAATCATATAGAAAATGACCATTAATACTTCATCTCAATAAATTTAACCTTGGGATGGTCACTATTTTTTGCATAAAGGATGTATGATATTAATACCAAAATTAGCACGATACGAGATTTTTTTCCTAGAACTACATGCCTCCCCATTAGCTAAAAACTTAGTGTTGACCAAAATTGACTTATAGTCAAATTGGGTCAACCCATACATATTGAAACTTTTCAAAGGGTTTCCATATGTCCTATAGGGTCTCATGTGTGTCTAAACATCTCACCTATCCTTGTTCTAGCCTTGGTACAAGCCTAACTTCCTTGTACTTGTCTAGTCAACTCAAGTCAACTTTGGTAAAGTATGGTCAAAGGATAAAATTGTTTTAATAAGGTCATTGAAATTTCATAAGGTGTTCCTAAGTCCTGTATTAACCCCTTTTCCATGTTTCATATGCCAAAAGTGCCTTTTGGTCATATTTTTGGCTATTAAATGATTTGTATGGACTTTTCAAAGGAAGTAAATTGTCACCAAGAAATATTATAATGTGGATGAATTTATAACATGTAAATAAGTGATTATAGGTATAAAATAATTAGTTTCATGCACAAAAATAGGATAATATCTTAAAAAATAAGCTCTTAATGGCACTTGTATAGACTTGGAAAGTCCATCTTCAGATAAAAACATGAGTTAAGTGTCTCTTGAGCTTCCTAAAGTATTCAATAAACCTAGTGTGAAGGGAAAATGTTAGAAAGATCAAATTTTCTTCTTTTCCTTCCTTTTTTCCTTCACAAACCAAGAAGAGCCAACTTTGAATGCTTGGTACAATCCATATAGATGGAGTTAAGAGGAGCGTTATTAGGGGTGGAGAGGGGTATTAGTCTATTTCAAATCCATGGTAATAAGTTTGAGTTTTATATCTCCTCATTTATGAATCATAGTTAAGAATCTAGGAAACCTTTTATGCTCTTACATCCATGAGGGGTCCCTATTTGAACTTGTTTCTGAATATTTTGATTTGGTTTGATAGTTTTGGATGTTTCATGTGTTTCTCAGGTCCTCTCCATAGGTTTATCAATCATAATATTTGCATGAGTGTTCTCAAATGCATAAGTAAGCCTCTTCTAGGCTTGTTTTTGGTTGTAGATCACCCTCACTACCTTACACTTAGAAGCATACACCTATAGGTGTTATTTGTAGAGTTTTAGAGGTGTAGTATAGAAGGATGGTTGATAGGTCTTGATATTCATGAAGAGTGAAAGGTTATATATTAACATGGTAAGCATGTTTAAGACTCTTAGTATCCCACTAGGTGTTCAGGAACCATTCCAAATAGAAGAATCTGAGTTTTGGAACTTTTCCCTGAATTGAAAAAATAGAGAGCTTTTACCTTTTTGTGATTTAATTTATAAATCCAAGAGAAGGTCTGAGGAAAGTTAATTATGAGATTTTAATAATCCTACCATGGGTATAGCCACTTATAAGAGAAGGAGAATGGAAAACTAAAGGAACCTAATGTTTGAGGTTCTCAAAACATGTTTTCCACATACTAATTTACAAAAGTATCATCTACAATTTTGGGTTTGAGCAACACTTGTTCAAAGTTGATAAAAAAACCAAATAATCACATATAAATGGTTCTAAATGTTATCATCAAGATTTTTTGACCTAATGATCACCAAGAGAATCTCCTCTTCTATGCCTAGACCCTCATGTACACCTATATTCTATACATAGGTTTGAGATGCATCTTCAATAAGCAAGTAATGAGTAGTGAGGATGATATTTATAGGATTTGGTATGGTCTAAACATCAAAGAGGGATTAAAATAAATATGAAATTAATATTAATTCTTAGATAATGGTTTTAAAACATTGCATCAAGTTAAACCTGGCATAAACACTTACAGGCAGGAGCCTTTTAAACATGAAACATAGTCATGTTGGAAACAAGCTTAAGATTCAAGAGCATGAAGGGTGCATCTAAAGTCAAAGTGTCAGAATATTTATTAGAGAAAATATATCATGGATATGATAGTGTGCATATAAATTTCATATTGAACACAAGCAAGAGAAGGAGCCCAAAATGAGCATACATAGTTCACACTAGAAATCCATACAATTTGTCTCCCTTCCTAAAAGCCAGTTTTGGATTTTGTAGGTCTTGAGAGGTTAGATGATGTTATCAAGAGATAATTTTTTTCATGGGAAATAATTCTCACTTAAGGAAGCTTTTAAAACTCTCATTTGGTCTGGGCAAATAGGGGAAGTGCCCCTTATTTTTTCTTAGATAGGGGGCACTTTCCCCTTGCACAAACCTATAAATCTTGGAATGTAAAATGGAGATGTGAAGCCAAAAGAAGTAAAATATTGGTAGAGGAATTTTTAAATATGAGACACACCCAAATTAACATGATAAACACCTCAAAGAGAGAAAATAAGCAGGGTGATCTAAACTATAAGGGTTATAGTCAAACCTAATGGGTAGAATTAAGGTCTAGTAGCCAATTTGAGAGCCTTTCACATTTATAGCCTTAGGTAGGATATATAACAAGGTGGAAAATGTATATGATATATTTTTAGATATGTTTGAGCCTTTTGGATGTTAGGAAAACATAAAGAAGGTCATTTGAGCCTTAGTTTACAGGCATACTTATGGAACAAGGTTTAAGCCTAAGGCAAATGGTAGGTCAATTGCATTTATAACATAAGATGATATTTACAATGGTTTGATAATTAATTTTAGGATGTGTATAGAGGTTTATAATTCATTATTTTTTAGAGAAGTTCATCAAGAGGCCATTTTTTAGCTTGAAGGCACTCAGACCATGTAGAATGTATAGAAAAAACATGAGTGGCCATCTTAGAATGCTTGTATCTTCCATGATACTTTTTATGGAGAATCAAGGTGATCAAGGGTGTTAGGTATGGTTGATAAGAATCCCTCAATTACATTTTTTTAGAACTCCAATGTGTAGTTTTTATGAATAAAGGCTAAGACCTAAAATTGCTAAAAAACCCTCACAAAACCCCAACTCATAACCGATTGAGAAGATAAGACAAAGGGAGCATAAAAATGGAGTGTAAAGGATAGGGAGATGATTTAAAACTATGAGGGCTCTTCAAGGATCCTCCCCATGTAATTGAGTTATACTACACTTATATGGATGATGTACAATGGGGATTTATTTGACAAATTTATGTGTCTTACAGGTATGGAGAAGTTTCAGATGATGCAATCACCTTTGGAAGATATTATGGGACTTTTTATAGGTCTCCATGTTCATTAATTTATCTATTTTGTCTCCTAAATGTGCTTGATATATTTTTCATCTCAACCAATCTAGTGAGCAAATTATGATCACTCAGTAAAAAAGATGAAAAATCTAATTAGGAATCCTTTTGAGGATTAATTAAATAATATGATGACATGGGGACTCTTAACATATGGAATTACTCCTTTTTCATGTATTAGATGAATAATTTGAAGCATTTTTAATGACAAGTTTGAGAGGTGCATGAGAGGGAGTTATTTGTAACTGTTAGGGATGATTACTCATGGCTAGAAGAATATGAATGATTATAGACCACTCCAATTATTGTGGAGGCTTGTAAATAACCCCTCCCCATTAGATAAACCATAATAAATATCCTTATTTAGTGGTGAGGTAGTATAATGAAGGTAAATCATGAGGGTAGTTTTATATGCAAGCAAGAGAGCATCTATGCCACATTTGGAGGAGTTTTAATATCTTGAGAGATATTTGTCCTTATTTTACTTACAAGACCTATATAATTCCTAATTACATGATCTTGTAGCTCATTTTTATTACTTGAAAAGTGTCTTAGTTACTCTTGAACTTCACCTTCTCTATCTTTTCTCACAATTCCTATATATACTAGCCTTTTTGGCTTTTGTAGAGATCTCTCCACTTGAGTATGGTGAATATTTTCTCAATTTTTGCCTTTAACTAATAAATAATGCTATTTTTACCTCATTCATGACTTTATGAAGTGAATTCTATGGTTTTTGGTCTTGCACAAGTGTATTTTACTTACCTTGACATGTTATCCTTCTTAGTGCCTTGTGTAGTTTGAAAGATCTCTTTTATAGGTCAACAAGAAGTGTCTAATGGAGATTGTAGATATAGTAAGTAGTCTATACATTAGTGTTTCTAGAAGACCTATTGTCTACTCCTCCTAATCTAACTCTCTTCAAGACCCCATGCTTGAAACATTTATGTAGAAGAAGATATTTTAGTTTGATGAGGTGTATGTGTAGGTTTCTCTTTGGTTCCAAGTTAATTACAAGTGGTGTGAGTAGAAAATTTATTTGGTGCATCACCTCCTTAACTAGGTTAGTTTTAGGCATCTTAACCCTTTTCCTCACAAGTGTAAGCATGGTTATAGTGTGTGGAAGTGGTAAATCAAGGGGAACTATCCCTAATATAGAGACTCACCTCAAATTTGGGTCACCCACAACCCTAAAGTGTTTCCATTGTGTCACTCAAATGAGGAGAGTTGAACCATCTCCTCAAAGGGTACAAGTTCAAGTGACAACACATAGGTTTTTTAAAAACATATTAAAGGGCTTGCCATTTTTTTAGAGTAAATTAAGCATGAAATTAAATATTTTGTGGTAGAATGTGATACTTTTCAATGCAAGTAAAATAAACAATTTTAACCCTAGGCATGTTCTAACCCTTGCCTTTTCCCTTCTAGGTATGATCTAGTATTTAGATGGAATTAATTAAAGGACTACCAAAGTTGGGATAGAAATAAAATAATTATGGTGGTGGTGGATTGCCTCTTTAAATATTCCCATTTAGGTACCCTCACCCATATTTTTATCAGCTCCACCATTGCCAAAATATTTCTCGATCAGATCTTCCACCTCCATGGGATACCTACTTCAATAATTTTTGAATGTGATTCCACTTTTACTAGTAACTTATGTAAGAAAATTTTATACCACTATGGCACCCAAATAAAAATGAGATATTAATAATATCTAAAAAAGGTGGTTGAATAAAAATTATCATCAAATGCTTGGAGACCTATTTTCATTTATTTATCCCTAATCAAGAAAATAACTGGGTCAAATTTTTTCCACTCACTGAATGCTGGTACAAATCTATTTACCTAATTTCCACCAAGGTGATATATTATGATTTCATTTATGGTCATCCACCACTCTCTCTTTAGAAATACCTTACAGGAAGTTCTAAGGTATAAATAGTCAATGCCACACTCAATATGAGTGTGATTATGCACCAAAATCTTAAAGATAATCTCCATTTGGAAAAAAACCACATGAAACAATAGGTGTGACATATATTTCATCTAGATATAACCTTATAAGTATTATTCCTTGAAGCTAATGGGTCATCAAAAAATAAAAACCAAGTTTTATGGTCCTTATAAAGTGTTATTGAAGATTGATATTATGGCATACAAGTTGGAGATTCCCTCCTCATGAAAGATATAGCCTATTTTAATTGTATCATCTTTGAAGAAGATCATTGGTAAACATGTTTTATCCAAAAATAAACTCCCATAGCTTGAGAATGATGGCTCTATCCTCCTGGAACCTAAGTATATCCTAGAAATGCATTCCCACTAGCTCTACAACCATGCTATACTAAAGATTGTGGTACAATAACATGAGATGCAACAATAATATACAACATGGGAGATCATACTATATTTATTAAATTTTTTTCATCATCTCAACCTTTGAGTAAAAATCTTTTTTAATGGGGAATGCATGTTAGGAACCATTTATCCCACTCTTTTAGTTGTATTAAGTGTTATTAAAAAAATATTGGACACATATGCTTTGTAAGTGATGCCATTTATTATTGGTATCTATCACACATTTATGAGAAGAATTAATTTTATTAGGGTAGATTAGTTTAAATACATATTATAAGAGGAAGGATAATCTATTTAATATTTTCTATTGAACTTTACTCAAAGGAAAGTTTCTCAATTGATGCAACCTACGATAATTTTTAGCATGATTTTATTATTTCAAAATAATATTACTATCTTATTTTAGTTTGTGTATTTTTTTTATATTTTGTTTTATATATTAATATGAATATAATTAGGTTAATAATAAATTTAAATGGTCTCACATGCATCACAAACTTCTAGTTTATCGCTATGAGTATCAAAATTATTTCTCTAGAATAATAGGGTTCATCTCCACATAAGACCTTCATTTTTTTGATATTCTTCATGGTATTTTATTATATTAGATTGGTTCTTTCCATTTTTTAATTTTCTATTTAGTTATATTTTGTTATTTTTATGGTGTGCTACTATGCTCCCCATATATTTTTTATATTGTATCTTTTGTAGTCACATTGACCAATTTTATCCTTTGGTGGATATTGAATTACATTATTTTTTTGGTTTTAAAAATAAAATAAATAATGAATTTATTGTGGAGGAAATTAATTAATTAAAATATTTGAAATAACTTAAACCACTGGTAAGGAAGCATTGAGGCCAACCTAAAAAATGACTACATGAGCAATACAGGTAGGAAGATCATAGAGAGACATGCTATATTCGATGACTCCATATGAAATTAAATAGATAGATTTGGGGTTATCTAAGTCTATGAGATTATATATTTTATAAAGGCTTAATATTTGGTATAATTATTACTTTCACACATGCATGAAAATAGATTCTACTTCATAAGAAGGAAAATGAGAATCATACTAGCTCAAATACACAAGGCAACCAAATTGGTCTAACCAGGCAAAAACATTAGAGAGGTATTAGTAGAGACCAAGAAGGTACAGTATGTGTATAATGAATTAGAATAAAATATGGGATGTTTCACATTCCTCATTGAAAATATGAAAGACCTATCCATAAGGATTTCAACACATTTGTTGAGTATTAAGTTTCATAAATCATGCTGGGGAGAAGTAAACAAAAATTTTCTCTATATAGCACATGATATTGCTAAATGGACACTATTTAATATATACAAGTTCATGGCATAATAAATAATAAAAGGCATGTACAATGCACACACAATTGTAAAAAAGTTTAAATTCACTTCCATCCTCATAACCATGATTTGGGATGAGATTGGCATACACAAGGGTGTCAAAAAAGGTGAATATACATACCTTGTATTTAAAATATCCATGATGATGAAGTACCAAATTTATAATTACCATGATGTATTATCCCCCAAATATAAGGCTAGAGTGGAATGGTGGTTCACACAACTCAAAGATGCTATTGGAGATGAATGGTGCATACCAAGGCTTCCAACTGATATACTAAAAGATCAAGCCACATTTACTATGATGTAAAAATGCTCTATGACACAAATTAATCTAGATGATGGAAACATGTCTGGATGGTTAAAGTTTCTATATGTATTTACAACACAATATATTTTTGATGTAGTGAATAGTGTCCCCAATATGCATAAGATTACTATGAATTTACCAAGACTAGATATAGATGCCCACACCCTATATATAAAATATGTGCACCTTAGGAGGACCACACACTAGGGAAGGGATGAGATATATTATCATGGATGTATCATTATCCAAATATAATGATTTCTCATAAAGGACTTTCTACATAACCTATATAATTACTTAAAGCCCAAAAATAAGGTTGTTAGTGTAGAAACGGAAGCATAAGGACTAGATATACAACTGTAACTTACATTATACCTAATAATTTCATGCACCTTCCATATTAAATAAATAAGGCAAAAAATAATAAGTATGTACCATTGTTTCCCATACAAGAATATCCCAAAGAGAAATATTTATATGACAACCTAGGAAGTAGAATTGGATAATAGAGGTGTGCACCTTTTTAAAGAGATATTATCACCATCTTATGTGTAATAAATATTGAAGGAATAGATATCCAAAGAGGAATACCCAAATAAGGGGATCCAAAAAAGAGGAGACTAAAGAGGAAGGGGATAAAGTCAATGAATCATACACTAAAAGATATACAAGATTTAAAGTCAAATAAGGATCCCCTAAAGTAGAAAAGGGTAAGACATGAGGATTAGACAATACCACCATCTATAAGGCCAAAAAAATTCCATAATAATCCAAGAAAAAAGTCCTAAGGCCAAAGTAGTAGGCACCACTCAATGAAATGGAGAAGGTGCCAACTCACCCAAAAGAAAAGTAACAAGGAAATAGGTCAGTGAAGTGGAAAATCAAGACCCCCCACATGTGGATCCATAGGGGTAATTTTTATAAGATATAACAAAAGACTACCCAAACACTAGTAAAATAGGGAAATAAATAGGAGAGGAAGGGTGCAAAGGACCAAAGTCATATGCATAAGGTAACCCTAGAGAAAGAATAGGGAACACAAAATATGTGGAGGCCATGATGAACAAAGGGGTGAATGCAACCATGCACCATGTGAAGAGTATGGACCTTGTATTAGGGTACCAAGATGAACAACCCATTTAATATGTGTTATAAAAACCACAACTTAAGGGAGGGGAAGAAGAAAAAAGAGGGAAGGTGGAGGAAGAAACTATCTTGGTGGAAGATTTTCCCCTTAATGAAGGAGAAGAACAGGCAGAAGATAGTATTTTTTTCAAGGAACCAAAGGGGAAATTAAATAATATGATTTATATTTATAAGAGATAATTATTCTCTATCATGTAAAAATGATGCCACACAAGCATGTTTCATTTTCCATAGACCAATACATAGAAGATGCCCTTTTTGAGGTCCCTAGGTTGATAGAGATACACCCATACATAGAAGTCCATGAGGGTTTATAACTATTTATAGTAAAATATATGAAAATGAATCATGTGAAAGCATTAAATTCACTAATGAATCTATTTTTAGAGGTCATTATGCAAAACATGATGGATATCAAAGACTATTGGTAGTAAAAAGATACCATGATATGGCTAGTTAAGGCCCTCAAGTAAAAGGAGGAGGAGTGATCCTCAGTAGAGAGAGAACTTAAGGAAGTAGATAAGAAATGGGTAAATATAGAGAACACACTAAACAAATAGAAATATAGGTAGATCATAAACTATCCAATATGGAAGTCAAGACCCTAAAGTTATGTCAACAGTTCCTAAAATCACATTCAAACATTTTGATGCAATTAATGTTCCAAGGCTGACCTTGTGGAAAAGTTGGAGGTAGTATTTTATGAACTAATAAAATAAGAAATAGATGATGATAATGTGAAATTAGAAGTCAAGCAAGACCAATGTGAGTTTGCTAAGTATTTTAATGATTGTGAAGAGGTGTTGATGAAGCTCTCTGAGAGTGCATATTTGATAAAGAATTTATTTTTGAACTTCTATAAGAAAATGATAGTATTTAACAAAAATATCTCCAAATAATATAAATAAGAGAATATGATAGCCACCCTAGTATACACCAAGAATAATAAGGAGGAACATAAAAATCTATTTCAAGAGGTGGAAGATCTAGCCTACTTAATAGGTGTCAATAGAAGGGAGCTAGAATAACATTTTTTAGATCTCAAAAAAATACCCTAGATGAAAAAAGTTTCCTTGAAGAGATAATAGAGGAGGATACTAATAAGTTATATATAATAATATGGTGAGGTGATCCACTCCCATACTAACTTCTAGTTTTAAAGGAATTGGGTTTTGAATTGGTAGTTACTGTAGATGCTAGTCAAAGTGCACTCAAAATATGGGTCCATTTTGAAGAAGATTTGATGAAGGATGATAGCATTATTTGTTTTAACATAATAGAGTTTAATTATTTAGATTATTTTTATTTATTCACTCTTTGATTCTTTAAATTATTTAAGGTTTAATATTTTGGCTAAGCATGGCCATGTAGAAGGAAGAATGAGTAGGTTACCTAAAGATGGACAATTGAGTTAGTGTGGGGTGATGTTGAAAAAAAAATTACTATAAATAAATCCCTACACATGGGAAATTAATATTTAATAATAATTATAGATTAAATAAGTGGGATTGGCATGTGTAGACCAATCCATTTCATGTGTGCATGCATAAAAGAGGTTTTCAGTTAAGCACGATGGGAGTTAAAAAATAGTCTATGTGAATATACAAAAAAATGTTAGGACCAAGATACGTAAATCCAAGTGTATCCATAAAATAAACCATATATTACAAAGGAGAAATGGTGAAGTAATGACTAGCGGTTGGATTCTAATAAATAGTTGGGAAATAAGCAAAAGACAACATGGTAGTTGACCTAGAGTAGAACACCGCATTAACTATTAGGGAAATAATGAACATTAACTATTGATTGATTTATCAAGTGACATATAAAAATAATTATAATACTATTAAAGGAAGATACCATAAAAGGATAAATAGATAAATAAGAGACAATGAAGTGTTACTGAACTATAGAGAGATCAATCAGATAGAGGGATGTTACTAAATTATTATTATAGTTCTATGGGAGAGAGATAGTTAATTAGTTTAGTATTATGATTAAGTGATTATGATAACCTTATAATATTCATGTTCATGTAATGTTAAGTTATGAATAAAAATCATTTTTATTACTTTAATCACTATGTTATGATAGTTAGATGATATTTTTGTACTTAATAGTGATATTTTGATTGAATGAATGGATAGTTAGATTTGCTAGTGTTGTTTTATTTTACATTTATATGGATATGTTATATATGTTGTTTAAAATAGAGATAAATAATCTCTTATGTAACCCCACACATTCCAATAAACAAGCACAAAAGTATGAATGGAACCATTTACAACTAACCCTAACATAACCCATTTACATCTCTATGACTTAGGTGAGCACATGTACTCAAACTCACATAATGTGTTGGAAAAAAAAGTTGATAGATTGAGTGTTGAAGTGTGTGGATAGGATAAATTGTTGGTTATCGCTAGAACAACACAATATTTTGGTTCTATTTCTAAGACTAGTCACATTTTATGGCTACAATGGTGATCAGAGATGATGTATCGAATTTCCTTAGAGAATGTTGACTGATGTTATGAGAAACTAGAGGAAAATTTTGTAGATAATCACCTCAGCCTTGTTGGTTAGGATCCAAGAGAATGCATAGAGGCCAATTTAAAAAAAAAAAACTTTATGAGGTGTTTTTATGTGAGCTACCAACACATATATGCATGTATTATCAATTATGTTATGATCAAAATAAATAATTATAGATGCAATTATCCTTAGATGGAGTAATGTGTAGAGTAGTTAAAAAACTTGGATGTGGTTTAGACCAAAGTAGTTGATGTTTAGTGGTGTAGAACACTGAAAAGCTACATACTAGAGTTTTCTATCATGACTGATCAGACTTTAAATTTTCATTATTATTATTATTGTTGAACATTATTATGATGTATTATGATTTTGGGACAAATTGCATCAATTTATATTTATTTTAGACATATTATTTTTCTATATTTTGTTACTATATTGGATTATTTTATTTATACTATAAAAATACTATTGATGTCATTTTACATTACTATAGGTGTTACCTCAATATGAGTTAGGCTAGAAAGCAAAATATGTTTAGCCTCAAGCATAAGGTATATAGGTGTATACAAATTATAAAATATGAATGAGATCATTGCCTTATAACCTACTTCCTATTTGCATATCTCTTGTGTTTAGACCTGTTTTCTTGTGTTTCTTTAATTTATGTAGTAATTTGGTTGTTTGAGTGGTTAGTTATTATTCTTAGTTGATTTTCATTATTATAGTATTGTATGTTAGTTCTATTTTATTTTACTAAAGAAAATAATATGAGCAATTAGTTTACAAGGTTTTGGACTATTAGCATAAAATAGATGTTGGAATTTGCCTATAAAAATACATATCATTCTATCATAAAGATAAAAATATTTGAATAATTGTATGGGGAAAAGTGCATAACTCCTTCAGGTTGGTAAAGTTTGGAAAACCTAGTGTTTTTAGGCCTAGAAACATTTCAATATTTTGATGAATAAATGGTTGTTATTCACCAAATGTTGAAGGCTCTCTGATCGGTAAAAGAGTTATGATGATATAAAAGGTTTCCTAGATAATTTAATGTTGAAGACAAGGGTTTTTGAGGTTAAGACCTTGTAAAATCTCCATTAAGTTTGGAAAGAATCCAAACTGGCTCCACACTTTGTTAGTCCTTTTGACATAGTGGAAAATATTAGCCTGGTGGTTTATCTCCTAGCTCTTCCTCCTCTATCTAGAATTCATTATGTTTTTCATGTGGCATTATTAAGATAATATGTTTTTAACTCTATATAATATTTTGGACTAGAATAATATGTAGCTGGTAGAGAAGGAAATGATTTAGTTGGAACCCATCAAGATTATGGCATGTCATAACATTAGCCTATGAAATAATTTTTTTTAGAAAGTATTAATTTAGTGGGACCAAATGGGTGAAAAGAGTGCTACTTAAGAAGATGAAAATATTTTTATTCAGCATTACCCTCAACTATTTTAGGCCCTGAGGATGGTGCCATTCTTTAGGGGGGTGGATGTCATGACCATTCAGACTTGATATTTTCATTATTATTATTGAACATTAATCTAGTGTATTATTATTTTAGGACAAATACATCTATTTACATTTAAATTATTATTGATTTAAACATATTATTTTTTATATTCAGTTACTATATTGGATTATTTGAGTTATACTATACAAACAATATTGATGTCATTTTGCATGACTGCATGTGTTGCCTTGGTATGAGATAGGTTAGAAAGTAGAATATGTTGTTTGGTCTTGAATGTAAGGTATATAGGTGTATAAATATGGTAAAGTATGAATGAGATCATTACCTTATAAATTTTTGTCTATTTTCATACCTATTGTGTTTATACTCATCTTCTAGTGTTTCTTTGCTTTATGTAGTTAGTTGGTTGTGTGAGTGGTCAGTTATTGTTTGTAGTCAATTTTTGTTATTGAAATTTTTTATGTCAGTTATGTTTGTTTTTTATAAATCAAACACTAATATAAATAAATCTAAGAGGGTTTTTACTATTAATGTAAAATAAATGTAAGGTCGTTTTGACCTGTAAACTATTTTATGGTTGTTTTAACTAGTTCTTGCTAAAGTCCAAGGTTTAGAATATTGCCTCATTTTGTGATGCCATTAAAATAAAGCCATGGTGTATTAAGTATAAGTTCTTGGGTCTTGATCATGGCATAAAATATTAAGTCACTTTGGACTTAGGTCATGATCTTGTAAATTGGCTAGACTTTGGTTGGGAAATCATTCAAATATTATAGGTTTTTAATTGACCCACATACCTAATCATTGATTAAGGTTTATAGAAGGTTAAATGCACCTTATTCATGTTTTGTAATTCAAATTATTTTTCATGGAAGGAAATAATGAGGGATTGAAATTTGTTTTGGTTTTTATACACTATTGTTGCATGGTGGCACTTGATTTTTATAGAAGCATAATTGATGTTGCAAATGTGAAGGACTGGACTAATCTCCTAGTTAGAACTTTAGTACATGGTGAGCAAATAAGATTAAATGGGACCATGTTTGGAAGGAAAAGACACAACAAAGTTTAAAAAGGGGAAGAAAAATCAAAAAGAAAAGAAATAAAGAAGTAGAATGAATGCACAGTTGGCCATGGTATATTCTATGTTATAAGTAAGTTTATTTCATGGATTTATGTGTAAACTATAAATTTCTATTTTTTACTTTAAATGGAAAGCAATTATCATTTGGAAATAGATAGTATTCTTCCTGAAAGACCTCCATTTATTTTTTTACTACCATAGAATAATGGCTGAGGATAACCTACTTTGGGGAAGGCCAAATTTGATTCATCTCACCCTTGGATGGTGTATATATATGAGCTAAATAATTTGTTTATATGGTCAAAGTTGACTTGGACAACGTATGGTGTTTGAACATACTATTTAATTTTGTTTTTTGTGTTTATTCTACCATTTTTAGAGTTTATTTACTTTATTGGTGGTCAACAAGGTAAATGAATGTTTATGCTTTTCTCTTTGAGTTGAAGGTTGCTTGAATCAAACCTTGATAGATATATGTTTCACCTCTGTGTTCCTATTCTTTTAAGTTTCTATTTTTGTTTGGTGAAACCCTAGCCTAAACCATAATCTCATTCATAGTTTATCATGGGTATAAATTTTTATGTTATGGGATTGATGCATAATAATCTACTCCACTCTTTAATTGATGGTTAGGGTGCATAGTGACTCACTATATGGTTAGGATCATATTAATGTGAAATGGGCTCCTAACCTTTACTAATGTTGCATTCATTTATTTGACTGCTAAAAACTTGGACTGTATCTTCTTCATGTTAGAAAAAGGCATTTTTGAAAATACATTATAAGGGTTGGTTGAAATAGATATCTTTGTATAATTTATGCATGACATTGAAATCATTTATTTAGCCTATGATGGTGTTGCACATTGTTTCTTAAATGATTTTATTAGTTATTAAGAGATTGTACAAATCATTTGGTTATTATTGATTGTATTAAATATTATTATTTGTGAAGGGTGAATCTGAGTTATTAGTTTTCTTTTTGTGACTAATAATTAGGAAGCTTGTTCAAAATATTAATATAACTATTAAATAAATTGAGTTCATCAACATTGTAGCATTATTTCCTTCTAATGCTAAGTATTCAAAAAAGTACTTATAATTATTTGGGAGTACATGCATGTGTGCGCATGTGCACACACATAATACACTATAATAAGGGTAAATAAGATGTTAATTTAAATTGATTTTCTCTAATATGAGATTTACGCTTGTATACTTTTATTTCTAGTTTGATTACGTAGTAGTATTAAATCTCATATGGTGAAAGACACATTTTGATATTGATAAGTAAAAGTCTATTTTACTTACCAATAACAAAATCTTGGAAATATAATATGCATTCTTGTTTAAATTTTGTTGTTCAGTGATATTTAAAAGTACACTTAGATGACATTAAAAAATGGATTTCTAGTTGATATAATAAATTTATTGTTTTATTTTGGCTCGTTGGCTAGCTGTAACATTCAAATTTGAGTTGGATCAATTTGCACTTATTGCCTAGATGTAGATTGTAGCCAATTTGCATTTAAGGCTTTTGTGGAATTCATTGGTATGATGCAAAACATTTATTCATCATATCAATGTTATTTATGGATTTAATATCTTATTTATGTGATTAATTTGTTTTTTGGTAAAATTAACAAAGTGCTATAATTATAGTATACCATTGTGTTTTATTTGAATGCATCTCTTTTAGAAAATAAGATGCTTAGTTAATTTTTTTTAATTGAATTCTTATTCTTCCTTATTTCCATTATTGAACTACCAGTTAGGAATTGTGGATAGTGGATTGGTACTTATGATAAATCTTTTTATTTCATTTAGAGTTCAATCTATAGAAAAATTATGAGTAGATATTACTGATTAATCTGAATAGTATTTTATTTAAACATTTGGGAAGGTATGATGTTATCCTAACCATTTTATATGTCATACAATATTTTGTCTTATTTCTATGAGAATTCACTAGCTATAGAAATTTATTATCAACTAAATTTTTTGAGGATTTTGAATTAAGCTTTAGTTTATTATTTACCAAATATTCAAGATATAAATCACTATGCTTGTTTGTAGGAATGTAAATGGTTCTTACTCCTTTAAATGTGAAAAATATACTTCTTAAAACATTACACATGCAAGTAAGATGAAGTGTGGACTATAATGTCTCAAATAAAATAAGTTCATTTATTAATAATTAATGTTGATAAGAATAAAAAATTTTATTCTGTGTCTTATTACATTTAAATATGATTGTTGTTAAATCATTCTTCTATAAATTAAGAGTCGCAAGGTATTTTATCTTGGTTTTTCCACCTTAAAATCTCATTATTCATTTTATAAAGCCATTGGAATTTGATTAGTCATGATCTATTCAGATGCATGGGTGTATACATATATCCATTGTTAAAATAAATGTTGGTGTAGGATATTTATTATTCCATTTATTTATTAAATGGATTATCCATACACATTAGCTTTAGCTTACTTAGGTGTAATAAAGAGGTTAAGTGGGTGAGAGGGTGAGTTCCACCTAGAGTTCCACATGGAGTTTAACTAAGTGCCATTGTGAGTTCTCCTATAAATTCCATAGTGAGTTACACTCAGTCACACCATGAGTTCTTCTATGAGTTCACTCCCTGAACTCTTTTATATACCTCTTTTCTAGACTATTATTATAGATTAAATAATTGGTAAGCAATGTAATTTAATACATCTATAAATTATTGCACATATTCTTGCATATTTTTGAATATAATTAAGATCATTGTTACATATTATTGTTTGCTCATTCTACTATAATATCAACTATTAGATAATTTTGACATGGTATCAAAGCTCTAGGTTCTAGTAGTAAGCACCCATTTGTCTCTTAGATTTTTATTTTGTATTATTTTGGAATAATTTTAGGTTATTTTTGAAAAAACAATGTAATTTGTAGTCTTATGGCCTGCATGTTTTGTATGGCTTGCTTGTTATGTGATTTTGTGTTATGGTGGCATTGTAGTTTTTATTTTATTAAAAGTGGCTTGTCTTCACCTGAGAAGAACATATGAGAAAGTAAGAGGAGTGTTTATGAATTTAGTTTGTTTGAGGAGGACCATAGTTCCATGCTGATTCCAATGAGTGGCTAAAAGATTATGCTCACTCCATTTCTAATTGAGCATTTAAACTTTTAGTGCAAATTCATTAAATATGCCATTAAATTTTGATTGATAGCTCTAAGTTGAACACCATATTTTGAAAAAGTTCATGTTTTTTAATTTCCTACCCATTGGTTCTATTTATATTTTAAAACACACTAAAGTTATAAAGTGGCATATTTAGGGTTTTTTTAATGCTATGGGCCCTACTACTTTCTACATTGTACTTCATGTATCAATTTCTCAACATGGATGTAATTTTGGCTAACATACCTATTCTGAGCATGCACTATTTATATTGATTTTTTTCACTTGTTTCTCACTTGGATGCATTTTCAACTATGTTTGACACCCCATTTATGAGCGTGCAATATTTTGGCATCATTATAGATTATCTTGTGAAGTACTTGATTTCCTTGGTGTCTTCTTTTAGTCATGATGAATCCATTTGAGAGACTCCATAGGAGGAAGGTTGAGTCTACACTAGTGGTCCTTCTTGGGAAGACCAATTATGCTTCTGGTGTGTGTATTTGGAACATTCACTTATGGATTAGGACCTTATTCTATTTTTATATGAATAGATTCCTATTCCTATTAACCCAAGTCAATATGATGACTAGGCCAACTCTTGTGACTGTATCTATGGTCACTTATTGATACAAATTTCATGGTATATACACCACCATGTGAAGCACATAGAGTGTCCCTTCATTGTTTGGAGCACTCTTCATAGTATTTTTGGGGATCCTACTATGATCTACATCATAGTTCCTCCTCTTCTTGCTATTATCTCTTTTGAGACTATTGTACACTCCCATCTTGCTTCTGTTTCTTATGATGATACATCCATGGTGGAAAATGCTCTTCCTTTTATCAATCCCCCACTACAAGATGAGAATCTTCTAGACCTTAGTTGTCTCATTATAATTTATACATCTATTCATGTGTAGATTATTAATCTTTCAGAGCCTTCATAGATTTACATTTTAGAGGACTTTATTGATTCCAATGAGAGTATACACATTAAGAGTATCGATGACTCATATGTTCATATGGACAATCATCTTACAAATATAAATGCTTCATTTATAGACCAATCTTTAGTTTTGATAGTTTTTAATCTTTACTCTCATCTTCCCATGGACATTCTTTTAGTGAATGTTCCATGCCACTCTTCTTCTCTAGATGTAATGAGGGTACTTATAAACCCTCTTTTTCTCTCCCATTCATTATATGTTTCCTTATTTCCATCTTCTACAGTTAGGCTTGTGATTTTTGATTAGACTTTGGCATATTGGAGCACTAGTAGGGAGAATTTTGAGCTTCTATATATCTACATCATGATTCCTATATGCATTCCACTTGAGTTGGAATTCATCAATTTGATAACTTGGGGTTTATTTCTTCCAAAAGGAAGAGGAAAAATTTGTTGTAGAGGGACATACTACAACATTCAATATGCAATATTATGTGCTTACCTTCTCTCTCATCTTTATGCAGGCACACATCCTTCATATTTTTTAGGATATTAGGATCATCTCTATGTACTTGGGTACCTCACAAGACATGTTGTCAGGACCCAATTCTCCAACCCACCTAAGCTATGCTTAAGGGGGGGTGTTGGTGTGGGGATTTCTAGTCCCATCTTCTTTTATTTGTCTTTTTTGTTTATGGGGGATTTTTTCCCACTGGCTTTCTCTTTTTACTCCACTTTTTAAGAGTTACATTTTTAGGTGGATATAATAAGTATGCTAATGATGCATGGTTTATTAACCTACAAAAAATATTTTACTTTGCATAATATGGGATCCAACATAGAAGTATGCATACGAGCCTACCAATTGGTGGGTGATGATGCATTATGGTGGAACCATTTGTGCGATCTTAAGCAGTATGATCCCATGAATATCTCATAGATTTTTTTTATAAGCAATTATAAAAGAGATATATGAATAGTATTTATGAGGATTATAAAATTATTGAATTCTACTTGTTGAAGTAGAGAATAATGTCTAATTTAGAATATGAAAACAAGTTTTTTGGTCTCCTACATCAAGTGAAGTACATGTAGGATGAGGAGACTAAGGTTACCAAGTTAAATTTGGGTTTGAATGAAGTAATCATGCATAATTTGAACATGACTAATCCACATACCTTATATGCTGCCCTAAAATCAACACATCATGTTGAAGAGAAAGAAAAGTCTTGCCAAAAGGCCAAATAAGATTTTCAAAACAACATGCTACAAAATAAAACCAAATTTTTTATCCCTCCAGTAAGCAAGTAATGAAAGAAAAATTATTTAAAAAAGGCATTTATAAAAATCAACAAATTTTGTAGGAAATTTAAAAAAAAATAATATAAGTTTTAAAACTCAGTGCTTTGTGAAAAGGAGTAATGGAAATAAAATTCAACAACAAGATAACATTCATGGCCTTACCATAAGAGATAATACTATTAATTTAAAAATTGAAACTATTATGACATGTTAAGAATGTGGTGATAGCCATTACTACAAATATTACCCTAGACTATGAAGAAATGAAGACTTAAATCATATAGTTTATGTTGTTGTAGAAACATAAATGCAAAACTTCAATCCACTCCAATTGAAACCAAATGTATAATTTTAGGTTTTTATTTCATAATTTTAATTGATTCAAGAGCCAAATATAGTTTTATTTCTCTTACAAGTGTTTATTTATGTAAAAATAAACCCTCTATACTTGATAGAAGGTAGAATTTGGCATTGGGAAAAGAGTGGTTTTTTTTGAATGTTTAGAATAGGTTGATCTTGATCTAGGAGTTTTTAAGACACATAAACCTATTCTTTGTACCATTAGGATCTTATGAATTAGTCTTAGGTGTGGATTGGTTACAAAAACAACAATAAAAGTTTGATTTCTTTAGTTAAATAATCCAATGTCTTGATGAAGAAGGTAAATTAATGGTGATTCAAGGTATCATGAACCATTTAGATAAAAATATTCTTTCAGCCTTAAAATTGAAAAAAGAGGTAAGAAAAGGGTGTAAACTCTATATTATTGAAATAAAGGAGGTAATTATATAAAATGGATATTATCTTCAAGATGATCCTATCCTAAAAGAATTTTTGGATGTTTTCCTAATAATTACTAAGATTACCTCCAAAAAGAGAATTTGAATTTTTAGTTGACATCATATGGATCTACACCTACATCCAAATCCTCTTACTAGATGAATGTAGTAGATCTAATATATGTTAAGGTTTAGATGTAAGAAATCATGGATAAATGGATAATTAAACCTAATGTGTGACCATGGGGAGCTTTGGTGGTCTTCATTAAGATGAAGGATGATCAAAATTTGCATTAACTATCATATATTTAATAAGGTCACCATTAAGAATAAGTATCTTATCCTTAGGATTGATGATATTTTCAATCAAATGAAAGGAATTACTATATTTTAAAAAATAGATTTTTTCTTAGGTTATCATCACGTCCACATCAAAGAAGAAGATGTTCATAAAACTACTTTTAGATCAAGGTATGGACATTATGAGTTTATAGTTATGCCCTTTGGTCTAATCAATGTGTTGATGGTCATTTCTATATTACCAAGAACAACTAGGCCTTGATGGTTTTGATGCACCATAAAAACCTCTTACAAAGAGCTCTTAAGAACTCCCTAGGGTTTCTTCTACCTAGTCTATATGTACTTATCTTCACTCAGTGGCTTGATATTACCACTCCAATTCAAGGATCCTTTATTGGTTAAGTTGAGGTATTTCATATAAGTTTATGTACATTAAAATATGAGATAATGTATACATAATAAACATATAGATATTTATAAATAGATATAAACAAATGATTCAACCAAACATATCTATTGCATGGATTCAACAGTGCTCAAGAAATAATAGATAGAGTGAGAAATCAAGATGAAATATTAATAATAGATTACATAGATTATAAACTAACAAAGTTGATTAAAGAAAAGTAAAAGAGATAAGGGAAGGGAGAAAATAATAGATCCCACTTTCTAATAGATTCGATCAATTCCTCTTGAGTAGACAAATCCTCAAGGAAACTAGTCTTTAGTCAAGCTAGACCTAGCATAACTATGAATAAAGGATGTGTAAGAGTCTGAGAGAGCTAGAAATAATGTGAAAGAGGAAAATAGGGTCACCATATACATGCAAATACCAAGTCTATTAAATGTAAAAACTTTCACATAAATATATTTCCATGAAAGATCATTTAGTATTCATCAATACTTGATTGGATTATAGATTTGGTCTCAAACAACATCAACTTAATAAACTAACCTAGAAACTAAGATGATACATGAAAACAATGATTGGTACACTACTCTAATGCTAAAACTAAAAGGATCCAACTAGGTATGGCATTATCTAATCCTACAAAAGACCAACCCTTACTACAACATAGGAGATAATCTTATATAGACCTCCAATCTATGGAGTTTCAAATTCATCACACTACTCAGGAAATTATAAACAATCATCAGTCTGAATTGAAGGTGTAATTGAGGCTCTGATAGACATGTCAACTTGACCATGCTATTTTATATATCAATTTAAAATTTGGTAGCATAGGGTCATTAGGATTGCTTTGGGATTTCCATTTAGACATGTTCCATTTTGTTAAGAACCATGCCTCTTGAAGGATAAATTTGTCTTATGCTCTTCACAAGGTCCCAATATGCATGACATGCCCATGATTCACATATTATTCATGATTTTAGATGAATACACCCCGTTTTTATCATTGAACCAATTGTAACACCTTAAATTCCATCATTTGTCATCACACTACTAAGATGTAACTTGATTTCACTATTGAATTGAATGCATATTCCCATCTCATCTTTTGATGATTTAAAAGGTTGATCAGGATGTCAATCTTAGTCTCTTAATATTATAACATCACCAATATCACATGGTCCTTCCTTATATTTTCATTCCTTTTCCTTCACTAGGATCTTGGATTTTTCCATTGAGTCCCACTTTTACACTTGGTAATTTATTTGTATCCCCTGGTTTTACTATGTTATCTTCCTTTGCCATTATTGTGGCCACTTGGATTTTTATTGACCTTATAGGCTCTTTATGCTTTGGCATATAAATATAGTTAATTACTTAATCTCCTAGGTTAATGTTTTAATTCTTATGAGCTCTTGATTTTTTAGGAGGGTGACACATGGCATCTTCTTAGGGCCTTAGAGCCATGGGCCTTTGTCAATGTTGATCAAATTTTGAGATTCAAGGTTAATACCTTAATACCCTCAAGGTTCTGAGCCTTTTTTAATTCCTTCAATCCTCCATGATCATAGGATTTTGATAGGGTACTAAATGATGTCTTTTCAAGGTCCTGAGGATTTAAAAAGACTTATTCACTTTTCCAAAAATATTTGGCTCCAAAGCCATGTGTCAATGAGATTTAGATTCTAAAAGAATCTGGGGGTCCCATGAATCTTTTGAAAACTTGTGAGAAAATAAGAAAATCATCTAAGTAAACATTTTGAAAACAACTAAGTTTTTCCAAGTGATTTTTTGTGAGAAGTAGTCATTTAATATAGGAATTGAAACTATTCATTTACATAAAATTAAATTTTAAGATTGAACCTTGAAATGGGTGAATATTGAAGCATTTTATCAGGAATAAGACTTCATAGGTTTACAATAAACCTAAAATTTAGACATTAATTTTTATAGATGAAATATTAGACTAATTTGAGCAAAATACAAAGGCATTATAAATGAGCATGAATAGTCATTTACAACTTAGCATCTAGTAAACTATCAATCAAGAAGAGCTCAATCAAACACACCATCATAACTCCATATAAAATTATCAGATAAGATAAGAGGGTCCCTTTTTTTAGTTTTAAAATGGGGTGTGTTGGTGAAGGTAATAAAAAATGGTGAATCTTGTTGGTAGATACTCCTAAGTAGCTACATAAATCTAGAATATTCAGTTCTTGCATCCAAACAATAAACATTAGCTAAAAATGATTACTTGAGATAAAATTGAAAGAATAAAAGTATTAAATTATACCTCAATGTGTGGAAAAATTAGATGCAATCTTACTAAAGACCATCCATGTGTGTGATCAAGTGATTAATTCATTTTATTTGTATGCATACATAATACTTTAAATTTGTATACATGATAAAATATTCTAAAAAGAAAATTATTTAGCTATTTATAAGGGGTGAATGGAATTATTAGTGATCTACTACTAATTAAGTGTCTATAGCCTTGATATAGATACTTTTGGTCCCTTTCTAATTCCTTAATCCAATACCATTCAAGCCAAAAATCCTACAGTGGAGGTTACCAAGATAACCCTTTCAAGGAAGATTTTCAGATTTTGCATTTTCCCTCAATTATTTCAAAAGGATATTTTAATATTTTTTTTATCCATTAAGGGTTAGGGACCAATCCATGGGTTTAGGGAAAATCAAAAAGTTCATGATTAGTTAACATAAATCTAGAAAAAGACAATGCTATATTTTCTTTAGATGTTTTAATTAAGTGCATAGATGGATTTAAATAAGAGAACAAGCCTTTCTAAATCCATACATTATAGTCCAAACCATTGGCTATTATAAATATGAAGATATGCAATAGTATCATAAAAATTCACACAAATGTTTAAGCAAGGTTTTCTTTCATGTTCTTAAGTGCCATTGATGCTAGATACACAACATGCATTTCATTTCTTTTTTTTATATTAGTGAAAAAACCTCAAGGCAAAAAGAGAAGGACCAGGAAGAACAAAATAAGAAAGGGAAATTGAACTAACCAAAAAAGAGATGAGAAGGAAAAAAGTAGAAAGAGAACAAGAAAGGAAAATATAAAGCATTCATAGAGGTTTTCAAGTAAATGCATGCTTGAAACTAGTTAGACACATATTTATTTGAGGATTTTGAGAAGGGAAAATGAAAATATTATTTTCTTCTATACTATCCTCTATGATATAATAAACCATACCACAATGATTTGTTAATGTTCAGTTCATGTAATTTAAGCAAAATCAGACCATAAGATTCAACATTATGCTTATATATATCTTACATAAATCATGTGAGATAAGTGAAGATAAATACCTCTTCCCAAAATTGGAATTGAAATGAAGAATAAGGTTGAATATCCATACATACCAAAATGATGTGTGTATCTAACCTAGCATAGACATTTTTTTGGTTGAAATCAATTGATACATTGATTATTGGATGCCCTTGGATTGAAATGGACATGTTGATTGTATCCTATTCTACATTTTTGTCATCTAGAAGGCATGGGATTGACTCATATTATTCCCATATAAAATACCTTCTAAACTTATTATCAATGGCCAAGGTATGTGTGGAGCTGGGTTAAATTATATTACACTCATATTGAACCCCTATTGGCTCCACTTTTCTATTAAGACCACTATGATTATGATATTCTTTTTGTATCTTGACCATCTTTGTTACCTTGTACATGGAATATGTTTACATTTGACAATCAAGGATGATTATGGTGTCATAAAAGGAACTCATGAGTTCCTTGTTTTCCTTTAACTCAGGTATGAATATAAACTCTTCTTCATTTGGACATGATTCTTGATCTTCCATTCCAACTTTGATTACATTTTTTTCTAGGAAGGACACAAGGCAACCATATTTAATTAGTTTAAAGGCAACCATGACTTGAGGGGAATGATCATCAATCTTGAGTTATTACAACTTGTTCTCCTAAAAATGATAACCCCCTTATTATTGGTTCTCTTTTTCTTGGCACCAATGTTCTAGCTCAACATTGTCTTCTTCAATTTCATCCTCTTCTTATGATGAGGGGGAATATAGATTACTTCCACTATGTTGTTGACCATCTTAGATCAGTTTGTTAAATGTAGGGATAGAAGCGGCATAGGGGAAGGATGATTTAGATACATAACATGTATATTCCTCATATATCTCTTCCAATCCTTAAAATTCTTGCTTCAACTGATCATAAGAGGCTTTTTCTTGAGTAAGTAGATATTCATCCACTTGCTTCTCAACCACTTGGTTGCTTGCAACCTCTAATGCAACTTCACCATTAGAATCCTCATAATAAATACTATATCCTTAAAATAATGGATCAAATTTGTAAGATGGCATATTATTGGTGTGCATGATCATCTCTACCTTAGTTCCACATCCATATTCATATAATCCTAATGATGCATTAAAAAATGTAACCTTGTAGCTTGGGTCAGGCATTGTATATAAATTTCCTAAAATAAATGGTAAGAAATTAATAGAATCATAAAAATAAACTTGACTATAAACATAAGGAAAAACAACTTTTTGATCATATACTATATTGACATAATCATATGCATGAAAAATAACAACATGATTCTCATTTGTTAGAGGAAGACTAATCTAGTTGTAAACTTGGGACATTGCATTGTATGGCACATGATGATTCATGGGATGATTTATAGGCATATATCTCAAATGAATTTTGGGATAGACCTCCAATTTTACCAATGGATAAGAAGGCTGAACACAATAGCCATAGGGTATCAATTATTTCTATATTGTGCAAGCCTCTTCGTAGGTCAAAGCCCAATATATGAAGGTAGCTATGTTTATTCTAATTAACATAATAGTCAAAGGATCTAGAGCATTGAGATAAATTAATATGTATACATCCTTCATTTTCTAGAAAATATCCTTCAACCTAGTATATAACTGATGGAATCTATGGTTGAATGCACTAGTTGGCTCACTAAGCTCTTTATGGGCTATGGAAAATTGATAAAATAAGACAAAAAGGTCAATGGGCACACTAAAATGGTTAAGGAACATATTATCAAAGATGTCCCATGAGGTGATTCATACTCTTGGTAGACTAAGGTACTAATAATAGGCTGTTTGATCTAGTGAATGGGGGAATAGATGATAAGCTACATCCTTATATTGAATCTACCTTTTGAAAATGGCTTATTTAAAATCCTAGACATGTTATTTAGTATTATTGACTCTACCTTGGATATAATTTTCACATAATATATGGGGGTTCTTGGGCAAGTCATGGCAAGGCCCTAAAGCATTCATAAGACATATAAATCCTCCTAGCCAAGCTATGGCCATGAGAATACTAGGAAAAAGATCTTTAAAATAATAGATAAGTCTAAAAATCTAGCTCAAGCCATCCTTATAGCACCTATTATGTTGATGGTCATTTTAACATAGCCAATAGTAATTGGGCTCTAGTGGTTTTAATTCACCATAAACCAATTTTATAAGGAGATCCTAAAAACTCCCCAAGGTTTCTTCTACCTAGTCTATGTGCACTGATTTTTACTCAATGGCTTGTTATGACCATTATAATTCAAGGGGCCTTTGCTAGTTAAGATAGAGTATTTAAAATAAGTCTATGTACATTAAAATTGGAGATAATTTCTATAGAATTAGCATATAAATATTTATCCATATATATAAATATATGATTCAACCAAACATATCTATAACATGGATTCAATAGTTCTCAAGTAATAATAAATAGAGAAAATAATCAAGATAAAACATAAAGAGAAAATTTAATGATTCTAAATTAACAAAGTTTATTAAATAAAAACAAAATAGAAAAGGACAAGGATAAAAAAAGATATCCCACTTTATAATGGAGCTGGTCAATTCCTTGTGAGTAAACAAATCATTGAATAACCTAGTCTTTATTTGAGTTAGACCTAGCATAAATATGAATAAAGGATGGTGAAAGATTTTGAGGGAGGTATAAGCAATGAAAAATAGGAAAACAAGGTCACCATATACATGTATATACCAAGTCTATCAAATGGAAAATATTTCACATAAATATATTTTCATGAACAATTATATAGTATTCATAAATATTCAGTTGGATTACAGACTCGACATCAAACAACCGTGACTCAATAAGATATTATAGAAAACAAGATGATACATATAGTAAAATTATTGGTCTAATACTATAATTTTAAGACTAAAAAGAGTCAGCAAAGTATAGCCTTCTCTAATGCTAAAAAAAACCAACCCTTATTACAACATATGAGTTGGTCTTATATAGACCTCCAAGTCCATGGAGTTTAAAATTCATCCCACTACCAAAGTGGTTACAAGAAATCATCAGTGAATTAGAAGGTGTAGTTGAGGCTTTGAAAAACATGTCATCTCAACCATGCTCTTGAAAATACTAAATTAAACTCCAATAACAAAGGGTCACTGGAATTACTTTTGGATTGCTATTTAGATGTGTTCCATGTAATTAGGCACCATGCCTCTTGAATGCTACATTTGTCTTATGATATTTGATTGATATTAATGAAAATTCGATGCCCATGATTCATGTATTATTCATAATTTTAGTTAAATCCACACCCTTTTGATCATTTATCTAACTACAATGCCTTAAATTCCATTGTTTATCTTTATGTTATTGAGTTGTAACTTGATTTTACTATTGAATTGAACACATAGTCCCATATAATATTTTGATGGTTTTGATAACCATAAGGCTATCACTATTAGTTTCTTCATATTCTAATGTCATCACTACCACATGGCCATTCCTTAGCTTTGCATTCATTTTACTTTACTAGGATTTTGGCTTTGCCTACCAAGTCCCACTTTGCCACTTGATAGTCTATCAACATCATCAAACTTTACTCTACTATCTACATTTGTCATTTCCATGGCCACATGGATTTTTTTTAGTCTCTTAGGATATCTATGCTTTGGTAGGTTAATAATATCAATGCCATAAGCTCCTATGTTTAATGTTATAATCACTCGTAGCTCTTGGGATTCTGAGAGGGTGTTATATGGCATCTTCTTAGGGCCTTGGGACCATGGGCATTTGTCAATGTTGATTAACTCCCAAGATTCTAAGTTAATGCCTTAATTCCCTTAAGGTTTTGATCTTTTGTGAATGCCTTCAATTCTCTATGCTCATGGTCTTCTAGGAGGGTGTTATGTGGAATCTTCTTGGGGCCCTAGGGCTTTAAAAAGACATTGTCATTTTTCCAAAAAAAATTGGCTCTAAATATATGAATCAATGATATTTATAAGTGTGGAATAATTTGGAGGTCCCAATAATCTTTTTAAAACCTAAAAGAAAACAAGAAAATTAGCTAAGTAAAGATTTTTGGAAAAATTAGGTTTTGCCAAGTGAATTTTATGTGAAAAGTAATAATTTAATATAGGAATTAAAACTAGTCATTCATATAAGATTAAGTTTTAAGTATAAAAAATAAAATGGGGGAATACTAAATCATTTTATCAAGGAATAAGACTTCATATGGTTAAAATAGACCTATAAGTTAAACATTAATGTTTATAGATGAAAGCTTAGACTGAATTGAGCAAAATACAAAGGCATTGGAAATGAGCACAGATAATAATTTATAACTTATCATCATGTAAAATTGAAAACAAGAAGAGATAAATAAAATAGATAATCGTAAACCCATAGAAAAATATTAGATTAAAAAAGAGGGTCCTTAAATTTAGTTTAAAAATGGGACATGTTGGTTAAGGTAATAACATAATTCACATGTTGCTTTCATGAACTTGATGAATAAAATTTTTAGAGATTTTATTGACCATTGTGTTAGTTTTTTTGGATGATATTTTTATACACTCTAATAATGATAAATAACATGAACACAAATTAAGGATGGTTTTGCAAAGTTTAAGACAATGTAGGTTGTTTGGAAAACTATCTAAATGCTCTTCTTATCTATCTAAAATTCACTATCTAAGGCATGTAATTTACAAATATGGCCTTGTAGTGGACCCTATAAATATTTCATCCATTAATGAATCACTAACTCATAAAAATGTGCATGAAGTGTGTATATTCATGGGTCTAGCTAGTTATTATCAGTAGTTTTTATAAGATTTTTCAAGGATTTTTAATTCCATCACATCCTTAAAAAAGAAGGGAAATAAGTTTAATTTTTTAATCTTTCCATACCCAAAAAAAATTTGAAGTATGGAATGATGCATGTAAAGTGGGTATTAGTTATATTTTGACTCAAGTTGACAAGGTAGTTACCTATGAGTCTCAAAAATTGAAAAAACATGAGTAGAACTATCTGATTCATTACCTTGAACTAGTTACTATAATCCATACATTCAAGTAACAAAAGCATTTTCTGTTAGGAAATATTTTTAAAATTAAATATGACCATATGATTCTTATGCATTTTCTTACTTAGGATGAGCTAAATGTAAGACAAATAAGTTGTTTGGAATCCATTGATAACTTTTACACTAATATTGCCTATGTGAAAGAAAATGAGAAATGAGTAGCCAATGCTCTAATTAAGAGAACATACATTGCTACTAAATCAATTTTGTAATCAATTTTTTGTAATTTTGTGTTGTTATAGTAGAAATTAGACCCTGAATGTCACAAAATCTACTCTAATTTATCAAATGAAAATTCAAAAAAAATCTATTTCTGATTTCCCACATGATGCAGATAGATTTTGAGACATAGGTAGAATTTATGTTCCTAATTTATGGAATATGAGGGAATAAATTATGAATGAAGTGCATGTGGCACCTCATTTTTCTCATCCCTATTTCACAAAAATGACACAAGAGTTGAATTTTTTTTGGCTTGGCTTGAATGAAGATGTGGCTAATTTTGTGGCCAAATTTTGGAATGTCAGCGTGTTAACACTAGAAATTTCCACCTCAAGGGGCATTTTATATCCTCATAAAATTTTGGAAAGGATATAGGTTGTGATTTTGATGGATTTTATCTCAATACTTCCTAAATCTCATGGCAAACATAATACAATCTTAGTTGTGATTAATGAATTAATTAAAGTTACTCATTTTATAGTAAGAAATATAATAAATGATTCTAACATCCTTGATAAAATATTTGTGAATGAAATTATTCACCTTCATGGTGTAATGGAACTAATTATCTCAGATAGAGATAATTTGTTTACTTCCATATTTTGGCAAACTATGATGGTGATGTTTGGCACCAAGCTAAAAATTAGTTTAGTATATCATCCTAAAATGGATGGTCAAAGAAAGGCTAAATCTTATTATTGAATACACTTTGATGATGTATGTGATAGATCAATAATATAAGTGGGAATATTACCTCCACTTAGTGTAATTTTATTTTAATAATACGTATCATTCTATCATAAAGATATCACCCTTTGAATCCTTATATGGGAAAAAGTGTAGAACCCCTTTAGGCTGGTAAAGTTGAAAAAATTGAGATTTTTTAGGCCCAAAAACTTTGCAATATTTTGATGAACAAATGGTTTTTATTCACCAAATGTTAAAGGTTGCCTTTGATAGATAAAAGAGTTACAATGATATAAAAAGGTTTTATAGACAATTTAAAGTTATAGATAAGGTGTTTTTGAGGATAAAACCTTGTAAAAGCTCCGTTATGTTTGGAAAAACATTAAAACTAGATCCACACTTTGTAAGTCCTTTCAACATAGTGGAAAATATTAACCGAGTGGATTATCACCTAGTTCTTCCTCCTCTATCTATAATTCATGATGTTTTTCAAGTGGCATTAATAAGATAATATGTTTTTAACTCATCTCATATTTTGGCCTAGAATAATATCTAGGTGGTATAGAAGAAAATGATTCAACTGGAACCCATTAGGATTATGGCCTATTGTAACATTAGTTTATGAAATAAAAAATTCCAACAAGTATTAAATTAGTGGGATCAGATGGGTGAAAAGAGTGATACTTAATAATATGAAAATGTTTTTTGGTAGCATTATCCTAACTTGTTTTAGGCCCCAAAGATGGTGCCATTACTTAGGGGATGGATGTCATGACCACTCATAATTGATATTATTATTATTATTATTATTATTATTGGACATTAATTTGGTGTATTATGATTTTGAGACAACTAAACCAATTTAAATTTACATTATTATTGATTTAGACATATTATTTTGTTATATTCAGTTACAATATTGGATAATTTGAGTTATATTGTACAAATAATGTTGATGTCATTTTACATGACTGTAGGCATTGCCTCGATACAAGATAGGTTGCAAAGTGGAATATGTTATTTATCCTCAAGTTTAAGGTATATAGGTGTATAAATATGATAAATTTTGAATGAGATCATTGCCTTGTACCCTATTATCTATTTACATATATCTTGTGTTTAGACTCATCTTCTAGTGTTTCTTTACTTTATGTAGTCAATTGGTTGCTTGAGTGGTCAGTTATTATTTGTAGTCAATTTTTGTTATTGTAGTATTGTATGTTAGTTATGTTTTATTTTTTATGAATCAAACAATATGAGAAATCATTTTATGAGGTTTTGGATTATTAGTGGAAAATAAATGTTGAAGGTTGTTTTGACCTTAAACTATTTTATGTGGTTCTTTAACTAATTCTTGTTCAAGTCCAAGGTTGGACTATTACCTCATTTTGGGATGCCATTACAATAAGGAAATGGTGTACTAAGTATAAGTACTTAGGACTTGATCATGGCATAAAACATTAAGTCACTTTGGATTTAGGTCATGATCTTGGCAATTAGAGTCATTTTGGAATTTGGTTGGGAAAAATATTATTAGTTTTATTTGACCCACATACCTAATCATCAATTAGGGTTTATAAAAGGTTGAATGCACTCAATTCATATTTTAGCATTAAAATTATTTTTCATGGAAGGAAAGAATGAGGGTTTGAAACTCTTTTTGATTTTCATACACTATTGTTTCATGGAGACACTTGATTTATAAATAGGCACAACATAAATTACAAATATGAGGGGTTGGACTACTCTCTTGGTTGGAAATTTAGTATGTGGCAAGGAAATAAGCTTAAATGATACTATGCTTAGAAGTAAATGACACAAAGAAGTTTGGAAAGGGAAAAAAAAGAAAGAATAAAAGAAAAAAAGAAGTGGGATGACTGCACAATCGGTCATGGTATATTTTGTGCAACAAGTAAGTTTATTTCTTGGCTTTGTGTGAAAGTATAAATTTATGGGTTTTAATTTGAATGGAAAGTAAAGATGGTTTGGAAATATATAGTATTATTACTAATATACCTCTATTTAGATTTTTTTATTACCAGAAAATAATCTTTGAGGATAGCCCACTTTAGGAAAGGAAAAATTTACTCCATCTTACCCTTGGATGGCATATAGATGAGCTAATTTTTTTGTTTATATGGTAAAAGTTAACATAGAAAATGTATGGTGTTTACTCATACTATTTTATTTTATTTTATGCGTGTATTCTATGATTTTTTGATTTTGTTTACTTGTTTGGTGGTCACCAAGATAAATAAATGTTTATGAATTTTTATTTGAATTGAAGGTTGCTTGAATTGAACCTTGCTAGATGTATGTTGCACCTTTGTGTGCCTATGATTTTATTTTGATATTTGTGTTTGGTGAAACCCTATCCTAAACCAATATATCACTCATAATTTATCATGGGTATACATTTTTATTCCATGGGATTAATGTAAAATGATTTACTCCACTCTCCAACTGATGGTTTGGGTGGGTAGGGAATCACTATATAGTTGGGATCATATTAATGCAAAATGGACTCTTGGACATTATTGATATTGCATTCATTTATTTGTCTGATAAAAGTTTGGAATGTATCTTCTTTGTGTTGGAAAAAGGTGTTTTTGAAAATACATTAGAAGGCTTGGTTTAAATAGATCTCTTTATATAAATTATGCATGAAATTAGAGGTGTTTATTAAGATTATGATGGTGTTGGCACATTTATTCTTAAATGGTTTTATTAGTTACTAAGAGCTTGTAAATATGATTGGTTTATTATTAATTGGATTAAGTATTATCATTATCAATGAAGAGTGAATATGAGTCATTGGTTTTCTTTCTATGACTAAGAATTAAGAAGCTTGTTTGAACTATTGACTTAACTATTAAATGAATTGAGTTAATTTACATTATAAAATTATTTCCTTATCATGTTTGACATACACAGAAGTACTTACAATTACTCGAGAGTGTATATATATATATATATATATATAAAATCCATTATAACAATGGTAAATAAGAATAGTTAATTTAAGTTGCTTTTCTTTAGTATGAGGTTTAACCTTGTATACTTTTTTTTGTCTTTTAATTACACATTAGTATTAATGTTCATATGGAGAAAGACATAGTTTGTTATTGATAATTAAAAGTTTATTTTACTTACCTATACCAAACTCTTTTCAATATACGATGCATTCTTTTTTTTTTTTTTTAATTTAGTACTATTTGGAAATGCACTTAGATGACATTCAAAAATGGGTTTATAGTTGGTATAATAACTTTATTATTTTTCTTTGGGTCATTAGTGAGTATTAAAATTTGATTTAGATCAATCTTTTATTATTAGTGCTTAGCTATATACTATTGCCAATTTACATTTAAGGATTTTTTGGAATTTATTGGTATGATGTGAATCATTTTTTTGATATATCAACATTTTTTATGGATGTAACAACTTATTTATGTGATTAAGTTATTGTTTGGTAAAAATTAGCAAAGTGGTACAACTGTAGTATACCATTATGTTTTGTTTGATCAACTCTCTATGAGAAACTAAGGAACTTAGTTTGGTTTTGTATTGAATTCATTTCCTTATTTCCATTATTGAACTACTAGTTAGGAATTGTGGATAATGGCTTGGTACTTATGAGAAGTTGTTTTATTTAATTTAGAGTTTGATTAAAAAAAATTATGAGTAGATATTATTAATCAATGTGAATAGTATTTTATTTAAATACTTGGGAAGTTATGACGCTGTCTTAACCATTTTAGATGTAGTATAATATTTTGACTTATTTATTTAAGAATTCACTAGCTGTAGAAGTTTATTATCAACTATATTCTTTGAAGATTTTACATTAAGTTTTGATTTATTATTGGATAAATATTCAATATATAAATAACTAACCATGTTGGTAGGAATGTAAATGGTTCTTACTCATTTAAATGTGAAAAATTTACATACTCAACAATTGCACATGCAATTAAGATGAAATGTGGACTATAATATTTTGAATCAACTAAGTTAGTTCATTTATTAATAATTAATGTTTATAAGGATAAAAAGGTTTATTATGTGACATATTACACTTAAATATGATTATTTTTAAATAATTATTATACAAATTAAGAGTCACAAAGTATTTTATCTTGGTTTTGCTACCTTATACTCTCATTATTCATTTTATAAAATAATTAGAATTTGATCAATTGTGATCTATTCAGATGCATGTGTGTGTACATATATCCATGGTTAAAATAAATCACCACTATAAAGAAGTTTCAAATATGTTTAAAAGGCATGATATCCATGTGTGGATAAAATTATAATTTCTTTCCTTAGATACATTAAATTAGAGATATAACACTTGATAATTCTCTCAATTGGTTAAAATGGTTATAATAAATATGTATAGTTAATAATGATGGTTTTAATAAGGTAAATATGGAAACTATGTAGGGTTTTAGACCCTAGTAAAGACTCAAGGCTGACCCATCTAGGGGTGTTCATAAAAGAGTAAGTGTCTTCCATGCATAATGCACTAACATCGAGTTAAAAATTTAATTATGTTTGTATTACCAAGTTGAAATGATTAATTAACATTTATATTTAGAATTTGACCTAGATTACATGGAATTAATGTTATCTTTCTTAAGAAACCAATGGTATTTCAAATTCATTATGATAAGTACCCTGTTGCTAGGAGAATAATGACGTATTTTCATTTCTATATTCATTATTTTTTAGTTAATATAATAAACTTGATTCATTAATAGCATTAATATCTATGGTTTAAGTATGTAGTAAAACATCTAAGACATGAATGTCATGGGTTCACCATTAGCTTGAAATCAAACCATAGTGTCATTAAAGAGTTGCAATACATATTTAAAGGTGGCTTATCATAAAGGAAAGTTATAATAGTATAGTGTAAAATTTGGATAATGTTTTTGTAAAGTACATACATACACTCATCCTCATTATATATTCCCATTTTTAAGACCTTTTAATGAATCATCTCTAATAAACATTACTAGTTGGCTGGCTTATTGTTAGAAATTATGATTCATAACCATGAAAGTTAAGTTTTTATTAGATTGATATTTAGGGTTTTTGACATTTTCTTTGTCCACATACTCTTGCATAGAGGAGGCTAAGTAATAATTTTGATGAGAATTGATGAAATTGTATCTGATGCAATTATAATTAGAAAGTAAGAAGTTGATGGTTGATAGCAGGATGAAGAAATTACTAATAGTTGTCTAAGTCCCATGTATATGAGCTATGCATATGGTATAAGGAGAAGAGGGAATGATGTTTAAAAGGTAGGAAATAAATATAATAGTGTGGAATGATCGAATAAACATGAAATTTGAAGATGAAAGCATGATGAGGTTTGATGGAAGGTGATGGATGAGAAGTACCTTAGGTAGAGTGGGGAGTTTCACTCAAAATATGTAGTAAGGATCTGAAAGGATAAAATGGCATGAGGAAGACTCTTGTGCAAAGGATATGCACTCAAATGAAGAAAAATTGTACACCAATGAGAAAAAGTGATAATTTTAGAAGAAGATAAAGTATCTTAGGAGTAATACACATGATAGGAGACTACCATGGATATGAATGATCACCATCTAAAAGTTCATGCTTAGGCACCTCATTCATAACCAAAAGAAACAAATCAAGACATTGTTAATACCTCAAACATATTAGAGTTCTTATCTCAAGAAGGATAAGGAAGGGTGACACATAATTTTTTTTCTTATCAACAATAAAATTAGTGGTTACATAACTTGTACATAATTAAAGCATATGGATGTTTGGTTTACCACCAAAAAGAGGGGGTCAATCCTCTTTGATAATTATTTCAACATAGATTTGAGTGGTAGGATCTAGAGGACCATTGATGGAGTAACAAACCCTTCAATCATAAAAAAGGGTTGTATTATAATATATCATATGAGGTGGTGGAGGTATCACACCAATAGGAGGAACATGGGGTACTACTATAGGGAGTCAAAGTTTGGGTGAACCCTTAGCTAACGAATTGATATAATATGTGCCATAGTTTCTAATTGTACTTGTGCCTACCCCCTAATTACACTATGAAATGTAGCTATGTTTAATAGATTACCCAAGAATGGATAATTATACATAACATGTCCAAAAATGTGAACTCATATGGTGCGCTAATGGATTCACATAGATAGATCACAAGGAAAGTTAGTGTACAACCACTCTATTGGATTATGCTTAGACATGGTATTGGAATCTCGATCAAAATATATACATTATATAATATGACTTACTAAAGGTAGCCTTCCTAATAAAGTTGATATTACTAAATTTGAGTAGCAGAGTATAGATGATCTAAAATAAATCAAGTAGGATTTGATAGAGATCATTCACACCTATGATGATAGATTCAAGACTATAGTGTCTAAGATTTCATATGAGTTTCATCTAGTCTAGTATTCACAATGGTTCATTGGTGGGATTATCATGCCTTTTAAATGTTACCTATCAATGAAAACATCCACTAATCCTTGAGAGGTTCTATAGATAAATTTAAGGGATAACGCAATTGGAGGAACAGACACAAGATTTAACACATTCATGGAGGCACAAATTCCTTAAATAGACTATTAGTTTTGTAAAATCACTACCAATAGTGCACATGATACACATAATGGAATGTGATGCACAAATTATGAGGTGTAAGGGCATAACAAGAATAATTACCCATAATGTAATATGTGTTATTTACTAGCCTCTTATGAGATTTTCCATGGAGCTAATGATGTGCATAACTACCCTCTTATTCAAGTGTAAATTAGACAAAGGTATCCTTATATTGAAATATTTATGATGCCTCTACACATAAATCTAGGGACTATAGGGTAATTAATGAGTTATATGAGGCAATGAAAAGGGGCACATGACAAGCCACTATAAGGCCATCTAACTAGAAATATGGTGGATTTAGGAATTAACAAGGATATAGAGGTTATGGTAGTGGAATATGTAGAGGTGTAAGGTTCCCATGATGAACTTGATTTAAATATAGATCACTATAAATGTGATTTACCTACATATCCCACATGTAGGTACTGTATAAATGAGCACAAGGTTGAGGAATACCTAAACCAATATGAAAAGCTCATGCATATGAGTAAGCCTGCAAAGTGTATATGAATGATCTAGTATGAGAAAAAATAGGTAAATGGGTCTTGAAAGCATAAAAAAATAATAATATCAGCCCTAAGGTACATGTAACAAATTAGAGCAACCAAACCACATATCTAGTAGTCACTCCTAAGAAAGACTGACTGAGATACAAGTTGAGAAGATATGAATAAAAGGTGATGTTCCCTAAAACTTCTATATCACCCTATCTAGATAGATCATGCCAGAATGAATTACTAGGTGAGGCCATGGACATTATTGTGTATAGATTAATAACACATGTTAAATTATGCACTTGACTCCTTAAGGTTAGGCCAAAGTAGTCGACATAATGGATGGGCTATGGATTGGGTTTTTTTTTAGGTAGGATGGGATTTGGAATGGGTGGTGGAAATGGGTTATTATGATGGAAATAAAAGGACTTGGTAGTGTCATGATGCTCATTAAGATCATTGAGCTGTGCAAAAATAGAACTCCAAGGTCCTTCAATTTTTGAGATCATAATAAGGCAAAGCTCTTGGTCAATACTAGGACTAGGGAAATGGGGGAGATGGGGTTGAATGATACACTATAAAATGTATACTCTATCAGGTTAGATATTCATATTAAATATCACCCATGAATGTGAATGATATAAGATGAGGCTAGACTTGAGGAGAAAAGGGAGGTGTGAGTGGGAAACTAGGCCTAGATGACATTGTAGTGATGGCCTTTGTTATGAGGAAGGATAATGATGGGTGAATTAGGAAATTTGTATTGTTATTATAATTTTTAAAGATATTTTATTATTATTTATGGGATTAGGTTAGAATGGAAAACCTCTCACCTAATCTCAATATTAATATCAGACTACATGTCAACTATGTGGTTGGGTGCTCTAACCTTAGGGAAAATACCTTCTCTAACAAGACCTAGTGTTTTAGGAAGTGTCATCCAATATGGATTAGGTAATGTGTAAGTGTATTATATAATTTATATGTATTTTATAAGGACTTTTTATGTTATTATAAGCAAGGTTTTTATTTTTGTCTTATACAATTTAACAAGGCTTTTGGCAAAGTTTTTTTTTATTGTTTTGAAGTGAAATGCTTGCTTGTTGAAATTTAAATACAAAAATTAAATAAATAAAAAATATGAAATTAAATTAAATTTAAAATATTTTTTTCATCCTTTTCATTGATTTTAGAATGCATTCAAAGAAAGAAGGTGAAAATTATCCTATTGGTCAAGATGCTGAATTTTCTTAGCTTTATCTAAATGCAATCTAAGTGAAGGTATTTTTTTTTTAGTTTTATTTTGTTGATTAAGGAGATGTATAATTTTTTTTAATAGATATTAAATAAACACAATAAGTAATATAACCTAATACAACAATAATTTAATTATTTTGAAATTTCCTTGCACATCAACAAACTAAGCTAGCTTTCTAAAATTTCTAGCTATTGCATGCAAGTTTTGAATGATTTATTTAAAATGAAATAAGAAGTATAAATTATGATATTTATATTTAATTGAATAATAAAAAAATTAAAATTTATCTAAGACAATGTTAAATTTATAAATATAAAATCCTTTTGTTTACTTAGAGTTTGTTTAGGGTTTTGTTGCTTGCTAGTTGATTGTTTTGGGGGCAATGGAGTTTTGTTTCAAATCTCAAAAATAAATATTGTGTTGGATGGAATTATATGAAATGTTTTATAAAATATTACTTAATTTTTATTTCAATATTTTATTCTAATTAAAAGGAATCTACCAAGAGAGATACAAGCAAATATAAAGTCTATCTACATTTTTTTGTTTAACAAAGACGAGAAAAGTAAGAGAGGTCTTTATCTTATCAAAATTTCACTTTTTATTTTTAAATGAAGATATAAAACTAACACAATAATTAATATTAATTCAATATAATATACTTAAATAAAACAAATAAAACTAAGCTAATAACCCCCAACATGATCTTGATGTAGACTAGTTGAAGGTAAGAAATGTGTAGCACTATGGTTCTAAGTATGATGGATCCTTTTTATCAAATGAATATGTTAGGAGATATTAAAAAAATAAGAGGAATATATGGATATCACAAATGGAATAATGAGAGAAGATACATAGCTCCAAACAAATAACAACTGCCTATGGCTAATTGAATACACTGTTTGCAAAGATCGGGTTACAATAATAATGGCTCTCCCTATCTAGAACAATGTAGCCAAACGTAAAATAAATAAAATAAAATCTCCAAATAAATTAAATCATGATATGGATATAAATTATTTAAAAATATTAGGATTATAATACAAATTTTTGAATTCAAAATTAGGCTAAAGTTGGCTTACTTGTAAAAGAGCAATAGAGCTTGCATGAAGGAGTTTAACCGAGTTCAATCGGAAGTTAAACTTGGGAGGGATTAAAAATTATTTAAAATATAATATTGAATGATTTTGGATTAATTTTAGGTGAAATTAGGATGGAAAAAATAATAAACATGATAATTTTTTTTCAAAATACCTCAAAGAATGATTCTCAAGAGCTTATTTTAGAAGACAAAATAATGGCGATAAAACTACCCCTATTTACAGGGGTGGTTACTAAATTGACACCTATGAAGATGAAAATAACAATTTAAATAACACAACCACCCATATTTTAATATATAATTAACCTATTAGGATGCAACTACCAATGAGATTTACACAACCACCACGACAAACCCATCATGAAGGTGACAGTTTCGTAACCTAAGAGGGTGGTTCTGTCACCTAAAGTGGTAGTTTTATCACCAATGAAAAAGGGTTGAAAAAAATAAAATAATATACAAAGGAAAAATATAGGGATTTTGGATACCTATGGGAGAGATAAAATAAAAAGAGGAGATATTGGAGAGTTTCCCTTTGAGCATCATTAAGAGGTCACTGCATCATCATCAAACTTGTCATGTCAATAATATCACACAATGAAAAGGTTATGTGCATACATATTAACCCCTTGGGATGATGTAATGTCATGTATTTACAAGTATTTATTACCAAGTAATGGTGTATGTAATGGAAATAATAAGTTATAAAACTTTACTTACCTTATTGTCCTAGTGAAGCCGATCGAAACCCCACACATCCTACAAGTAAAAGACAATAATCAAGCACAATGTGATGAGAAATAGATTTAATAATAAAAATATGGATAGTAATAATTACCATTTATGTAGGGAAAAACATACTACCAAAACCATCTTGTCAGGGGATTGAATTTGGTGCCAAGTGGCAAAAGAACCTGTAAAACTGTAAATGTGCTACAAAATATAGGAAGCTATTAAAATGTTAGTTTTAGAATCATGAGATATAAAATACATAAATAATATTAATTTAAAATATTTAAATATGCATGAAATGTATACATTTTATAAAAATGGAAAGTTTTAAAAATAAAACTAATTTAGGGCCCAATATATTCAAAAACTCACCAAAAACTAATTCTTTTGTGTCAATTATTTGAGATTTATTGAACTCTATATTACCTATGACTATTTTGAGAAAGAAAGTAGTAAATGGAAAGAGGATTATGAGAGGATGAAAAATATACTAATAGGAGTTACAGGGTAGGATTAGGTAAGTTTGGTTACTTTTCACCTTTTGCCCCAATTTTGCGGTTTTTGATTAAATCTTGTTAAAAATCTAATAAATTTCAATCTTAAAATGATTATGGGGATGGGTAGATAAGGAAAATGTAAATTAATTTTTGATTTTATTAGTTTTAGTGAATTTTTGGAGGGTTTTTTTGGGCATACAATTGAGAGACAAAATTACTGGTTAGGGATGAAACCATTTCCCTTTGCAGGTTGACGGTTATGTAACCACTGTGGTAGTTGTGAGAATGCCATTGTTTGTAGATGGGTGGTCACATAACCAACATCAAATGTGGTTATGTTATTTACTAGGTGGTAAAATAAACAAATATTGTGGTTATGTAATTTCCACCTACGACATTTATGTAACCACCATGACATTTTCTTAACTACCACCTATAAATAGGGGTGGTCTTGTTTGATAGGACCGAACTCAAAAACTTTTAAATTTTCTTGTTTTGATAAATGGTGTTGGTTTATTTTAGATAACATAGTGTATTTAATTATTCTTATGGGACTTATATATGATGGAGTAGATCTTGAGAGTAGGAGTGGCTCCCCTGAGTCTTGGTGATCTTGACAGCCAATGAGTTGGCCATCCTTGATTATGGTAGGATTTTACATATTACACATGCAAGGATAACTTTGACCTCTAGCCAAATAATTTGTGATGTTATATCTTATTGGGACCCTAATGAGAACATGTTTATGTTCTCCCAAGCCCCAAGGGAGTGGATAACCACTCTTTTTGAATTATACTAGATTATAGGCCTTCTCACGATGAGTCAGTTAGTTTCTATCTAGGTTGCTAACAAAAACCATGAGGCTTGGAGTTGGGATGAGCATTTAAAAATTGTTAAATCACTTGATTTGGAATGTGAAGTTTATCATAAGTTTTTCTCAATTATAGGGATCAATTATCCCTAACTTGTGGAAGGCTATTATTGGCATATTTACCTCCTAAATAGTGGGAGATAAGGGCACTGATATGTCATTATTCAGCTAGTCACTGATTGTACAATGTATTGAGGAAAAAGGGGAACATTAATCCTAGAGCCAATAATTTTGAACAAGGAATCCATATAGGGGAGATTAGTATAGTGTTAGATAAGAAAATAAAATCAAACTAACACCTCTAGCTTAGACACTAGGGAGAGCATAGGTAACAAGCACATAATGAAAACACAACTAGAAAACAAAAGAAATCTTTCTTTTACCTTAATTGTAGATCCAAAACCACTTGTTGAGTTGGATTGATTGGCTATGTACTCAAGAAATATTTTTAAGTTAATCTTCATTTCTCCACCTCTCCTTGGCACCTTGGTAATGTTGGTTGGCTTAGCTTGGCTTGGCTCATGAAACTGGCATGGTAACACTACAATGTAGCTTTTTGAAGGTATTTTGGCATAATAAAATTACACTAGAAAAAAATTGTATTCTATTTGAGCATAATTAATTTACACTAGAAGAGATTGAAAATAAATAGGTGAGGCCTTGTAATTATAGCCTCCAAAGTTAACTCTCACCCAAGTTCAGTTAGGTTAGGATTAAGCATGGAATGAGTTCAAACCAAAACCAACTGAGTTAAGTCAAACTCTAATTGAGTTAAAGAGGTGGCATGCAATTATGATTTTCAATTAATAGTCATGGCTCATAAATTATATATTTGTTAGATATTTTGTGAGAGATTGACAACTCACAAAATCAATGATGAAGAAGATTGATATTTAGAATTTTAGAATTTTCATTTTTAGATATTCATTAATTACAAATGGATTATTTATCTAAGAATTTAATATGGTTTAAAGTTGATTCATTTTTATTAATATTTTATCTCTTTTAATAATTATTTAAGTGTCCTAGTTAATGGGTCCATAGGCCAAACTGTGAGTTATTAGGTCGCAAGGTGATTGGAGATGAATTCATGAGAGGTTAATGTTGAGTATGATATAATACCCCAAATAGGGATGCCTAAACATGATTTTGAGCACTAAAGAATAATGTGTAGATGAAATTGGGATGTTTAGTGATTTATAAGCTTAATTTGTACTATTTGATAGAAATTAATTTGAAGTCTAGTTGGAAGCCAGTTGTGGCCAAAACGGGGTGTCTGTAATTTTCCCTTATTTAAGAAGGCATTGTAAGTTATAAGCATAGTAACATATTCTCAAATAATTAAAAGGTATTAAATTCCTAATGCCCTAAAAAGAGATGAAGGATCCCTATATTACCCCTTGAGGGAGTGAGTGACAAATAAGGTCAGTGATCGATCCCTCAAAAGAAGAAAAATGATGGGACCAAAAGGTAAGGGGGTGGAAAAGACTGATTTGACCAAATGTGATTATAATCGATGGCATAGTGAGATGCCCCAATTGGGTAGATGAAAAGGATGATTTACTCAAAGGTGGTTATAATAATTGACATAACAAGGTAAAAAGATAATGATTTTCCCAAAGACAATTATAATCATTATCAAAAGGAAAAGGTCAAAAGATAATGATTTTCTTAAAGATAGTTATAATCATTATCAAAATAGAAACATGCCCTAATTGGGTAGACAGAGATAATGATTTTCCTAAAGGCATTTAGAATCATTAGCATAATGAAAACATGCCCTTATAGGTTATGAGAATGATAATGATTTGACCAAAGGTAGTTATAATCATTAACATCTAGATATATTGAAACACAATGATTTGCCCAAAGGCATTTATAATCATTGGCATGACGGTTTGGGATAATAGGGAAAATTGGAAAAGGGGGATTATGTACATAATCCATACTCATATAATAAGAATAAGCTAGTATAGAGGATAGGCATGAAATAGGGATACTTTCTAGTATGGATATGCATGTCCTAACTAGCAAGGGTTAAAATTATTTCATGATTTAATTACTATGTATTTGGGAAATGATTGGATAAATCAAGAATTTGTCAGGTGACCAAGGAAAACACCAAGAAACAAAAAGTGAAAAAAATAATAAAAAAATGAAACAAACACAAACAATGGTTAATCACAATGTTATCAAAAGTAGAAAACAAATTATTCATGCACATGTAACATAGGTGTTACTCTTGGAAACAGGGTGACCCCAAAGCTAAAAAATAATGACACAGGAATAACAATGTAATAACAATGACATAAGGTTGACCCTAGGCTATAGGGAAGCAACGACATAAAAAAATGATAGACATTACCCCTAGGATATAAGAGACAAAAAAACAAACAAAATGGGGGAATAGAAGAAAAGGAAGGGGTAGCTAAATTGACTCCAGATACACTAGGCAAGTGGATGCTGCCTACATAGTTATATAGACCCAAGATCCAATGTGAAATTTAGGCCAAATGTAGTTCTCCCAATATATGAGATAAAATAAAATTATGATTGAGAAAAATGTGATTGTGTTGTAGAGTAAAATAGGATCCAGATCACAAAATGATAAGAACATAAAATGAAGCCAAGTGGTCATTAGTATATAAAAGTTGAATACACAATGCTCATAGTATGAAATCAAAAAATGGAAAGAGCGTACGAATAAGGCCACTAAGGATGGGGAAACTAAAAGATAAGTGGTTAATTATGAAATAGCTAGGAGTCCTAGAATCTTTAAGGTAAAGAAGTGGTTGAAAAGAAAGGAAGGTGTGACTGAGATAACCCAAGATACCCCATGTATCCAAGTGTTGCCTACATAGTCTATGTGGACCATAGGCTGATGTAGTTATCCTAGAAATGGGAGTAAAAATACCAAGGTGGTCTAGAAATAAACTAAATAAAGAAGATGGCCCAACCCAAAAATTTGATGGCTTTATGTCTGTTGTGGAAATTATAAGCCAATTTTTATGATTTTGTGATTTTTAAGATTTTATAGATCTTTTACAAATGTTTAAGGGGTTTGAAACTATTTAAAATGTTTTTGTAAATATATAATCATCTCAACTCAATTAATAATTACAAGATACATAATAGTCCAAATTATAAAATGGCAAGAGTGTGGCTTAGGTTGCTTGCAAAATGGTGAGATTCTTCAAACTTAAATTGCTCATAAAATGGTGAGAACATGATGAAGGGGAGAATAATCTAACCTCAACATGAATCAATCACTACCTACATAGTCCCATTACAACCTCAAGTCACTATAGTTCTGCCTTACAATGGAGGAATTTGACTAAGTAGCATCAAGTTTGTGAATGAGGCAAATGATACGTCATAGTATAGGAATGACAATATGATGTGGAAAGATATGGTAAAGATGTTTCTCCTAATTTTACAACAAGTGGTTATAATTAGGAAACAATGACATAAATAAATGATAATAATTTTCCCAAAGATAGTTATAATTAGTAGCATAGAGTGGGACACTAATTTATCCAAAAGTGGTTATAATTAGTAACAAAAAAAATGAAATAGAATGTGTCAATAATGAATAATGCAATTATCAAACCAATGTCATACTGGTCCAAGATACTACCTCTATATAGAATACTAAATCAACTATTGAAACTTGGTATGGATCCCCTTATTGAAGGTGATTGAAGAACCAATGGAACCAAGGTCAAAAAGGTGGGGAGTGAGGTTAAAAACAACTTTATTTAATGTTTTGGTCTTAATTTGTACCCATGGAGAGGGTTCTTTAGGATCTCTACAACTAAGCCACAAAATAGGAACAACCTTAGGTTTTAGGTATCCTATAGTGAGGTTGAACCTCCAGAGAAGGCTGGCTTCCTCTTGGATCTATCACCTAAACTAATCTCTTACTTGGAAAAGGGAGATAAATAGATAGTAATGCATGAAAACATGTAAAAGAAGGTGATGTACCAATGTTTTGAACACTTATAATTGTAAAAGACACACTATGAGTCACTTTCAATCCTATAAATATCACTTCACTCACTCTTTGATCATCTTTCACATAAGTGTTTCATAAAGAGGCTCTAACTAGATATCAATCTAGCATGGGAGGGCAGTTTTCCACTTCCAAACCAATTAAAAAACTATATATTACACTTAGAATGACCTTTGAAAGATAAACAATGCTTCACGAAGGTGAGAAAATTTAGATGGAGCTAAAGGAAATCATACATTCACTTAACCACATAATTTAATTCATAGAACACACTTAAATTTAGCTTACAAATAGAGGAATTTAGTCTTTTATTGCATCAAATAGGTGTTCTAGTACAAATATTGGCATATCTTGGCATGCCAAAAGCATAAGAGTCTCTTTTTATTTGGGGAGAAATGGGAGATATATAAGAAAAGTAAAAAAGAGAGAGGGAAGTGAATGAACAAAAATTAATAAATGAGGCCTAACCACTTTTTTTTTTGATTAGCATTAATCATGCCTATACAAATTAAATTATATTAGCTCCAAATAGATTTCAAGCCCTCTAATTGGCTTAGAAATGCACTAGAAGACAATAACTCATTGAGGATGATGAGTCATGATCTGCTTAAAAGGGAAAACTCCCCAAAGACCCTAAAAATGTATTGAATGCTTTGCCTGCATTCTTCCACCACTAAACTCTCCATCTTATTAATGAGATTGTAGCACCATGCTTCATAGTGATATGTCCTTTACATTATTAGATAGTCCATTTAAACTCACTCATCTAGCATCCCTTTATAACAATTGTCAGAATCACCCTTCTTCCCTTACTCCAAACTCTAAACATAGGTCCCCTATAAATGAAAACCAATCCATTTATTGGTTTTCATATAGTCATAACTTGATGAAGATCCATAGGCCACCTAGTCTCTTGATCATGAATAAGACATAAAAATTATGTTTTATGGATTTTGAGAGGTTTATTTGAGCTTTAATGGCATCCTACAATTCTATAGGGTTTGCTCTAGTAACCTAGATTGTATTTGATCTCACATTTATACATTTGCATGTCTGGGTGGTAAAATATTTTAATCTAACATGTTTGCCCACATGCCCATGTGGTATTTCCTTAAGCTACTTTATTTATTTGAAACCTAACCTATATTACCTTGGACACATATCTTCATCTTGTGACCCCATTGAACTTGATAAAATTTTCTCCATTTATCTCTTCAGGAGTCTCTTACATTTGACCTTCATTATTGTCATTGATCTATATTTTGATTTCTAGATCATGCCACTTGGCATCCCCATGTTGATGTTTATCTTAGCTTTTAGAAATGTGACACTTGTTAGTTTCATGTGCCTCTTGTGGACCCTACTATCAGTCTTCATTTAATTAACATGATTATGCCTTGTGGTGGCCTCATGTGCAATCTAGCTCATTGACTTCTTGACCTTATGCACACTATTGATCTAATTTTGAATGGTCAAATGCACTCCATCGATATTTTATCTTCTTGATCGAATGTGCAATATTAATCTCCATCTTCACCATGATCATGACACTTGGTACCTTCACAATCATTCTTAAGATCTTCTGACCTTTTGACCTTGAGCTTTACATTGATTTTTAACTACATGATTACACGTGTACCATAGATATTTATTGACTTATTGACTTCATGAGATCATGCTATTTGGTGGTCCTATGTTCAACCTTAGGATCCTCTTAAATATTTTGAATCCAAATGACTACTTATTATGGATTTAACTTGACATCCCTAGGCATGTCCCACACTATTAGATCAACTTTGAAGACTTATATCTTGAGATTTAAAAAACACATCAAGACACCAAACTTATAGGGGATGACCTTGGCATAAAATAAATCATTTTCATGCAATTATCCAACCTTGGTTGGCTTACAAAGTACATTTATTAAATACATAACCAAACTGATCTATTCATCCCTACATGATGTACTAAGATAGTTGAGTTCCCAACTCATTGACTCATAAGACAAATTGGCATGATATGTAAAATTTTAAATGGTATGGGTGATAATTTGGCCTATGAGGTCAAAATTATCAATAGTTAATAAGGAAGGTATGGTATAAAAATATACAATATGATCCAAAGAAGATGATGATATGATACAATGTAAACATGCCTCATAGATAATATTTCAAGTCTCTCAAGCAAAATAATTCTTGAAGTGTATAATGTTCATTAGCTCATCAAGATAATCTCCATTTGGTGTTAGAAGCCTATATGCTCTAAAGCCATAATTAGAAACAATGACATATGGGCCTATCTAATTAGGTTTGAACTTACCCTTCTTCTTCTTCTTGGTCGTGGTGTTCTTTTAGTTTTCTTTGAGGATAAGATTTCCAAGCTTGAACTCTCTATGTTTGACCCATTAGTTATTTTGGACATGAAGTCTATTTTGGTATGCTTGAAGGTTGTTAATAACATCCATGCATTTTTCATCAAGTAAATCAAGCTCTTATAGGTTATCTAATCTATAATCTTCATCATCTTGCACATGTTTCAATGAGATAAACATAGAAGGTAACTCAACCTTGATGGGAAGAATGGCCTCAGTACCATAGACTAGGGAATATGGCATGGATCCTATTGGAGTATGGTAATTAGTGTGGTATGCCCAGAAGGCATGAAATATTTAGAGGTGCCAATCATGACCAACATCATTGACAATATTTCTGAGGATGTTGATAATGTTTTTATTGGATGCCTCTACTTTATAATTATCTTATGGGTAATATGCAGTAGAAAAATGTTGGGTGATGTTGTATTAGGCACAAAGTACTTTGAAATCCTTGTTCTTAAATGATCCACCATTATTAGATATAATTTTAGATGGGATACCATAGTGGAAAATGATGGTTGAAGATGAATTTGGAAATATATTTTCCAATCATGTGAGGGGTATAGATTCAACCCATTTAGTGAAATATTATGTAATGGTAAGGATATATTTATGGCCATCTAAAGAGGTTGGATTAATTTGCCTGATGAGATTGAGTCCCCATGTTATAAATGGCCATAGTGTAAGCATCAATTTTAGGGTTTTGGCCAGGGCATGAATCAAATTGGCATGCATTTGACATTTGTCACACCTTTTAATATAAGAATATGATTTTGCTTCCATAGTTGGCTAATAGTAATCGATATGTAGGATATTTTTTCCTAGGACAACCTCGCTAGTGTGGGCTCCATGTACTCCTTTGTGAACTTCCCTCAATGCTAATGTAGCTTTTACCAAATTTAATAATGAATTAGATTTTTGGGACAAGTAAGGTATAACAAGAGGTTTGATGTGTAAAGGATTTTTATTGTTTACATGATACGTCTAGTGGCATGATATGGTCATGGAGGTAGTTAAATAGGTCTGAGTATTAAATAAATGTGGGACCAAAAATATCATAGATCATTATGACAATCGAAGGTTCATAAACAAGTGATAGAATATTTTCAATGAGGAATTGATATTCTTTTGCCTTATCTATGTGGTAGATCCAAGAATCAATGGTGGACATGGCATCTATTATCTTGTTATTATCTCAAGGTATGTGTTCAAACTGTATGTTGGTAATCTGCTATTTGAGAGTGTCTATCATAGCCTTGTATGGCACCAACTTGTCATCTTTGGTTTGAAAGTGGTCTATAACCTAATTTATGATTAACTGAGAATCACCATAAACTATGAGATGTGTAATATTCAATTATACCTCTTGATGAAGCCTTGTAATAAGTGTTTCATATTCAACCATGTTATTAGTACAAGGAAAGCTAATACATAAAAAAATAGGGATAATATCCCTTGTGGTGCAATAAACAATAGGCCTTCACCTAATCCATACAATGTGAACAATCCATCCAAATATAACTTCTAGTGCTACTATCAAGAGGTGTTTATATGATGGTCATGATAGACTTGTCTAAGAATTGAAAAGTGAGGGGTTTGGTATCTATAAGGAGAGCTTCAACAATATGGTTTGTAAGTACTTGGCCCTTTATAGATTTTTGGTTAATATACTCAATCTCAAACTCACTTAGAAACATGTTCCATTTAGCCATGCAAACTTATAAAGCTATCTTAGATAATAAATACTTAGGCAGATCTACTTTGGAAATAACTATGGTCTTATTATTAAGCATACAATGTTGTAACTTTTGGGCTATAAAATCCATAGCTAAATAAGCTTTTTATATTGGCATATAGTTGTGTTCATATACGACCAATATAAGGCTTAGATAGTACATAGAATGCTCTTTTCCATTATCATCATGTTGAGCTAGAAGTGCCCCTAGGGATTAATTAATGGTAGATAGGTACAATAGAAATGGCTTTCTTGGCATTGGTAGTAACAAAATAGGTGGATTGACAAGATATTTCTTTAGGTGTTGAAAGGATTTTTGATAGTCTTCATCCCAATGAAATGTGACAACTTTATTCAATCAGTGTGTAAATTGGTGGCATTTGTCAGTGAAATACAAAATGTCAAAAATGCAATTGATAAAACAAAACCACAATTGGTAATGTAAAACTATAACTGAGCATCCAAAACTACAACTAGGCATGCAAAAACATAATTGGCATGCAAAATGAACCAGGGAATGCAAAATGCACTTGGGCATGCAAAACACTCATGGGCATGCAAAAATGTAACTTAGCATGGAAAAACACAATTAGGGGTTTTAATAAATAGAACTGAGCATGCAAAAATGCAACTAAGGTTTATAATAATGCATTTTATGAGGTCAATATCACAAGTCACCTACAAAACACACTTGGTTAATGTAATAATGCTTATTTTAAGGCAAAACCATAAGTATTAAGGTAATATCATAGATTGTAAGACAAAACCACAATCATTAGGTGTAAAAATACAAGTGAAATATCACTACTTCATTGTGTAATGTCACAAATTCTTGTGTAATGTTTATGAGCTTCAAATTTTCACTTTTTTTGTCATCAAGTTAAATTTTGACATGAAATATGTTATAAAGAGGTCTTAAAATTCTATGAGAAGAACTTTTTGGGGTTTGGATCCCACCAGGCATTCCATCATGTGAACACGGAATCTATAGAAGGGAGATTAGTATAGTGTTAGTTAAGAAAATTAAATCAAAACAAACACACTAAACACTAACACCTCTATCCTAGACACTAGGGAGAGCATAGGTAACAAGCACACAATGAAAACACAACTATAAAACAAAATAAATATTCCTTTACCTTCTTTGTAGCGCTAAAACCACTTTTTGAGTTGGCTTGTTTGGCTATGTACTCAAGAAATCTTTGTCAATGAAGTTCCATTTCTCTACCTCTCCTTGGCACCTTAGTAATGTTAGTTGGCTTAGCTTGGCTTGGCTCATGAAATTGGCATGGTAACACTACAATGAAGCTTTTTGGAGGTATTTTGGTATAATAACATTTCACTATAAAATCTTTGTATTATATTTGAGCATAATAAATTTACACCAAAAAATCTTAAATACCAATAGGTGAGGCCTTATATTTATAGCCTCCAACTTTAAATCTCACCCATGTTGAGTTAGGTTAGGATCAAGCATGGAATGAGTTCAAACCAATCCTAGGTGAGTTGAGTCTAACTCTAGTTGAGTTAAGGGTATGTAATTATGATTTTCAATTAATAGGAATGGATCATAAATTAGATATTTATTAGATATTTTGTGAGAGCTTGACAACTCACAAAATTAATGATGAAGAAGCTTGACATATTGAATTTTTGAATTTCCATTTTTATATATTCATTAATTACAAATGTAATATTTATCTAAGCATTTAATATAATTTAATTAGTAGATTCATTTTGATTAAAATTTTAGCTCTTTTAAGAATTGTTTAAGTGCCCCACTTAATGGGTCCATAGGCCAACCTACTAGTTGTTAGGTCACAAGATGACTGAAGATGAATCCATGAGAATTTATTATTGTTTATGATATAATACCCCAAATAGGGATGACTCAACATGATTATAAGTACTAATTAATGGTGTGAAAATGATATTGGGATGTTTAGTAATTTCTAAGCTTAATTTGCATTATTTGGTAGAAATTAATTTGAAGTTTGGTTGGAAGCTAGTTGTGTCCAAAATGGGGTGTCTACAAGAATTACTAGCTCAGACTTACAAGTATCTTTACCATGTAGCCCATCTAGGGTCCCTCTCAATCAACCACATAAAATTCATTATGAGATAGATCTATGAGTAGATTATCCCTTATTATATGGAGTACCAATTAGAGTGCTCAAGGATATTAAGGCCACTAGGTGGACAAATGTGTCACTTTTTATGTTTTACCTTGAGTACTGAGAACTTTGATAGTGGCTAAATTGATCACCCTACCCTACCAAAAGATGGTTGGGCAATGAGATAATGAGGGGGAATACCTTACAGTGGCCACTAAGGCCACTCAGGTTTGAGACTAGTTTTGACATGTTGAGGTACACCCTATGGATAGGGTACCCCAATAGTTTGGCATGCCCTATGCAGGCACCCTTCTAATTCTTGGGGTTGTTTATAGGGGCATACGAAAGGTGAGAATGATGATACTAGGATGGTTACAATATTACTTGTGATATGGGTGCCCATAATTTAAATAACTCAACTAAGAGTGGTATAGGGACCTTCCCCATAGCTATTTATGGGAGGAGGAGGCTAGGGAGTAGTTAGGTAGCAATAAATGGACCCACCACCACCATAACAATATCCCATTCAGGAGGACCCTACATAATAGAAACACCTAGGAGAGGGAAATGATAGGGCTATGGTGTATGTCAAACTAGAGGAGGACATGAATATAGAGGAAGAAGAGGTTGTGGAGGATGATTCTGACCTTGAATGGTGTGAGGCCTAGGTGAAATATTGATTTACATATTTATGATTATAGCCTATAATTTGATTTTTTTTGTTGTTTAATTGATTTTATGAGTATTATATTCTTATATCAATTGGATATGATGTTTATTTTTTACTTTGTGATAATATATATTGTGGGTGGTTAGAGGCATATGATCAAGGACACCTTGATAAACCTTTTTTAGCTAAGCACTAGCTAGACTAGGGACCAAATTTTGGTAGTTTATGGACTTCTCATAGGGATTATCCATCACACAATTATTCACTCTAGCGTACTATGTTTATACAATGGTGATAACTTGAGGATGAATAATAACACCCTATTTGATAGAGAAAGGAGGGAAAAGGACTTGGTAAATACCATGGTGGGTGGAGGAGGTAGAGCCTCTTAGCACAAGATAGGGAGGATAACTTTAGATGGGGTGATATTAGGGGTTATCATACCGGCCTTCATATTAGAGAGGGAAAGGCAACATTTAAAGGAGGATAGATCAAGAGATGTGACTGAAGTGAGAGTCCTCTACATTATTCTGCATTGAGACCCTCTCATAAGAGGAGGATAGGATATTGAGACATATTTCAGATGTTTTTACCATACCATTGTATATGTTAATTCTTTTTGAGATGCCTTGAGGCATATTGGAACTCCATGGAGGTGTTTATATTAGACATAATTATTGTGTAAAATATATAGTTATCACGATATATATAAATATGTTTTTGGCTTATCTTATTGACTTGTCATTCATGTTTTGTGGCTTTAACTTCCATGATTTGTCATTTAGTTTATGCACTCTAAATGGATAGGCATATGATGATGTATATATTTGAAGTTGATATGATGATATAGGAAACACTTATGTATATTTGGCAACAAAATTTATGCAAATGATGTAATTTGATGGATAAATATATGAAATATTAAATGTGCTAACATTTGTTTTATATGTGACATCCTAGTTATTTTATTTACACATCATATGAATTTTAATTTGAAACAAGGAATGAAAGTGGGTATAGGATAAATGTGAGGAGATAAAGAAAGAAATTCATTGATCAAAATTTCATAGGAAAAGTTAATATGAACTAATCCTTATGAATAAAGGGGAAAATATACTTCTTGTTAGACTTGTAAAACATTAACTTTATTGGTTTCATATAGAGATAACTAGTCTTGACAAAACTAATAAATGGGAAAAGGTTACCCTCTTCAAACATAGGCATGTAGGCAATATTTTGGTATAAATTACTCTTTGGACACTCTTAGATTTGATATTTCTTATACATTTGAATTCTACTTCTCTTTGTGACCCCTACACTTTGTCTCATGTGACTAGGAAGACACATGGGCTCATCACCAAAGGATAAATTTAGGCGAGTAAGGGCATATATCCCAATACTAACCCCACACAACCAATAAGATGCGAGGGATAAATATAGAAGGTTATAAAAGGGAGATATATGTGGGATTTGACTTCTTTATTTGCATAAGTTTTTAATTTTCATAGGAGTGTCTATTTTTATTTTATTTTATTTGTAAGGCCTTTACCCCCAAATCTTGGCCCCATGCAACTAGTGAGATACAATGGCTCATCACTTAAGGTAAATATTGGAAAGTAAAGTTAACTATTTTAATCATGTTAATGTTATGTTTTTAGAAGGCACCATAAGGGGAGATTATATCATGGGCAATATTCTACACTAGACTGTGGGCTAACATTTTCTAAGTTGTGTAAGAAGATGTAAGGAAGATAGATAGAAGTACTCTAATCATAATAACGAAGGAAAAGACTAATGTAAAGTCTATTTTGACAATGTTGTACATGTGGTGAGAGTGGGATGATGTGATGTGCTACATGTTGAAAGTTTTTATACTATGTGATCTAACAACCAAAAAATCATTGAGTAACACATCTAATATGAAGACATACATACAAACTACAAAAATACAATGTGAATGAGAATGGTGTGATATGAAAGTATTAGATATAGAAGTGTTTAAGGTGTAAGGAATTATACATTTCATAAAAATCCTTGTCCTATAAAGTGCATAATTGATAGGATCCATTTTTAAGGTCTTCTATCACTAAGTAGGGGCCTAACTAGTTTAGCCTAAATTTTTGACCTTCTCCTTTATTTTTGTTATATGACTATTGGTCCTAAATCCAAATTATCCTATAGGAATTGGGTGTTGATGGAAATTTTTATTGTATTATTTACCCATATAATCAAAATAATCAATATGATTATTTGTGATGGTGATTTAGCATTCATCTAAACTTTTTAATTTGGTTAGCCATACTTATCTATATTCTTCATGATCCATGAGACCTTGAAGGGAAATGTGAAGGCTAGGTATTCTACTTCAAAGGGTAGAATAAATTCATATATAAACACAAATGAGTAGTTATTTGCCATCATGGGTGTCTTAATAGTTTTTTAATAAGCCCATAATGGTGTATATAACTAAAAGTGCCAATTTCATTTATATTCATTAACAATTTTGACCAAAATTGAATTTAAGGTCTTATTAGGAGCTTAATCTTGACCATTGGCTTGTGGATAGTATAGGGAGGCTGAGTGGTGAGATATAGTGAATTAATTACATAGTTAATGAATTTTAAGATTTTTTAAAGGGGAATTTTTATCAATAATGATGGCCTATGGGACTTCAAATCAGAAAATGATTTGATCTAGGATACACTTTACGATGACTAATCCCATGACAATTGTTAATGGCATTACTTTTTCCCACTTAGTGAAATATCAAGTTTTCATGATAATGAAATGATGACCATTAAAATAAGTAGGGGGAGCTTACCTACCTAATCCAAACCCAAAGTGGAAAAGGGCCATGAGTGACAATGGGATGCAATGCCCTAGTGGGAATATGTATCTTATGTGAAAAATGCTGAAATTTATCACTACATATTCGACAACATCATGGTCTAGATTAGGCTAGAAGTATCCCATCATATGGATTTTTTGAGAAGTCATGTGGATGAAAAATTATCCACCATAAACACCACTATGATAATCAAAAATGGCTCTCTCTAAATCCTCTTGGTCAACACATTAGAGTAGCATGTTGTCAAAGTCCTTAAGATAAAGGACATATCTAAAATAACATACTTGGACATGATGCCATGAAGATGCCTATTTTGATGTGAGTTGGCATCTCTAGGTCAAGCATGGTTAGTTAGGCAATTTATGATATCTGTATACTAAGGAGAGGAGATAATAGCAATATTTTCTATGTAGAAAACCAACTCATTAGGGAAGTTAGTATTGATGAGGTTATTAACTTCCAAGGGAGAATCAACAACTAGTTAGGAATGATCTGTCCCTTATTATATTTTTGGTTGACATAAGTTAAATTAAATTCACTTAGGAGTGTAATGAAGTTCCAAACCTTCTTAGAGAAATGGATGGGTTATAAAAGTTTGTAGGGATTGAGATCTCATGATAACTCCTGTCTCTTGATTAAGAATATATTGTTGCCATTATTTGGTCACAAACACTATTGCTAAGCATTCCTTTTTTACTTGAGTGTATCAAATCTCATAATTGATAAGGGTTTGACTACTGAAATAAATGACATGTTATTTGTTGGAATTATCTTCCTAAGCTAACATGCAAGTGAGGGACACCTTAATTTCTATAATATAAAATATCAAAGGTTTATCTAGCTTAGGTTTTATGAGTGTAGGGGAGATATAAGGAAGAATTTTATTGATTGGAATGCCTCTTGATAATCATTTGTCCATATTAAACCACTTTTACTTTTAATCAAGTTTTTGATAGGATGAATAGTGTAGGCAAGATCAGGAATGAACCATGGAATAGTTACCAACATACCTAATAATGTTTTGATGCCTAATTCATCTATGGGAGGAATAATTTATAAGATCACTTGGATTTTATTAGGGTCAATATTTATCCCATGATGGGAGATGATATACTCTAATACATTTCTACTAGTTACTCCAAACACACTTTTTTATTAGTTAAGAGTAATGCCATATTTGATCAAGCATGTTAAGATGGTACGTAACACATCTAAATGGTCTATACATTATTTCAATTTTATTACAAGATCATCTACATAGACCTCCACTATCTTGTGAATGAGATCATGGAATATGTGGGTCATGGCCATTTGATATGTTGTCCATATACTTTTGAGACTAAATATCATTGCAACATAATAAAAGGTCCTCCATGGCAAATTAAAAGAGGTTTTTCTATGATCCTTATAAAAAATGTAAATTTGATTGTACCTATAGAAGCCATCCATGCAAGATAGTAATTAATACCCTATGGTACTATAAATGATGATGTTAATGGATGGGAGAGGGAAGTCATCTTTTAGACATGATTTATTAATGTCTCAAAATTCTATACATATTCTAATTTTAATGTTTTTTTAGGACAGGGACAATGTTGGACATCTATTTGGAATAGTTCACTAACTTAATAAATTTTAATTTTAAAAGTTTGATGACTTCCTCTTTTACCATCAACACAACTTTATGTTTGATGGGTTTGAGATTTTTTTTGATTGGTTTTGTGTTAGGACTTGTAACTAAGTTGTGAATGACCACATTAGGGTTGATGCTTACCATATTAAGATACAAAAAAGTGAAAGATTTTTAAAGTTATGTGTTGCCCAATTTTTTCCCACATATCAAGATTCTACTTGGATAGAGAAGATGAGAAGAGTTCCTAACCCATAAATGATCAAAATATGGCAAAATCAAGCTTTGAAGAGATAAACCATCATCAAACATCATGAAGAAATGGACTGGTCAGCTTGATTGTGCATTTTATAATTATGATTAAAAATCCTCTCAAATCCAAAAGATTATGTGGACATGAAGTTCTTCATGACTAAATCATTCTCTATGAATTTTATGACTTGATGAGCTTTTTATCTCAAGTTACAAGCATTTAAAGTTGAACAAGTAAAATGAGACATTCATGTAAACATCAAATTTGAGCTATGACAAATAGTTATTTGAATTCAAATGTTCCTAGGTTATATGTAGATCCAATAAATGTCAAGATCTTAGGAGCTTGGGTAGAAGATCTATAGTCCAAGGTGGATAACAAAGCTAGTGGGACCCAAAGATCTAATGACACATGTTCGATCATGCATCTTAGATCCAATGGTGTGAGATGGGTCAACAAGTTAGTGGATCTCAAGATTAAACATAATGTGCTAAGTTTCATGATCATAGTGACCAAGAAAATCAATGGTGTGCATTCAATCAAGTGGAAGGAGATCAATGGCATGCATTCAATTAGACTAAGGAGATTGACAATACACATGAGGTCAAAAGTCAATAATCTTAGATTAAATGTGAGGCCACCACTTGGTATAAGTGCATTAAATCATGGAGTTGATAACAAGATCCTAAAAATAAATGAAGAGCTACCAGGTGGTATATTTTTAGAAACCCAGATCAAGATTAAGGGCCAATATCAAAAGTCAAAAGCTAGGTACTTCATAAAGATCAAATAAAGTCATGGTTAAAATAGATAAAATATTTTTAATGGAGGATATGGAGGTAGACAATCAATTTCAATGGGTTTAATGAAAAATATAGTAACATGATTGTGACCCTTTTCTCCACTCTTACATATTAAATATGAACTAATAGGGAGTAATCCATGCCAGAACAAGATCAAAATAGTTTGATTCAACTATTGTAACTACTTTGAGGTTAGAATTTAGATTTCAAATGACATGATCCTACCAATATAAATATAAGGAGCATCAATTTAGGCCAAAAATGGATTAAAAGAGATAGATATGGTTGTTATGGATGTTTTCCAAAAGTAGTCTTAGACATTATGATATTTTCTAATGGTATCAATGTTAGAATGATTAAAACTATTGATCATTATGTTCCCTTCTCCATCCTTCTACAAATGTTCCCTATCTCTCTCATCCCATTCTACTATAAATACAAGATTTTAAGCCTTGAAAATGATCCCTCTCTTTGGCATGACTAGACTCTACCAAGATTTGTACTATAACACCTATTTGGTGTAATAAAAGACCAAATTCTTCCATTATGCAAGCTAAGTTGAAGTGTGTCTTATGAATTAATTGATGTGGTTAAGTGAATGTATGTTTTCCTTACCTTTGTTTGAGTTTTCTCACCTTCATTTAGTGTTTTTGTAGTTCTCATAGGTCATTCTAAGTGCATATATAGTTTTTTGGCTAGTGTGGAAGTGGACTACTGCCCTTCCATGCTAGGTTGATAGCTAGTCAATGCCTTGTTGTGAAATACTTATGTGGAAGTTGATCAAAGACTGGATGAAGTGATGTTTAGTAGTATTGAATGCATCTAATAGTGTGTCTTTTGCAAGTATAAGAATCAAAACATTTGATGTATCACCTCATTTTTACATGCTTTTATGAATTATTATCAATCTCTCTCCCTTTTCTAAGCAATAAGCTAGTTTAGGTTTAACATAGGTGATAGACCCAAAAGGAAGTTAACCTTATCTAGAGGTCCAACCCAAAATTAGGTGACCCAAAACATAGGGTAATTGCCATGTTGGAATAGGTTTGATTAAGAGGACCTAAAAAATCCCCTTCTCAGCTAGGGTGTACTAGGATGCCAACATTATGTGAGGAGCTATTTATGGCTTTTCACATCTTGTTTATAGAGTGAAGACCCCAACTTAAGAAGTATGGGACTCTCCTCTACCCTAATTTTAATGTCAATGGTTTCTTTGATGAGGTATAAATTTACCTCTTCAAACATGTTAGGGGGGGTGGGGGAAGATTGGGATATTCATATTCCATATTGAAGACATCATGTTTATCATCAGAAGATAAGTAATCCTTGACATGATGATAAGAATCGTAATATTCAATTTCAAGGGCCAATGTAGGATAGAAGGTAAGTGAGAAAACCCTCTTATGATGGAATGATGTGAGGTCATTATAAGATCATAAGAAACCAAAATGGCTTCATCATTATTAGCTAAATCAAGGACTAAGGGATCAATATATTTATTGATGTCAGTCATAGTTTGGTCATTAGGAGTTTTGTGTACAAGTAGCTCTATCCTGACTAAAACTAAAAAATTAGACTCTAGTATTTTTGGATGGGGCTCAAAACATGAAGACAAGGCAGACATGGAGTAGAAAATCTAGTTGATTTATAAAGGGACTACTATAGAAATGAAGTTAAAGTATTTAGTGATATTACACACAATGGTCTTGTACAACTGAAGGTGTTTGGCCTTGGTCTGGTAGACCTCAAAAAATTGGTTTGAAACTAACTATGAGTCACATGAATCCTTAATTTTTAAATTCCCAAGTATTTTACAATGAGCATGCCATACTCAGCCCCATTATTTGTGCACTAAAAGTCTAGTTTGAAGCTAAAATTCATGACTCACCCTTTAGGTGAAATGATAATGACTCATGCCCTAGTGCCTAGGTGACACTTGGCCCCATCATAGTAAAGGACACATTGATCATGTGTATAAGGGGGAAAATTATCCAATTAAGTTTATTTAACTTTTGATGTCTCAACCATATGTATACTAAAGGTTTTAAGTAATCCTTCTTGGGGTCCCTGGTCTTGAGGCTTGAGAAGATAATGAGTCTCTCCCCTTTGTGGGGTGAATAGAAGGGCTCACAAAGGTTTAAATGGTTTAGCCTTATGTTGTGGATGAAGGGATGGAAGATCTTGTAGGAACTCAAAAGTTTTTTTCTAAACTTTAGGTTGAGGTAGGTAAGTATCTCTATAAATTCAAAGGGTTACTTATTTGGCCTTTTGTTTTGGGTGGGAAGTATGCCAACATAGTTAGGATCTTATTTTGGCATGGGGAGTATGCCAACAAAATTAAGGTCTCATTTTGATATAGGAGGTGTGTAAAAATAGTTATGAAACTTATAGTATTGTTGATAGGACATGGGAAGCACTATTTTTCTTATTATTATATGTGGGAAATAATATAATAATTTAATGAATTTTTGGGGTCTTCTTTCTTTATGGGGGGAAGGGAGAGTCCCCATTTAGGAATCTATATATAATCATGATTTATGATGTTGATTCTTATCCTATCTACCATCATGGTATAAATCCTCTCCATGAGCACTAACATGATTGGGGGAGGAGGAATGGTTTGGTTTCTTGTTTGAGGACTTGGAGCATGATGAGAAGCATAACTAAGTGTAGATCAAAGTAGAACTATTGACATCTCAGGATGGAGTAGAATTAATGAAACAAGGATTCTATAAAACTAGTATGGCCTTATCATAGCATGATCTAAGAGCATAATATGAAAAGGTTCAGACTTGACAAGGGTGGAATGTGAAGTGAATCTTTTCCCTACATGGTTGAGTGTTGGAATATGATGATGGCATTTACTAGGATGGTTGTTGTAAAGGGGGAATTATTCATTCCCAAACACCTCTATCATCCAAAGATATGATAGAATAACTAACCCATGGCTCCAAATTCCTTGTTTTAGGTCTAATGTCATGATTATAAGCCATCCATGGTAGAATATTTCTTAGTCTAATGCAAAATTCTCCTTTCTCTCTCCTTTGATTTTTATTCATAAGGAGAATTAAGTGTTTTCAAGTACTAAATGATGCATGGGATTTTTCCAAAGGGGTTTTAAGGATCCTCCTAATAATACATGCCATTTCAAAGTTTTAATAAGTCATGGAGTAGTTGAAATAAGTTTTCAAAGGTTAGAAAAGGTCTTAAGGACTCCAAAAAGAGCTTCTCTCATTCCAACGGCTAGGGTGTGGAAGAAGTCAAGCAAGCCTCAAATACATTATAAGAGTCCAAAAAAAGTGTAAAAACATCATTAATAGTTTAAATAATATTTTAAATAAAGAATTTATCAATTCATGATGACCTACTCTCAAGGATCAAGGCCTATTTTCAAGGAAATGACTTCTTGACCAAGGATATAGGGGTGTGCAAGCATAGATTTAGGAGGTTGTCGTATTCAAAGACAAAAAATGAATGCTCATGAATCCTTAAATTTCCAAAGTATGTACCACATAAATATCTACACCATACTACAAAGGTGGATGAAGGATTAATCAAATAATGCTATGTTGAGTTTTAAGAAGGATTAAGAAAAGGTCATATTTCCTAGTTTTGGGGATTCTTGTCTCTTTCCCTCTCTTCTCTCATATTCTCTATATATAAGTCAATTTTTTGACATTTAAATAATCCTTAACTTAATTTTTGGCAAGGCCATTCTTAGAAAACACTTTTACTTACCTATTTTGAATGAATAAAATTGAATTAGTGCCTCCTCAAAGCTCGATTTAGTGTATTTTCATAGTTTATCGATAGATGACAATAATAGTTCATGTTTTCTATCATCTTGTCATTTCCTCTTTACCTATTTTCAGGTATTATCTCATATTTATTGGTTTTATAGTATTATCTAATCATCTTGTATGTTTGGAAAGTGTAATCTTTCCCTAGTGTCTTTGAGAGACCTATTGATTAGCTTCCTTAGATCATCCATCAAACTGAGCCTCTGTGTGAAAAATTGATGTATGGAGAACTATAATTTGACAAGTGCAATAAATTTTATGTTTTTATTCATATTTTTAGTGTATATTACACAAGTGGAGGTCATATATTGGTGTATCATCCTAGTTAGATAGGTTTTCCTTTCATTTTATCTTCTTCCCTTTTCCATTGTAAGATGGTAGTGTATAATAGGAATCCTAAATGATACATAAAAGGAAGGTATCCCTTAGAATATATATATATATATATATATATATATATATATATATATATATATATATATATATATATATTCAATCCACCTATTAGGCCACACATAGCCTAGGATTTTCTCCATGTTACTTTAGATTGTGAAGGCCTAAAACTAACTTCACAAGGGTGAAAGTCTAGTAGTCAATAGGTATGTAAATCATAAGTTGTTAAAGGGTTGAGTATAGAAATAACTTGGAATGAAAATAAGAATTAATTAATTTAAATAGCCTTTCTGAAAATATCAAAGATGCAAATAAAGAGTACTTATCTGGAGTAAAATAAGTATTTCTATGACTCAAGATGTTGAAATAGGCTTGAGAAATAGTCACACACCTTCCATTCTATGGCTATAGCTGAAACACGCTTCATACAATAGTGCCTTTATGTGGACACTAGCACCATGTGGCATTAGTGTCTAATCATGGCACTAGTGTCCCTCTTGGAGGAGCTATTTGAAACTTTCAAGGAAGCTATAAGATGTTTTAGGGGACCTATAGGTTTTTTTGTGTCTTCCAAAAGTTTGTCTGTGTCCCTATTTTCACTGAATATATTCTTAAACCATAATGAATACCTACACATATGAAACAAAAACTAGATAAAATTCTAAATAAAGGGAAAAATTGAGTTGTGGGTATTACAATTGCATGGAGTAGAAACCTGTTATCTTGGTCACTGCCTACATTAACCCCAATGCTATTGGTCTTAGATTGCATGTAGTTATCCCTTAGGTAATGTGTATAATCAACACATACGGTATGCTATACTAAACTTTTCTTAGGCCCTTGTTTGATCAATCATATAATGTCTAAATGTAATATTTGAGTATTATGTAGAGTATTGAACTATACTATTAATTGATTTTATGTAATTAAGTGCTAAAATAGTAAGTGTTATATGTGAAATGTCTTATGAGGATCTTTATATAGAAGGAGATTTGATTTGAATGTAAGACCTTGTTCATTGGATGACAAGTTAAAAAATAAGGATAAATATATAATAGAAGGTGAAAGGTTAGGTTTAGGACCCAAAACATGGGAAAAAATAATCGTTGGAAACTAGAGCCATAATTAGATATTAGTGCCACATGGTGATATTATCATGATAATGGTGCTGATTTTTTTAGGCTTGAAAATAGATTAAGATTAGGTAGAACATATATGGGACCCTATGACTGGGAGGAAGTGACTTAGGACCACTAGGGGTGCAATGAATAGGGAAAATAATACATAAGAAAGATAAAAATACCTAAAATGACCTTGTGAATAAGGGATGTATTCATCACTATGACCTTCATGTGAAAGAGCAATAAAAGACATATACTTGTGGTTGATTGACCAAATTATGGTATATACATCTTCCTCTATTTTGTTCTAGTATTGAAATGAAATGAAAGTCCTAGAGTAAATTAAAAATAAGAACACCTAATTATGGTCATCTATGTGGATTTATTCTATACTTGGCTCACTTCTTGGCCGAAAAAATGGACAAGAGATAGAGTGAAATATGTGAAGAGGAAATCCATATTGTGGGTGTAAATTATATTGACTATGAATGGTGAACTGAATCATGGGGAATAAAAACTTGTTTTTCCCCCACCCTAATAAATGGACTAAATATGAGTATGTAAATTAGATATGTGGAGAAACAAGGCCTAATTTACCCCACTCTGATATGTGTACTAAATTTGAGTATATAGTCTAGGTCTAGTGGAAGGCTATGGATCAATCGCTATAGATAGTCATGTGACCCAAATTAGTGAAATAATGGTGGCATCTTGGTGACATGTTGGTGATAATCTAAGTGTAACTTGATAATCTAAAAATAGAGATCAAGGCTGTGTGCTCTGCATCATGTCCCAAATCTTGATATTTGAGTAATTTAGTTGTGTATCTGAACATCTATATATCAAAGTCACACTGTATATTTGAGTTGAAATATATATCTAAGTCAAACTATATCTCTATGTTAAAGTATACATCTAATTTAAACTATAAATATGAGTCAAATTATATATGTGTAAACCTATACATCTATGTCAAACTATATATCTATGTCAAACCTATATATCTACATCAAACTATATATCTACATCAAATTATATATGCACATCAAATTATATATCTGAGTGAAATTATGTATTTGAGTGAAACTATGTGTTTGAATATTTGTATTTGAGTAGACCTATGTGTCTAAATATTTGTATTTGAGTAGAACTATGTGTTTGAATATCTATATTTGAGTAGAACTATGTGTCTAAATATCTATATTTGAGTAGACCTATGTGTTTGAATATTTGTATTTGAGTGAACCTGTGTGTCTGAATATTTATATCTAAGTGAACCTGTTGACCAATTTTTGCCCACAACAAAATTTTGGTCACCTTCTCCCCTTACTATTTGAAAACAATCATTTTCAGGTTACACAGTCCAATGGCCTTTCTCCTAGCTTAGTTCAACATTTTGGTCACAGACCTGGTTCTTTGGTTCAACATCTAGTTCATTGCTTCGGCCTTAGTCCAAGTTTAAACACTTTAAGCATAACAGGCGCTTCAAGGAAGAATTTGGGTTCAGTTCAAAGTTTAGTTTAATGTCCATTTGGTTTAAAATTGACTAAGCCCTGCATATATAAAAAACAAAGGAAAAGGTGCCCATAGTTAAAAGAGAAAAATGTCGTAGAAGCGTAATATGGATCTGACTGCTAACAAGGCACGAGGACATTGATGAAGACGTCAAGTTTGACAAAATGAAGTGACCTATTGAAAATTTGTGCCAGGGGCTGAGTAGGCCAGATAAGACAAAATGGAGGAAAACCAAAGTGACAAGCAAGGAATGAGTAAGCAGTTAGTCCAATTAGCACTAATCTGAGAAGCGACTCTAGTAGGTGAAATAGTGCCAGCAAATTGATCATTTGGGACACAAGCAGCAAGTAAAGCAACCAATTTTATCTATTTTTCATTAAATGAGAAGGCAAATCATGTATTAACCTTGACAAAGGTAGATTTCAAGAGGACAAAGCACACAGTTCATTAATGATTTTGAGCGACTTATTTCCTTTCATGAATAGACACAATAGGCCACTTGTAACCAATGAGCGCCAAATGAGCCTCTTGGACTTTCCATATATATTGTGAACTTGGTCATTTTGTAATCATCTTTTCACAAATTTTACAAGGTGCAGCCCTAAAAATTTTCACCTGAATCAAATAAACGTAGTTTTTACCTCCATTTGGATAGATATTTCAGAGTATGTCTTGAGTGTTTGTCTATGTCCAGTCATTGTTTCTTGATTCTCTCACAGGTTTAACACCAGCAGACCTATTATCTATAAGGTGCCATTTCTATAGCTAAAAGGAGAAGATCTGACATTTGAGAAGAACAAAATAGGAGTTACTTACAGTGTGCATTTCACAGTGCCTCAGTGATTTTCTATTTCTTGTGTTTTCATGAAAGCCTCCTTGCCAGTCTTTTACAGCTTGGTCCTTCTGCGAAGTGTGTAGTGTATGTATGTATTTGTCTGATTCTGAGAGTGGATGTGTGAAGGTCAACTTATTTTGGTGCATCACCTCTTTTAGAGTAGGTTTTTTTTTCCTGCATCTCTCTCCCTTTTCATCCCCCCCTTTATTATATCTATATATATGTGTTTTGTACTTGCTAAAAACAACACGATGCATCAAAGGGAGTTAGCCCTTATCTAGAGACTCTCCCCTCTAGCTTTGCTGGTCCCATAAGTGAGAGGGGAGTTTCCATTGTTGCATGAAGAAGGCAAGAGCTCAGCCTCCTGCCAAGGGTGCAATCTTTTGCGTCAATAGTTTTGGCATGCCTGGTGGGACACATGGTTTGACAATAAAGTAAAGTTTTAGGATTGATGTTGGTCCTGTTATAGCAAATCGAGTATTTTTAGCATCTGGTGACTCTGAGTTAATCAGTTGGTTAAGCAGCCTGGTGCCATCAAAAATCATTTCTTGTATGTATAATCTTTTTGCACAAAATCATGGGTTATGTTTTCCTTTATATAATTTTGATTAGACTTAAAATATTTAGAGAATCACCTCAAGCAGCTCTCCTAGTTGCCCTATAATGAAAAGGGAAATGGCCCTGGAATTGGAAATTAATAGGCTGGAAGAGTAGTATAGATATTAGCATGAGCTAATGTATGAAGAGGAGCGCTTGTTTGGGCAAGCGCAGGCTGTACAGTCCATGAAGGAAGAGGCACCAAAATGGAGAAATCCATCTTTTCAAGGTAGCCAACCTTGTGCACCCCTTCCTATCCTAAAGAAATCCCCCTCTTTTGCATCAAATCCTTTCTATCATATTGCACTTGCTCACTCCAGTACATTAAATACATCTACTCCCAATCTAGTGCACCTAGCTTTCCAACACCTGAGGGCATCAGAACAACCTCCCATGGAAATGAACCTCCAAAATTCCTTAGATTGTGAATTTTCCATTGGGGGAAATGCCAAGAACTAGCACATCTCGCTCAAAGCTGATATTACTCAATAGGATGATGCTGATCACCTCCAAGAGAGACTCTTCCAGGACAACCTAGCTAGACAAATTAAAGACTTAGAGGCTAGGATAAAGCTACTTCTTGAAAAAGTGATGAAATTTTCAGACCTTATGGAGGAGCCTCAGGACCTTGTGGACAACAAAGTTGCTATGTGTTTGCAAGGGTAGAATTCCAATTTTGAGATCCTAAATTGGGGGAAAAAAATGGAATCATGGGATTACAAGGAAGAAGAAGAGCAAGGTTTTTCTCAAAACCTTGAAGAAGCTGAAGCTGCGCCTGCTGATGATGATGTTGGAGACCTCTAGGAAAGGTGTTTCCAAGAAGATCTGGCTAGGAGAATTGTAGAATTGGAGTCTAGAGAGAGATTCCTCAGCCAATGTGTAATGGATGGTTCAGACCAAACAACACATTCCATGCCTGAACACACCCCACCTACACATTTCCAAGAGAGTTATCAGGCCATGCCTGATATTGATGACGTGCTGATCAAATGGAAGGAGGAGAATCATTCAATTCTGGCTCATGGACTACCTCCTCTTCCACATGTTTTCTCCACTTCCCCCCTTCTCAAGGAAGAACCTATTTTGAAAGAGGTAGGTGAGGAACAAAAATTCCAATCTACAGTCCTTCAAGAAGCTGTCATGAGTGATAACAAAGAAGAAATCATCATTGATGCTCCTTGTGAAGACCTTATCAATAATGGAGAAGATGCATGTCTTGCATATATGCAGATGTTCCAGCAATTCAAAGAGGAACAAATGCATGGTAAGTTCTCTTCTCCTCTGTTTGATGAACTTCCTTACGATTTTGATGATGAGGTCAACTACATTGAAGAGCCTGAGTTAGAGGAAAATCAGGAGCATACTTTTGAACATCTAGAGGTCCTAATTTTTGAGGAGGAAAAGGAGAGGTCTGTCTTCCTAGAGGAATGCCTTGAAGAAGTAAGATTTGAATAGAGAAGTGATGTTCTATGGGATGAGCAGTCACCATAGTCAACCTTCTTCAAGAAGGCCAAGAGGAATTAGAGGATGACTCTGACAAAGTATTCAATGAGACAAAAGAAAATAGGCCAGACCATGATACATTGCAGAGGGAATGTGTAGACCAAAGGGCTAACAGTGATGAGCCAACAACCACAAATTTCTTGGTTAAGAGCACCAATTTGAAGGACCAACATTCAACAAGCTTCCATGGACAAGAAGAATACATGTATGTTGGAGGCATGTTCGATTTTGATTCACTCAGATACCAGCTAACTTAGGTGATAGGTAAGAGGAGTAGGTCACCAAATCTCATTTTCTTTTAGCTACTTGCCTGCCACTGTAAGTCTTCTCACCAGGAAGGGGACTTAAGAAATTTTCCTTTCAATCTAGGAGGGAGGTGAGCATTCCTAGTTATCTATATATATTAGTTTGTTTTTAGTTGTTTTTTCCAATTTTCCCTAAGTGTAGTTTACAGAGGTAGTGTTTTTTAGCCTTGTGTGTTTCCCTTTGTGTGTGGGGTAAAGCTTCATTTTTGATTCTTGGATCTTTGGGGCTGTTGTTAATTCTTTCATAGCTGCATCTGACTCTGTGCCCAATGGATTTTCAAGGGAACTGGGTTCTAAGCATGGCAGGCATGCTTTCCCTGTGAGTCGCCATCTATTGACCAATTTTTGCCCACAACAAAATTTTGGTCACCTTCTCCCCTTTCTATTTGAAAACAATCATTTCTAGGTTACACAGTCTAATGGCCTTGTTCCAGCTTAGTTCAACACTTTGGTCATAGACCTGGTTCTTTGGTTTGGCACCTAGTTCATTGTTTCAGCCTTAGTCCAAGTTTAAACGCTTTAAGCATAACAGGTGCTTCAAGGAAGAATTTGGGTTCAGTTCAAAGTTCAGTTCAAAGTCCATTTGGTTTAAAATTGACTAAGCCCTACATATATAAAAAAACAAAGGAAAAGGTGCCTACAGTTAAAAGAGAAAAATGCCATAGAAGCGTAACATGGATTTGACTGTTAACAAGGCACGAGGACATCGATGAAGACATCAAGTTTGACAAAATGAAGTGACTTGCTGAAAATTTTCCCCAGGGGCCGAGCAAGCCAGATAAGACAAAATGGAGGAAAACCAAAGTGACAAGCAAGGAATGAGTAAGCAGTCAGTCTAACTGGCACTAATCTGAGAAGTGACTCTAGTAGGTGAAATAGTGCCAGTGAATTGATCATTTGGGATGCAAGCGGCTGGTAAAGCAATCATTTTTCTCTATTTTTCATTAAATGAGAAGGCAAATCATGCATTAACCTTGACAAAGGTAGATTTAAAGGGGACAAAGTGCATAGTTCATTAATGATTTTGAGCGACTTGTTTCCTTTCATGAATAGACGCAATAGGCCACTTGTAACCAATGAGCGCCAAATGAGCCTCTTGGACTTTCCATATATATTGCAAACTTGGTCATTTTTTAATCATCTTTTCACAAATTTTACAAGGTGTAGCCCTACAAAATTTCACCTGAATCAAATGAACATAGTTTTTTACCTCCATTTGCATAGATATTTCAGAGTATGTATTGAGTGTTTGTCTGTGTCCAGTCATTATTTCTTGATGCTCTCACAGGTTCAACACCAGCAGACCTGTTATCTACAAGGCACCATTTCTACATCTGAAAGGAGAAGAGATGACATTTGAGAAGACCAAAATAAAAGGAGTTACTTATAGTGTGCATTTCATTGTGCCTCAGTGATTTTCTATTTCTTGTGTTTTCATGAAAGCCTCCCTGCTAGTCTTTTGCAGCCTGGTCTTTCTGCCAAGTGTGTAGTGTATGTATGTATTTGTCTGATTCTGAGAGTGGATGTGTGAAGGTCAACTTATTTTGGTGCATCACCTCTTTTAGAGTAGGTTTATTTTTCCTACATCTCTCTCCCTTTTCATCCCCCCCTTTATTATATCTATATATATGTGTTGTGCACTTGCTGGAAACAACACGATGCATAAAAGGGAGCTATCCCTTATCTAGAGACTCTCCCCTCCATCTTCACTAGTCCCACAGGCAAGAGGGGAGTTTCCATTGTTGCGTGAAGAAGGTAAGAGCTCGGCCTCCTACCAAGGGTGCAATCTTCTGCGTCAACAGAACCTATGTGTATGAATATGTGTATATTTAAAGCAATCTATGTTTATTTTCCCCATTTTGGTTAGAAAGTTGAGTTGATGTAAGGGTGTCTAGATAAAAATGGTAACGACTAAATGTTTTGGTGTTAATTAATGGGGGTGATGTTATTTTAAGTTTGAATATTTTATTGACTATGATGGAGTTAGTTGTTAAAATTAGTAATGGGATAGAACTTTTGGTCTATATTAAGCTTGTTAAAGAAATATAGGTTGTGTCATTTTATAGAGTTAAATGTGATTGACATGTTGGTGGAACCTATATAGGGTGAGGTATGTTGAGGTCAAGTCCCACGTGCAAGAAACAACTCACAAATCATAATTATAGTTCTCTAGATATTGCACTTGTAAAAATTTGGTATTAGTTGGTGAAATTGGCATACAAGGTCAACTTTAATACGGTGGACTTTTATAAATGTGACTTAAATATATTAGTTGATTATTTTGACAATTCATTTAAATCATTTGACTTGATAGATATTATTTTATCTAAGCTAGAGAGTATGATAAGGAGATGCGGAATGACTTTGACCTAGTATGAGGGGGTGGAGGTGCTTATCCAGGTTAGGGAGAAGGTTAAACTCATAAGGAGCCTATTATTTTTCCTATTTTTATCATTTATAGTACATTTTTTAATTATATTTATTATAAATTTGGTAATTTAAGGCTATTTTATAGATGTGGCACTATTGTCCTCATATTGGCCTAGTATCCAAGACATAGCACTAGTGTCTTGGGTATGGCACTATTGTTTAGTGCTATTATACCACATGTAGCATTAGTATCCACTAGCCTTAATTTGTGATTCCCATTATTGCTAAATGGTGTTGAATGACTATTTTTATCTATTGATATGATATTTTGTGATGCTAATGCTAAATTTGGTTGTATTTTTTTAGGTTGATGTGTGCATGAGAGAGTTATCGAGTGGCCAGATGATGGATACATTACGGGGGTTTCCCTTGATGGATTCTTAGATGGACATAGTAGAGAGAGTTGTTATGAGTCATGTGGAATATTCAAATCTGATGCTCTGGGATAAATAAATATGACTGCACTATGAGAGATTAGGGATGTAGATACCTACACATTTTAGTTACCTATTGGGGAGATGACTATCACCTTAGGGGATGTGTATATGATTTTGTAGTTACTGATTATTAGGTAGAGAGTAGTGTTACAAGAGGATACTGGTGATCAAGATATACAATAGGCTGCTAGGTATTTTTATATGATGTATGTAGGGACTCATCATGCAGGGAGCCATAATGATATATTAGTATTGCTGATTGTCACAATGAATGTTCTATGATTGTAGAAGTTATTAGTGATTTTATTGGCTTCATTTTTGGCCATATATGGAAGTAAGGTATTGATCTAATATAAGATGCATAAGATAGTACTAGAAATAGAGGAATATGACACCATATAATTATGAGGTTGTACTATGTTATCTCACTTGTACCAAGATTTGTATTGTTTTACATAGGAGATGCATGTAGGAGGTATTGGATCTTACACAATATTATATTGTTGTGTGTATGACCATATACAATGAGTATAATAGAATTGCCTTGATGAGGTGATAAAGGTCACTCTCAATCATTTACATAGAAGTGGACTAAGATGACCTACATACCCAAGAGGAGTATGATGTTGTGTCAATAGGTGCTTGATAGGTTGATGGTTGGAGACATTATTTGGAGGCCATACAAGGGATATGAGGGATGGCCTAAGGATGATGTTTATTTGAGATGAGTTCAAGTCATTTATTCGCATATGACCATTGGGTCAATGTATTTGAGAGGTTCTAGTATGAGAAAGTGACATGAGAATTTGATGTTACTTAAGATGTGCCACCAACACTAGTGGTGTGGTTAAGGAGTTATCACACTCTAATGAGGCTAGGTAGTAGTCCTAGACCATTGGCTATAGAATTATCCCTAAATATATTGATAGATCAAGATATAGTGATTGATGTACTAGATGTGGATGGTGTAGGAGCTACTCTTGCCTATATATCTTGGTAAAAAGAGTGTAGATGGGCACCTCTATTTCCAATAGGTGGGATCATTATGAAGGATGTAATTGCAGTGGATCCCCTTAGGGCTATCAATGGTAAGTTTTTATTTTATGGTTGTAAATAATGTGTATTTGGTTACTTATTTACTTGGTTAGGTATTTGATGCATTTTTTTTGTATGTGCAAGTTTAGGTGATGATGAGTATTGGGAGACTACCATCGATTATACTCTCTAAGTAATTACATGGCATATTCCTGATGTTATCATGGGTAATGGATTAATGGAAAGGTCCATAGATATTTCTAGTGTTCATGGTAATTTTTTTGATTGAGTTACCATATCTATTGTAGCGTATAGGTGAGTGACTATGGATAGGGATGAGGCACATGTGGAGTTACAAAAATGGACCATAACCACACCTGATTATCTAAGTGGGGTAAGTAACTAGATAATAAATGATTACATATGTATAAAGTGAGAGCATGCAAAGTGTATGGTCGAGTTGGGTGTGGTATGGGAGAGAGAAAGTAGATGCAGGCATTGATCAAGGTCATGAAGGGATGGTGGGGCCTCTAATTTTAGTAAATATATGTCTATGTATTTGGTTACTTATTTACTTGGTTAGGTATTTGATGCATTTTTTTGGTATGTGAAAGTTTAGGTGATGATGAGTATTAGGAGACTACCATTCATTATACTCTTTAAGTACTAACATGGTATATTCCTAATGTTATCATGGGTAATGGATTAATGGAAAGGTCCATAGATATTTCTAGTGTTCATGGTAATTTGTTTGATTGAGTTACCATATCTATTGTAGCATATATATGAGTGACTATGGATAGGGATGAGGCACATGTGAAATTATAAAAATGGACCATAACCATACCTGATTCTCTAAGTAGGGTAAGTAACTAGATACTAAATGATTAAATATGTATAACGTGAGAGCATGCAAAGTGTATGGTTGAGTTGGGTGTGTTATAGGAAAGATAAAGTAGATGCAAGCATTGATCAAGGTCATGAAGGGATGGTGGGGCCTCTAATTCTACTAAATATATGTCTAAGAGTGAGAGTGAGTAGGTTGGTCCTAGTGGCCATGCATGAATTATTGAGTGATTTACCATATTTATATTAAAACTATATTCTGAGTTATATATATGAATGGTTATTGTGATATGGGCACTATGTATATTGGTATCTTGGTTACGTTATATTGGGCATGTTCACATGTGTTTAATTTTATTCATTTCATTAAATGGTAATAATGGAATATGGTATTTGTCTAAGTAATAGTAATTTTTAAAAATCTATTTATAAATGTTTAAGTAGACATGTAGTGGAATACACATGTTATTAGTTGGTATAGGTTTTACAAGAGTCTAATAGGATATTTGTGTGTAGATCATGTAACTATGGTATGCTCTATCTTAACCTAGATGGTATGGTGAATATATGACCATATTGCTCATGTAGTATTGGTGTATAAGTAGAATTTGGAATTGAAATTGCATGTGATACACTGCTAGTGGATAGGTGTGTAGACTCTATAGAAAAAAGCATGATTGGATATCGTATAGGAACTATGATCTAAGCTCCATGATCTATTGCAAATATCTTTATTGGTTGTTGGACTATTTTATGTTTTTTGTGACCTTTTACAAATATATTGATTAGTGGTCTAATTGAGACTATACTTTGATCTCTATTATTATTTCCAAATATCTTGATTGGTGTGTGAACTAAGGTTATTCTCTAATATCTATGATTTTTTCCAAATATTGATCCAAAACTCGAAATATTTGGTTGAAAGATAATTCAAGAAACAAGAAAAATACAATTCAAATAATGCTATCTCTGAGAAGAGATGTTTTATTGATCAAATTTGCAGACCCAAACATATGCTTATCTCTAAGAATAGATGTCTAATTTCCATTTCAGGTTAAATATTCAGTTATACATGTTTTTAGGGTGGGGGGAGGATGTGGAAGGTCACCAATCTTGAGGGATATGAACTAGTTTGACTTCCACAATTTACAATAATACAGAATTTAAGGAATTACTATTTTTAGAAACTTACTATTTTTAGACTGCACTACTAAAATTTAAATTTGGGGCAATTCCATTGGGTTTTTAGGGGTGTAACTTCATTGAGAAGACCTCAATTCCATCTCACCATGTTCTCCTCATTCTTATCTTTCCAACGGTTCAAACGGTGAGTCAATTAGAGCTACAGTGCAAAAGTTATGGCTCCCATAAGTTCTATCATCAATTGGGGTAGACCCGTCACCTGAGTTGTCACCTGAATTATTGCCTAAATCATTCCTCCATCCTTGAGAAGAAATGGTCCCAATTTCATCAAGATTTGTCATAAAGTGTGTTAGTTGTACTTTGATTTGATTCTTGATGCAAACTTGGAATGGACTATGATTTATGGAACTGTGCAGGGCTTGATTGTTCACCATTTCTATTTGACCATCAATCTATGAATGGAAGGTTGTGAACTTATTTAACTTGGTATCTATTTTCTTCTATTGTTGTGTTGTTTGTGTAGTTAGGGCTGTAACATTAGCCCTTTTGGATTCTTGTGGCTTGACCACCATGAGAACAAATTTCTTGGCACTAATCAGAGAGACAAATGTATAAGGTGGTACCTCTGGTACCCTATAGTGCTATGTTCCAAGAGTGATAGTAATCCTTCGAGTTTTTGATTCATAGATGCCATGTCAATCATACATGAATGACTGACCAAAGAGTACATCACAAACATCTAGATTGACCACATCACATAAGACCTCATCTTGGAAAGGTTTTATTACATATGAGAGAAGACATTGGTGGGTGACACAGAGGTTTCTCCCTGGACTCAACCATCAAATACTATATGGCTTTGGGTGAGGCTTCATGGACAGATTTAGGCTTTTCACAATATTAGCAGAGATTAAATTCCTACTAAAACTAAAATTTGGGTCACTTCCATTAGGTTTTTAGGGGTCAAAATTCATTTAGCAAAGCTCAATTCCATCTCACCACATTCTCCTCATTCTTAGCTTTCCAATGGTTCAAATGGTGAGTCAATTAGAGCTACAGTGCAAAAGTTATGGCTCCCAAAAGTTTCATCATCAATTAGGGTAGACCAGTCACCTGAATTATCACCTGAATTGTTGCCCAGATCAAATATATCGATTGGTGTATGAATTGAGGTTTTTCTCTAATCTGTATGATTATTTCCAAATATTTTGATTGGTGTATGAATTGATGTTGTGTAATGATCTCTATGAACTAGATTCCATATTTGATGAATCTATGGTGTACGAGATCACTCATAAATAGATTTCTTAGAAACCACATGGATCATACAATGAGGAACCAATAGGTCCTTAAAGGGAACATCTTGGGATAACTTTATTATAGAGTAATGTGATTTAGGAGACTATGGAGAGTGATATCTTGATACCCCCTGTGTGAATGTTATAATGGCTTTATTGACATACTAGTCAATATGGTCTTACAGTGAATCATAGTTATTGTCTAAATGTCCATATATCTTATGAAAATTACAATATGGATTATTGTATACCCTATGTAGATAGTGTGTCTAATGGTGATGAGAAGAGGAAGTGTGATCATCTCCTTATCTAATAGTGCAATCAAGATATCATGAGGCCTATCTATGTCTAAAAAATGTATAACTCTTCTATGTGTGTCATATGCTCTACTCACTATAGGAGGTGCTCTCTGAAGTGTTTATTTTCCCTTGTTGAGTATCTTTATCAGTTATTTTTATTTGACTAGTTTATTAATCAAAAGTGGAGTAGGTTATTGTCCCATGTTAGATAATTGTGGCTTTGAGAAACCTAAATCCAAATCTGCCTTTGAATGTGTAGCAACTAGTCCCAATTCTATCTCAAATGCTATAGCTATGTTACATATATGCTAGAATTATTTGGATGCCTGATAGATTAATTTCTCCTTAAGAAGAAAAATGAGGCCTTTGACAAATATGTACTATAACTCTAAATCTATCGACTGGTGAATCAACTGATGTAATCATGATTTGAATCTTAGAATGTATTTAGTTGTTTTTTCTATCTCACCTTGGTGTAATGAAGGTAACCTATCATATGTGACTTGAGTTCCCTTATTATATATGTGGTGCCTAAGTAAAATTGCTTATAACTCATCATATATATGTAGTGACCCACTAGGGATTACATGATGAAACCAATTTTAGTGCTTCCTTGTCTAGGGACTTTGGAAATAATTGTAGTAGAGTCAACTTGTTGGTGACATGTGCCATGGTTTTGTCATAATATTGAAGTTAAAATTATGGGTCTCCATGCCCATCAAATTTAAGTAACACTGGTATTTGAAATCTGGGTGGTAAATTTATAGTGAATATTATATGTGGAATAATATTGTCATGTATGACACTAGAAACACCCCTAAGATTGGTATGATTTATTCTCCAATGTGAGATAGTGTACCTATTGTTTCAAATCATCCATAACATGCATCAAGGAAATTACCACTTGTGAAGGTATATTATCATCATCAAGGGGTTCATTTAGCTCTTGAATTTTTTTGTTTATCTTAGGCATTGGTATATTACACTGGGAACATTTTTTTAGGGAGGATTGGTTTGCTCTCTATAAAATTTAGAGGGGGTGATAACTTGGACCCGATTAGAGAGAAATGAGCTATCACTCTCGTGTAAGGTTAGGTTGAGAAATAGGTTTATACTATAGTAAGGGGGGTTGAAGGAGATTCATTAGTATCTCTTATTGTGTTAATTTTCAAAGAAGTAGCACATGCTAATGGACTATTAGGTACTTTATTATCATTTGAATTTAAGTTATGTAAACTATGAACATAATAATAAGTGTATGTGTGATTTTTAGGAATTTGACCTAACACTAGTTTTGAATGTGAGAAATAGGTGAAGTAGGGGGAAAAATATAAGGTGTATACTCCATGTATTGTTAACCATAATCATAGTAATCATCATTATTCCAAGGTTCATCAAAATTAGAGTTTTAATTAACTCGTAGAAGTAAGAGTATAATAAGTATCATTCACATGCTCAGAGAGAGAGAGAGAGAGTGAGAGGAGAGAGAGAGAGGAGAGAGGAGAGAGAGGAGGAGAGAGAGAGTAGAGGAGAGAGAGAGAGAGAGGAGAGAGAGAGAGAGAGGAGAGAGAGAGATGAGAGAGAGAGAGAGAGAGAGAGGAGAGAGAGAGAGAGAGAGAGAGAGAGAGAGAGGAGAGAGAGAGAGAGAGAGAGAGGAGAGAGAGAGAGAGAGAGAGAGAGAGAGAGAGAGAGAGAGAATTTTAAATTTTTACTATATGTGATATTTCATCATGTGTGAGTGTGATGGAATTCATTTATTCACTACTATGTGTGGAGTGCATGAATGATTATTACTTTCAATGTTGGAGTTAAGGGTAGAATAAGTAGTAATCATCTTTTCATTTGGCATATTATGTCATATAGGATAAGAGTTAGAGACATTTACATTATCAATATGTTGAAAAAAATCATTGCATTGAGCTTGGAATGTAAAAGAAGGTGATAAAGTAATTTTGTCTACTTTAGTTTGTGCATTAGTAAAAGGTGTAATATCATTGGTACATGCTTTTTTCAAATTTAATTGATAAGGGTAAATAAGATGCATTGCTATTGTCTACTTTACTTGAATCATGTAAAAGTGGACTTCATGTATTTCACTTATACTAATTTAATTTGAATAAGTAGTTAGCGAAAGTAGTTGAAAATCTAAGATCACATTAGAATAAATCACTACCCCAACAAGCAGTTCTTTTGGCATTATATTTCTAGTTTCATTTTTAAGTGTAGAAGAAGATCAAGAGGAAAGGGAAGAAGATGTATCTATTATATCCTCATCAAAATTTTCAATATCATGGTCACATTAATCCTCATATCTATCATTAAAACAATAGTCAACATCATCATTATAAATGAAATCATTATCATGTGCTATGTGTAATCTTGAAAATTTGTCCATTCATTATTATAATTATGAGAAAAAATTTAGAAATTCCCCAATTGGGTGAAGTGTAAGAGGATTCTTGGATTCCATTTTAAACTTTACAAATAAGATAATGTAAATAATGAATATCAAGCACACAAGAGGTAGAATGTAATCTAACATAGGTATATGTGTAACTATGAGAAATATTTAAACCCATTTAGAATAAATTAGGATTATACTTAAAACCCAAATGGTTAATATTATGGACACAAATCAAACCATTTGGAGAAGTTATTTGGGATTTACCCAATTAAGTTATAAAATGGGAACAACCCGAGGCTATGGGTATCCCATGATGGGGTTGAACCTCTGGAGTAGGCCAGTTACTCTTTGATGCTCACCTAAACTAAAAATAAGCCTAGCGCTTCATGAAAAAAGGCTAGAATGGGATAAGGTATCCTAAAAAATCTAATAGGTGATGCAGCCAAATTTAAATGAGGCTTTCATATGCATGGGGAAAACACTAAAGAAACACAAGATGATACTAGTTCACACAATCTCACAAAAATAGCTAGTTGCTTTAGTATTTCATAAATTTGGTTTAGGGAGTCATATCTAAAAATAAAGAGGAGTTATAAGACTCACTAAGGGTTTAAATATATGACAAAAGGAACACTAACTTATAATTTCAACTAGATTCAAGACATTTGGAAATGAGAAAGAAAGAAGGACCAAAGGCATGGAATATTCTCCTTCATAATGCAATGGTACACATACTTTACTAGACATAGTTTAAAGAGATGAGATAGGCAAAGAAAATATTTATTGCTTCAAGAAGTTTTTAATACAATTTTGATAGGGTCTAACTTGGTTGAATGAAATTCTCTACTCTTCCATATTTGAGGAGTCACTATCAGAAGTGAAAGAGTCTTCTTATAAAAACCTGAGAGAGAGTAGTTTTCTCAAAATTTTACAGAGTTTGAGAACCCTTACAAAATGGAAAAAAAGGGATTATATAAAGGGAAGAAAAGAGAGAGTCTATCCTTTGTCTATGAACTACCAGAGATCATTTGTTGAGCTACCACCTTTTTACAATGAATACTCTACCTAATTTATTTTGATTGATACTAATCCATCATGAATAAGTTGCCTTATTGGTAATCCCAATGATCTTAAATATTTTCACTAGCATGCGAGTGAAATTAGAAGACAAGAGTTGTTTTACATGATGATATACCATGATTTGCAGTTGATAAAGGAAAAACCCTATGAGGAATGAATACTCCAACTACTTTGATCCCATCCATTCCATGTCATCCCCCCACTCTACTTCGTTATGCATGTCATGTCTGTTTGAGTGACGATTTGTAGAAGGCATGGATCAAGATGATCCTTTCATTAATCACTCATTAACTATAGACAAAAACCAATCCAATAATATTGGTTTTCCTATAGATATGGTGCCCCCTCTAAATGTCAAGTTATATTTGATCAATAATTATAGACTTTATATCTTTGTTCGAGCTTGATTTCATGTTTCTATCAAACTTGGGTCAGACTCAAACTCAGCTCCCCACTCTTTTAATTCATCCCAAGTTAAGAAATGGCTCACCAAATTTCATCAAGAATGCCTCAAGAGTGGGGAGCCAAGATTGAGTCTAAACCCAAGCTGATGGAAACATGAAATCAAGCTCAACAAAGATCTAAAGTCAATAATTATTGATCAGATAGGACTTGACATTGAGAGGGGCACCATATATATATATATATCCCTCTCAATTTCAAGTCCTATCTAATCAATAATTTCTAAACTTTGGATCTTTGTTCGAGCTTGATTTCATGTTTCCATTAGCTTGGGTTACACTTGAGCTCGACTCCTCGCTCTTTTTAATTCATCCTAGGGTGAGAACTTGGCTCACCAAATTTTCATCAAAAATGCCTCAACCTCACTTCTGCTCATTGGATATCAATAATATATCTTGGTTATATAGAATTGTTAGACCATTTTACCCCATTAAATCTAATATCCAATTGTACATGGATTGTAGATCTTTGGTATTTATTCCTTCTAGCTTAGCTTCTGCATTGGTCCCCTGGATTCACTAACCATTTGACCATGGTTCACATTGTAGATATCCTTGGTATGATGAAATGTGCACCATTCAATTACCTGGGCTTACTTTTTTAAATTTAATAGCTACTTTTTAGATCTTGAAATTGACATTTGCATGAATGTTTTCCATTTTTGGTTACTTTGTAAGTCCATAATTTGAAATGCAGGAAACACACCCTGACACCAAACTTATTAGGAAAAGTTCCTTATATCACAAGGGATAAAACCTTTTGATTTGATGGTCTTGCAAGATTATCAAATGTATCCATAAAATGTTGAAGTGAACATTTTGGTTTTTTATGATGTCCATATACCTATCATGGGAAAATATCCTAAACTGCTTGGGGGCCAACTTTGCACGTTTGTATCTTCTTTTGTGCTTTGTCACATAAGTTAGGACTCAGTGCATATGCTCTTGGTATAACAATGAAAAAACCCTTTTTATATTCTATCCTACCATTATTTATCATGTGAGATGTGGCCTTATCAAGATGTTCACTTGAAATTGTTTGGACCTCTTGAAAAACAACTAGGTATGGGAAAATAATGGAATTTGGCTGAGAGGCTAAATTTAGGTCTCTATAATTTTAGATGCACTCTAGTGGGAAACCTAAAACTTGGAACATATAGGCTTGGCACAAGAGTGGATAGTCACATATGACTAATTTTCCCTAATTCATCCTCATGTGGTGTGCCTATTTTAGATTCTTTACCATTAGACTAGAATGTCTAGATGAACACA